>OZ018387.1:52075512-52526734 GCA_963969525.1 Ontholestes murinus
AAGTAATAAACTAGACTGACAAGGAAGGGCACTGCGTGAAGTATGCTTTCTAGTGATGCCAGCAGTGTCCGGTTTCAGAAGGGCCACTGGTAGCCGTGTGCGGTTAACACGTCCTTAGAAAAAAAAAGGACAGAGGCACGAGGAGACTACTTAACATAACCAAGAGAAACGGTGATTGGGCGCAGTACAAAACGGCCCTCACGACATATAACAATGCCATCAAAAAAGCCGAGAGAGACTCTTGGCAAAAATTCTGTGGGGACATAGAAAGTGAACCCACATTCTCTCGTCTACTTAAGACGCTAAGCAAAGATCACAAGCTGGGAACATCGGCTCACTGCAGACCAAAGCTGGAAAGTACACAGACTTGGTAGAAGAGACTCTGCAAGTACTACTGCAGACGCACTTCCCGGGTTCTGCAATACTTGACAATTCTGTTTTTGAGGACCAAGGTGAGCCCAACACAGGGGCTCTAAAACAGCGAAAACGATAATTAAACCAGGTGACATTGAGTGGGGAATTAACACGTTCAAACTATTCAAATTACCAGGTCCTGACAGGATATATCCTGTCATGCTACAACATGGGATAGCAACGCTGAAGAAACTACTATGTAATATCCTCAGAGCAACCCAGGCTAAATCTTACAGACTGATCAGCTTGTCATCATGTATTTTACATTGTATATTATAAGTTTTGTATTATTTTGTAAGAAAGAAGTATAAAGATATTAATAAATAAATAAATAAATAAATAAAAGTTAGTAGACAGACACATACAAAAAGGAGTCTAAAAAGACGCACCACTATACTGTCAGCAATATGCCTAATATGGAAGTTAGGGATCACTGTATCAAACTTGAAAGATGGTGCAGAAATGAAGGGTTAACTGTAAACCCGGTCAAAACGGCGATCGTCCCCTTCACTAAGAGACGAAAAATCGATGACATAAAGTCACTACTTATGTATGGAATGGAAGTCCTAATCAAAAATGAAGTAAAACATCTAGGGGTCATACTTGATAGCAGATCAACTTCCACCTAGAGAGCATCAGTAAAAAGACAATGAGAGGACTTTTTGCGACTAGAAAGATGGTAGAATGCACACAGGGACTGAGACCCAATATGACCAAATAGCTCTAAACTGTAGTCTTAGGTACTATAATAACATACGCAGCACTCGTTTGGGGCGAAAAGATCCAAACCAAAAGAGCAGCAGTAACACTTGAAATAGTGCAAAGACAGGCGTGTCTACTGATAACTGAGTCAATTACCACAACGCCTACGGCAGCCGTGGAATACATAATATCGCTACCACCACTATATCTGTTTGTTATTATGTAAGCTAGACAGGCAGCCTATAGGATGCACATAAATGGACACACTTTAAATGTAGGGTCATCAAGACCAGCAACATTTAAAGTACTACAAGAAGAAGAGATCCTAAAAATGAGGTCCGATATCACTAAAATCGTACACCCATCCCGCAGATTCAAAACAATCATACCACAGCGGAGTGAATGGACAAATGGAACATACCCGGTAATGAGTATAGGAACCATTTGGTACCCAGACGGGGCGAAAAATACTAAAGGAACCGGGGCTGGTATCTATGGAGGGTTCAACCGCCTCCATTTTCCAGGCCGAAATAGCCGCCATTGACTGGTGTGCTAATCACATAATGGAGTTGGGAGTTAACAAAGGACCAGTTACCAATATGACGGATAGCCAGGCAGCCATAAAAGTGCATTCTTCGCCGATAGTGCAGTCCAGACTGGTGATGACCTGCATAAATAGACTGGACGCACTGGCGTCTACAAGAAAAATACAACTAGTATGGATATCCAAGGACCAAACAATTATTAGACACTTGGGGGCCGACTTACTAGCCAAACAATGGGCAACAGGTAAATTCGTAGGACCTAACCCCCCTTTCAGTATACTCCATGAAACCGGTAAGGAAATAATCCGACGCAAACTAGCTGAGGAACACAAAAAGGCATGGCATAACTAAATCGGAATGAGGCATACGAAACCCTTCCTAGATAGTCCGGTACCTGACAGCATGCTAAAGCTGTCAAGACTTAGTAGACTGAAACTTAGAAAAATCACAGGACTGGGCACTGTGACCTGAATAAACACAAACATAGGATGGGAATTGAGAAAAGCCCTCTATGCCGTGGGTGTTTGGAAGAAGATGAAGCTCCTTAACACCTACTGTGTACTTGTGAAGCGTGAAAAGGAGAACGCATGGCGAAATTCGGGAAGCCTATGTATCCTGTAGAATAGCTAAAGAGTATCCCCTGGCAGAAGCTCCTGGACTTCATAGAAGAAACAGGAGTATACAGGAAGTAAACGTCCAGAGGCGCACAAAAGGACCACGGAGACCTCAGTGCAGGGACGCTAAGCGACACCACTTCATGAGAAGAAAAAAAATGTTACGGGTATTTGGATTACAGTAGTTTGCAGATAACTTCGGGAAATTCTGATTTTATCATCGATACAGTTTTGGTGGCCGCCGCAACTGTGCTAGGAATTTTTGCGGGATTATCGAAAAATACAGTATCCGTGGAATGTTTTTTTGTGTATATTGTTATTGTCTACACAGATTTTTAATTGCATTCGTATTTTATGTTATTTTGGTTTGCACCTTTTGTTCAAAGATGTCTCCGTTTATGTTCTTTTTGGTAGTTTTATTTCCCAGATAGTTGAGTTCTTTTAGAAGCTGTATATTATCATTCAGGACAGCGTTTTGTCTTCCATTTCTGTTATTATTTTACCCATTAGTTCTACTTGCCATTTGAGTGATATATTTTCTATTAGTATCGTTATGTTGCTAACCCCACTTTTCTTTACTGTTGATCCGCAACATATTATTCAGGTTCCATCGAATGTTTCCGAGCCCGTTGTTTTGTTGCTGCAGCTGCGGTGGTAAGAGTTCCCACACTAGATGCACACTAGCACTATGCAGATTGTACTTGCACAACACTTTAAATAGATTATATTATCTTCGGACGTAATAGATTCGCCCGCCATCGTACTATATTCTAAAATAATATATTTAATGAACTGATTGACGAGGCAGTTAGTTGAAAATCCATATTATATCTAATAGTAATAAGTGGTCGATTTTCAATCAAATTTTTATTTAATCAACCACATTTTATTAACTATATACAATATATTTATTTTTATAGTATATTAATCAAATAAAAAATTATATTAGTTTTAATTGATTACTGTTAGAGGCACTTACGTCGCAATTAATTAAATAAAAATGTATACTTTCATTTAGTTAATATCAACAGTGTGATATTAACTAAAAAAAGTATATATTTTTATTTGTATAATATTTCTATTGTCTAGATATAAATCACCAAATTTCACTTAAATTAATAATATATCTTATCTACTTAGTTAAAGTATAGTTTAAGAACAACATTAGATCAAACTATGATATTCCGCCTCAATGAAATACTAAATAAATGATGAATTGTAGACCAATTGATTTTTTTTAAAATAATTACAATTCTATTTTTATTACGTTTTATACATAATAATTTGTTTAATTATTTAGAATTCAGATATTAGGAAATATTAAATTAATAAGATAATAACTGAATATAAATCTTTTGATTTAATATTTTGGTTTTAGTTAAACTAAACAAATTTCGAAGTAATATTTTAATAATAGAGTTTCATATATTATAAATTTTGATAAGGTCTTTAAAATAGCATTGTGGTGCACTAATAGATAATAATTCGGTGGACCATAAACCATATTAATAATTATGTTTATATTGAAAATTGCCACGGACATAAATAATATAATATAATATATTTAATACACTCCACTAGAATTGTATACAATACAAATATTCAATTTTTAATTGTTTTGAAATAACCTCATGCAAGAATCCATATAAAATCATTATTAAATGCATAACATGCAATCCTCATAATCCCACTGACACAAAAAACTAATACATTCACATAATATTATAAAAATTAAAGGCATTAAATGTTACGTATAATTTCAAATCCGGAAAGAAACTTATCTGAATTTATATTGTACATGCACATTACTAAATAATAAAACGTATATGTAAGCTGAACAATTCGATCAATATAACAATATAAAAGCTTTAGGTGTTCAAGTAATTATTACACATTTTGTCATATAATATTTACAATACAAAGCATATTATTAATTATTAATTAGAAGTGCATTACGTGCTGAAATACTGTAATAACGGAAATTATTGTGTTTATTTTGGTGAGAATGTTTGTTTCACTACTGTAAATAGTATAATCGGTATACCAGATGAAATAAATGGAACAACTATGCGGTAAAGTAAACAGTATTTTGGCACGTAATGCAAGCTCAAATAAATATTACTTATCTGCCCCTGTGTAGATAAATATGTTTCAATAAAGCAGAGAAACGTAATCGACCGTAGTATTTTACCGGCATTGTAGATGTAATTTCCGTTTTATTACTCTTGTAAGGTCGTACTAAGTTGCGTTTATGGAAATTATACGATTTCATTTTCTTTCATTATATTCCGTAAATGAATATATAATTTATCATACCATAGTCACTCACAAACTATTTAACGCACATTCAACCATTTTTAGTTTATTTTATAGAAATAAATACTTTCAAACTAGTATTGCTTTGATAGCCTTGTTATTTGTAATACGCAAATTACTTTTGTATTATTCAATGTCTGTCGAAGTATTAGCTAGAGAAGTAGTTGTTTCAAAAGTGGTTTGTTCTTGTAGTCTTAATAAGACTCATTTGTTGTAGATTTACGAAATATTTTCCTGTGTTTTTCTAATTATTATTTACTAATAATTTAATGATTTTTAAAATATATCACAAACAATTTCCGACTTAAAAATAGTTCCATAGACTTTCTAAATATGTACCCCCCGGATGAGCACAAATATATTAATGTTACTTGAGTTTGTTTTCTTGGATGCGTTTATATATTATTTCTTATAAAATAAGTTAAAATATTATTTATTTCTTTTAGTATAGAATTAGATAATATTTATATCTACTTTAGTATGTTTTGAACCATTTTTTTAATATTAGTGCTATATAAAGATATATATTGTTTCAACAAGGGAAAGCACAGTAATAAAGACTAACTCATCCAAAAGATTGAGTGTTTTCTGAAGCGCACATAATATGGAAGGCTATGATGGAGCTATATGGATTGCACAATGTGAAATACGCAGTTTCAGTAGTTGCATTGTCTCTTATTGCAGGAAAACACATCTTTTATATCCTTACTTAGATGTACTTTACTTTAAAAAAAAGTGATTTTAAGAAAAATTACAATTTTGTAAATATACGAAAGATATTTTTTGTTTAAATTTAGTAATTTAATTATTATTATAATTATGTAGAAAATTTCTGTGGACATTTATTATAGTAAATATGCATATTTAGCAATAGTTTGGAAATATCTATATATAAATGTTATATATTTTATAACATTATTAATTTAACATGAATAACTTCAATAAAATAATAAAAATAAGTTGTATAATAAATCAGTAGATTCAGAACGGAACCGCGCTGCAAAAATCGTACGAGATCACGGGTCCCCTTGCAATAAAATTATTAATGGCAGGATTATCACAAAAAGGGTGGCATTCGCTTATAAAAACGATAACCCTTCAGCGATAAAATTGATATACGCCCCACTAATCCCACATGGGAATTATTAAGAAGCTAGAAACTAGGACAATTTAATCCAGCTTCAGAAACTCCTAACGTACTTAACATCAAGTTTTAGTAAAGCTGCCACTTATTTAAATTATACAAGTTTTAAATGAAAGTGCTGACAATTCATTAAATTGTACAGATTGTAATTAAAACTTGTATAAAGCGCATTAAATTTTACCTAATAAAATTTGCGGATGTTAAACTTATATGTAGGTGTCATTTATCTCGTTACATGTTATAATTGTGTTAAAATGGAATTCGTCTGTGGGTAATAAAGTAACTAATTTAAAAGATTAACAGTAGATGTACAAATAATTTGAATATATACTATGACATATGAATAATATGAGTAAAAATTACTATACAATTTTTAATTAAGATCATACCCATCTTTATCGTTAGCAAACAAGTTCTGTAAATAATAATGGTTGGAGTTTTCTTATATTGTCACCTACAATATTATAATAAAGAAATCGATAATTTTTGTTCCCTGTTAACAACAGCCACGGACCGGTTTCGATCTACTTTGGATCTCATTTGCGTAGCGCAGTTGGAGAAAGGGAATCGAGATTTAGTTTGGAGTATTTAACTCTCCGGGGTAATGATCACGATATTACCATAAAGGTGTCATCTATTATCTGAACGTTGACAGATCCCTTCAATGTCTAGTGATCTAGTGCCACGTTTGGACAATATATGGAATCTTTATGGTAATATCGAAATCGATAATTATTATTAAGAAGTGATAAACTGATAGAAGGTATTTGTATAATAATTTAAAAACAAATTTTGTATGAGAGATATTGTTTCTATTTGAACATTTTAAAGTAGCGATAAATATATAAATCAATTTTTTTGAAACACATAAACATGACAGTGCAAATAGGTTGGTACTATTTGCATTGTTTTAAAGCTGTAGATAAAGTTTGTTAAATTTACTGATTGGACTTTAATAGTTATTTAAGGTACAAGTGTAAAAAGTGATGCTTTATTGCACGAACTGGCGTTTAAAAACACGAGCGAGGAACGAGCGAGTTTTTTAAAGCCAGGAGTGCAATAAAGAAACTTTTTACACGTGTGCCTTACAAAATTTTATCTTCGATCGTAAAGGATTTCAAAGAATATATTCTTATGAGTAATATTTTAATGTCATTTCAATAATTCAATTAATGAAAACATGTTTTACCCGCAGTGCACTAATGAAAGCGTTACTTAGCAACCAGTAAACAAGTTGCACAAATGTCGGCCGCCATTATTATTTATGGAAAAAATGTTTGCTTTATTGTAATCGCTTTGACTTGCATTAAATGAAATCTTCAGAGTTCTTAAATTTGCCATTTAGTTTGTATTATATATTTTATTAGTTATTTGTATCAATTAATAAAAAATGAAGATTATACCACGAGTAATAATGATAGCTATTATTCCCGAGGAACATTTACGAACCGAGCCGCGTAAGCGGCGAGGGAGTAACATTCCGAGGTAATAATAGCCATTATTGCGAGTAGTATACTCTACTTTATCTATGACTAATTTATTAATTTGTTTTAACGAACAACTTTATTTTTCAATAACATTAACACTAGCAATGGTACAATTAATAAATTGAATTGGTCGAGAACTATCAATAGATTTGGAAGAGTTTTCAATACAAATATTTGGAATTTCGGTTGCTGAAGAGGAAGAAGATGCTTCATTACTATTTATCTGTTTAGCAATAGTATCTGCTGTAGTTGTCTTGTTTCTTATAGACTGATCAATGTAACTTTCAGCTACCTGTGTAGATCTCCAGCCCCCATGACGCTTTAATCCAGTTATATCGCCTCCTCCATCAATGTACAGAGTGGCAGATGATCTGCGATAACAATGGCCGGTATAAGTTTCAGGATTTGGCAATTTTAAATATTTGGCAATTTGTTTACCAATATCTGCAAATTTGTTTTTTCCTATACGTTGTATTGTACATTTTGATTTTTGATAATTTAGAAAGAATGAATTAATTTTTACATGTGACGGACGGAGATTGATGTACTTCTTTACAATATTGTAAAACGTACTGTTTATGGCGAATGTTCGTACAATTTTGGTTTTAGTCTTGGGTATTGTTATTAATAACTGTGTTTGATGATCTTTCACGTCTTCAATATTCATTTCATAAAGCTCGTTTGAGCGGCATGCACCCATAATTCCAATAATTAATATAACCTGAAGCAAATAAGAATATGAGTTTTGAATAGTCAGATTAAATTCGGTATATTTACCTTATGTAAAAGAAAAACTTTATCAGGAGCTTTGTCAATAAATGTTCTTATTTGTTTCGGGGTCAGAGTGGAAGACTTCTTTGGTTGAAATCCTTCTGATTTTCTTTTTAAAAATGCTCGTAGTTTGCAATATTTTTCCAGATCAACGTCATGATTTATTCTCAACATAGTTTTAATGATTGAAAAAAATGACCATAATGAAGAAGGTTTGTAATTTGCACTTAATTCAGCGAAATAGGCCAGCAGAACATGTTCGGAAAATGAGTTTGCTTTCTTTCGAAGACGCCATTCGTTGAAGGTTGCGTACGTTTTATTATAAATGGATTTCGATGTTTCCGGTATCAAGGTAGATGTTGTTGCTGCAGCTAGTTGTACAATTTCTGGAGGTGTACAAGTAAAAGACTCTTCATTTTCATCCATCTCATTAGAAATGCACAAACACTACGCGCTTGACACTGACTGTTTTCAGTTTGTGTATTTTGTTTCCATGGTATTTAATTTGAGAAATTTTTTGATTGGAGTGCACGAGGGAATAATGACTATTAATCCCTCGTCATTATTCCCTAAGAGAATAATATATGGCATTATACTGCAAAAATCACAAGTATAATACATACATTATATATTAGTCGTAGATAAAAACGTAAAAAAGCACTAGTGCTTTAAAAAGCCACTTTTACAATTAAAAATGATGCAAAAAGCGTCTACTTTCTGTACGATCGTAGATAAATTTATATAATGGAAATGAGAAATTAAACCGGTGAAGAAATAGTTTGCTGTTGAACAAAGAATGGAGATATGGCCAAAATATATTCTAAAAATTTAAAAATATATTAACTAAATATCACACCAAACTTAATGTGGAAAATACTTCGAAGATTATATTTTTATTTTCATTATAAAATCTAAGTCAATCGCATATATTGCGAAAAGGCAAGAAAAGAGATTGTGTTGTATGTTCTATTATGCAGAAAAAATGATAAAGATGCGAAACTGCTGTATTTTGAGACGCTTGCCCCGATAAACCCCCGGTTGCATATATCACACTTTGAGAAATTTTAAATCCTAAAAATTTTCTATTTCTTTTTTTATAATATAAGTTAAAATCTGTTTCTTTTTTTATAATGAAGCTGAGAAATAAATGTTTTGTTCTATTGCAGCGCCTTTTTATTTTCTTTACATGTATGTACTTTAATTAATATAGTGTTGGAGTTATTGCTATCCACGTTAAGTTACTAGCTTTGGAGTGCAAAGCGATAAGAAAGTCAATAGAAATGACTGGACATCATGACAAATAAAGTCTGGGCAAATTTTAAAAACAGATAGCAGTTCGGTTAAACAAATATAAGGGTTGTATATGTAAATGACATTACCTCAATTGTTGTTTTAAAGTAAATATTGCTTAGAGTGGTAATAATGCCTCTAATAAAAGCATGGAATGTAAGGAGTCTACCAACTAAATTCTTCCAGGTGTATAATAACGTAGCAGCAAGTGAGTATAGTGTGGTTATGTTATGTGAGACTTGTCTTACAAATGATGTTCAGTCTATTTTAATGTGTATAGATGTGACCGAAAGCATAAAAGGGGTGGTGGAGCATTGATTGTTGTACATCCCAATTTTAAATATAGTAGAAATTAAATCATTATTCATAACTACAAAGAAATACTTTCAGACCCCCCGTTACGCCTCCTGAAATCCCGAAAATAATGAAATACTGATGTTTAACTCTACTTACATATATCATGCAGGTTATAAAGTTACCATCTCTTTTAGAGGCACAAGTAGAACCTGTGCACAATTCAATAACTATCTTGAGGCTAATAGATTGTTGCAAGATGCTCCATATTTAGATAATCAGTCCTTGGAGGCTTTCATTTCATTCCAATTCATAACTGTTATAGGAATCATTCGTGATGTAGAACAATCGTTGTCTGAAGAACAAATTCTAAACAATTTAAACGTATCTAATCCCTTTAAAACAATCAATGTCACATGGTGGAAAAGAAAAATAGTAATTCATGATGTAGCAGTATATATTAACAAACACTCAGTTAAGATCCCCGAAATATTTATATTTCCAGTTATACAATATCGCTCTTCTTTGAAATACGGCCATATTAAAAACAAATGCAAAAGTAAACCCAGGTGTGCAAAATATGGGTTATCAGATCACGGTACAGAAATCCGTACCTTGTCTAAACATAGGAAATGCAAAGACTTTTTTAGGCAAAAATAAGGAGCATATGTCCCGATATAACTCATCCTATTCAGAAGGTAGCTCACTCTTCTCTCTCATTAATGCAACAACATCTACCCGCAACTATCCCAATTCAAGTCCCAGCCTGATGCGACTTTTGTTCCTCGTAACTTCTCTACTTTACAACCGACTGTTTCTCCTATAATTCCCTTTTTTATATCTCCTTCTCGCTCTTCCTTTTCTTCAATAGTATAATTCTCTCTAAAGAAAAGGCCTTCCACTTGCTTAGACCCACTAAATAGGCAAAAACACCATGATATAATACTCCCTAAAACGACTCCAATTCCCCAAAAATTGTGTTTTAATTTTAATTCTTTACTCTCCAGCCCTGATTAGTAGTGTGGGCCTCAACAATTCTTAGACATACAAACATTATACGTTGCAAATTCCTCGTCCTTTGATAAGGCAATTTCAAACATAATCCCATTCGATACTCTCTTAATCCGCCCCTCTCAACTAAGCTTATCCCATCTCGATCCAGATGTGCCTAAACTTAATACAATGGAATATTAGGAGCTTTCAGTCAACCAAATTAAACTTAATTGATTTATTAAACTCTTATAAACTCGATATGATCTTTCTACATTATTTTAAAGAGTCGTCCTGGCCCAATTCATCCTAACATTATTCCCTGTCTTTACACATATCCGGATATATACCCCTTCAATTCTCTGCCCTCTTTCGTCGTGAAACACCTCTTCTCTCTTGGCTCCCCTCCTCTTCTTGTTGGCGACTTTAACTGTCATCTAAAGTAATTTAATGACTCTTTCCCTAATCCAGCTGGTTTAATTTTTAACAAGATAATATAGTCCCATAATCTTCATCTTTGACTTTCCTTATATCTTCCTATATCCTAGAAGACTCCTTCGGCAGTGATCACTTTGCAGTGATTACTGAAATCACCCACCACGACCTCCAAACCCTCAACGTTATCAACCTTCTATTCACCGCCTCAATTATCGTCTAACATGCTGGTCATAATATTCCAAAGATCTTGAATCCTCCTTATCAGATGATGACTCATATTCCTCCTTTGTTGTGTTAACGGTGAACGCGAAAGACGTCCTCGTGACGGACTGTCAAGGAAATAGCACCGGCGGTACTTTCTGGAACCAACACGCACTGGAGGCGGCCCAGGGGTCCCTGGCGAGGCTCATCATCGATTAGTAGCCGCAGGCTTCGATTAAACAGTTTCCCTTCGGTGATACTTGCTTGGGCTTCCACGCCACGTCAACGTATGGGCACCGGCTAGCTGTGAAAACAGAGTAAAGAACAAGAGAAAGTGTGTAAATTAAACCATGGGGACTGGAGAAGAAGAAAATATATTACAACAGAATAGACAGAAAATAGACATAGAAAAAATATACAATATATACAAGAGCAAGAGGCTTGAATCGGCAAAGCCGACCAGGCTGACCACCGCTGCTGATGGCAGACGACTGGTAAAGAGCGATGGCCGGGCCTGGTTTTATATGGTGATCTCAGGTACCGCTGCTTTGTTCTTGTCACGTAGGCACGGTAATTCTTGGAACAGGTATTATCCTCGTTCGCCGAAAAAGGGTCCGATTTATTGTTCGGCACTGGCAGCTGCACATTTTAGAAAATTATCTCGTTTGGATTATTTCAATAATGCGGAATTTATGCAAATTATTATTAGGAGCAATGGGTAGCTCGTAAAATGGATTAAAATATAATTACGCATTTGTTACCACGTTCAGGTAAACTGAACGCCGGTAACAGTTGCTATACTTCAACGCACTGCTGATCGTTGGATACCTTATTCTCATCCATATACCCATTCCTCTCGTTGCCCCTTGTGGGATTCCCCCACAATGAAACAAAAGCTTTACAGAAAAAAAAAAATTAATATTTTCACCTTGGGACCTCAAAAAAATTTTGAAGCCAAGAGAGCTATTGCCCATACAAAAAAGGGCACAATCTCATACAGCACCTGTACATCTTTAATCTGGAAGATCATCAAAATATGCAGAAAGTCCTTCATTCTTCTAGCCTCCAATCAACCCAATTCAGAGAATCTTGATAATTTCTTTTGTAACCTCACTCCCACTTTTGTTAAACCTAGCCCTTTCTCTAATTATTCAGAATCTCCCCCTTCTGATCTCTCTTCTAACTTTATATTGGCAGAATTCAATGAAACCTTACTCCATTTTAAGGATTATTCTCCAGGAAAAGATAAAATTTTATATTCTATGTTACAGCATCTTCCATTTTCAGGTAAACTGACACTACTCCAGAATCTTGGAATGAGCAAATTATCTGCCCTATCCTAAAACCTGGAAAGGAACTCTCATCCTCCATTAGCTATTGCACAATTCCCATCTCCTCGCGCATTCTAAAAGTTTTCGAACACCTTATAAAGACAAGACTTGATTGGTGGGCCGAAAAAAAATCGTATATATCCTGCTATGCAATTTGGATTTTGAAAAGGCAAAATTTCAGTGGATAATACGATTTATAGTATCACCTCTAACATCCAGATATCTTTCCTGAATAACCATTGATTCTGTTATACTGTCAATCCTAATAGAGAAACTCATTTCAATTGGTCTCTCAACGAATATAATTAAAATAATGTAGTCACTCATAAAACAAAGTTCTTTATCTTAAACAAGATACCTACTTTACCAATCCCCAAACTTTGTTTATTGGTCTTTCGCAAGAATTAATCGTTAGTCCTTTATTGAACATTTTCTACACCCTTCCTCTAGAAAGCCTCTTATACCCCTTGTTCAGTTTTGGAGTACATTTTTCAAGGCGGAAATGTACATCACTGTACATATTTCTAAACTACTTGCCAAACGACCAGAGGAATCCGCCTCAACTTTGTATAAATTGAATGAGATGCCTTTGTCATCTGCGGACAAGGGTTGTGTTTTGGAAAGCGGAGATTTGCAGTTGGTCACCAAATGTGTCTTGTGAATTTGTGAAAGTGCGAACCCCCCGTTCCGTGCTCACCTGTTGCCTTTAGGGATTACGAATTTGTTTTCTTTTTTGTAAAATTAAGAAAAATAAAGAAAAATAGACCTGTACAGAAGAAGTTCCAATATATACGTCGTTATAAAAGTTTAATTTATTTATCGTCTAATCGCCACAACCACGTTTCCCTACAAGGAACACTGAAGCAGCAAACAATTTGCATACTACTAATTTACACACTCCTACTACTCTATACTTCAGTATGCAGATGATATTATCTTGTCCTGTTCCGGAAATAATATCCTATCATCATTCAACCGGTTCAATATTGTCACATTCGAACTTTCTGATTGACCCTACCAAAACGGGTTATCTCTTTTCCCCCAAAAATCCCAAAATATCATATTCACAAAGAAGCACTTCCAAATTACCAGTTATATTTCAACAATGCCCCTATTCCCAAACTCCCTATTATTAAATTCTTAGACCTTCATTTTGATTTCACCCTTTCATGGAAACCCCACAATGAATACCTCGAGGTTAATGGGTTCAAAACATGGAATAATATCCCGACCTTGTCATTCACCTGGGATTCGACCCTGTGACTCTTCTTATGTTTTATAAATCCCTCATCAGATCACAAATCGAGTATGGTCTAATGGTTATTTCTCCAATTTCCAAGCAACTATTACAAAAACTAGACCGACATCAAACCTCTAGCCTCAAGCCTCCGTTTAGTACTTGGAGTTGTGAAATTGTTTCCTCTTAAGATATTAGAAATTGCGAGTTGGTAGCAGAAACAGATAGTATTCAAACAAAGAAAAAATCACTGACCCACAAAGAAGATTGAAAATGGCAGACCACGAAATGGAAGTAGGAGAATCATCAACCAAGAGTACTGTTGGGAAAAACAAACATGATGCAGCGGGAAGAAACACCCAAATTGGAATAATTTTCAAACTACTTCTTCTAATTGTGAGCAAATTCCCTGAAGCAGCTTCTTACAAAAAGGAGGGATCGCAAGGAACTACAACTTATAATTTGGACATATCAAACAAATTATCAGGAATCTTAAGCACAACCTTTACATACCTCAGAAAAGAAAAGAGTGGATCAAAGCAACCTGAAGGTGCAGAGGCATACATTGCGACAATTGGAACAACCATGGTAAACATTAAGGACATTGCAACAGAATTTTTGGAGCAAAATGGTCATTTTGATTATCAAATAGCAACTCCATTAATGAATATATTCACAAGTTTTAAATTAGCTTTTGATGAAGTGAGAACTGGAGTCACCAAAGTAGCTTTAAAAGAGGAAAACCTAAAGAAAATAGGAGTACGAGTAAAGAGCAAAGATAAGGCAGCTGCTAAGCTCAAGAAAGATGATCCCGCTAGATGGATAAATGTATCAGCTTATGGCCTAAATAATCAGCACAATTGTCTCCTTCAAGGCATCACATTTCCTCCACAACGTAGAAGCGGCCTACTAAGATCAATCGGGCCTATCACTCAATGCATTGCTTTAGTAAACGAATCTGGAGAATTTACAGATAAGCTAACTAGGGCTTTAAAGGAGACTCTCAAAATGCTTCCAATGGCATCTGAAATAGCTGCATTTCTCAAAGACGCAAAAACTCCTGGGCAGGCCTCTGCAATTGTAAAGGAATTGGCTGACGTACTTTTGTTGTCTTCTGCAAGAACCACTCAAAAGATCTTCGCTCCTATTACTTTATTGGCTGACATTTGGACGAATCTTAGTGAGGAAAACCTCAAATTTTGGAGTTCTGCAGGACCAGCAATGATGGCTCTAATCGATACTTACATCAACGAGAAGAAGGTACTTTTCAGCATGAAGTCAGGAGGAACAGCAGAACAAAATGCTCAAGTCGTATTTCATGCAATGTATGGCACCTATTTAGATGATTTGTCGGTTCTAAAAAAGATTACAACAAGGACAGCTGAATGGGATGTAAGGAAGACTCTAGACAATGTTTTCAAAGGGAGAGACAAACAAAAGGAGGGAGTTTTCCAACCAATAAGATTTACTCGATACTCTAAAATGGCAACTTCCTTGATGACAAAATGTTTAGGTAATGTAGAGCCAATGGCAGCTGGACGTCCTTCATTCGCAGGTAAGAGGAAACGCAATTTCTCAGGAGAACTGAAAGCATATTTAAAGACTGGGAAAGCAACTGCCACTTTTTCATCTGACCCTCATCAAATCCAATTTGCTCTAAGAAAAATAAAGGATGAATTGCAATCCGAAATGGAAAGTGGTGAATTAGACAGCATTGGAACAACGAGCTGGGTTAAATTCATTGATGGGACAATTGTTGAAGATCCTGATTTTGTGCCTGCCGAAGAAGGTCGTTTTTTCTATGGACGAGAGAACTGATTAGTTTGCTAGTAATAAATTTTGTTTAGAGGATTAAATATATATTTTGTAATAGGATTTTCCAACTTTGTATTTTTATTAGAAATTGAATGCTGTATACCCTCAAAACCCTTACGCTCCTCCTTTGTATCCAGTAAATATTGCCTGAAATGATTTTCCTTTAACAACTCTCCAGTCATTGAGTCTCTCAATAAACTACACTTCTCCGTATTCACTGCAAAAATCAAACTACTTTTCTCTTATGTTGAATGCTTTATCATTACACTTCTTTTAATATTCCTAAATACCCTATTCTCCCCTATTAACTTTTTCTTATATCTCTCACTTTACATCATAACGACCTATTCATCTCTAGGGCCTCTTCTCTAATCACCAATCCTATCACTAACAAGTTTTTCCTCTCGTTAACTTCTGATAAATGAACAAATTTTGCACGGTATTTTAAGGATGGTTCCAAATAAAATAATTTTAGCTTTATGGTTCGATTTGGTTTTACGAACACAGTTAAATTTGGGGTGATATCTCTATTTTTACATATTTGCTAACACAATTAAAAACTTTAAAACTAAAAATACATTTAATAATCATGAAGTGAAATTAGCCAAATCAATTAGACCCGACGCCAAAAACAACAGCATAACTTTTACAAAGCCGGCCCCGATGGTACAGTGGTTAGCGCGCCGACTGTAGTCGGAGGGGCCCTCGGTTCGAATCCGAGCGCGGGCATGGATGTTGTGAGCGTTGATACATTTCAAATTTAATTTGACAAACAATACAAATAATTGGTCGTGGCTGAATAGCCTAGTAGCTTAAGCCAATTAAACAAAAAAAAAAAAAAAAACTTGTACAAAGGCAGACAAAGGAACCTCCGTAATAGCTTTAGATACGTCAGATTACATTAATAAAGTAGTCTTTTCTTTTAGAAAACGAATTTGAAATTATTAAAAATAACCATATGAAAAAATATCAAACAAATCTAATTGAGGAACTTAACCTAAGAAATACAAGGATTTTTCAGCAAAAGAAAAATATATGGTTAAGTCTGTGAATCCACAAGCGCCTAAATTGTATGGTTTAATTAAATTACATAAAGATAATCACCCAATTAGACCTGTGGTTTCATGCACTAAGCAAAAAACTTAAGTAAAATAATAGTACAAGCAATTAAATTTAAAATTTGCAACTAAAAATAACTTATATTTAATAAATACATTTAAAAATGTAAAGCTAACACAAAATTAATTTCCTTTGATGTCAAAAACTTATTCATGAACATACCTCCACAAGAGCTAAGAACAATAATTAAAAATAAACTCCAAGAAAATAATGTTAAACCGATCGAAGCCGAAGAAGTCCTCAGGCTATTAGACATCTGTCTAAATCTAATTTAACAACCGGTATTACCGTCAAAAGGACTAATTAGCCATTGGAAATCCACTAAGCCCCCTTTTGGCGAAAATATTCATGAACAATTTCGAGAAAAGATTATCAAAATTACCACATTTTAATTATTGTTCTTACTGGTACAGGTATGTCGATGACATTACTATGGCCTATACAGGTACAGCCCGACAATTGAATCAATTTTTAAACATGTTAAACTCTCAACACATCAACTTTTTAGATATCGTCATAAAAAATAATAATAGACACGAATTTGCCATATATGACATACCTACACACACAGACTCAACTATACATTTTAATTCACAACATCCAATTAACCATAAATTTGCAGCCTATCATAGTACGTTACATAGATTAATAAATATTCCTATGTTAACTCAAAATTTCAATAAAGAATTAAACATTATTCCAAAAATTGCAAAAAATAATGGCTAAACAATTAATTTAATTAAAGATATTTTAGATAAAAAACTAAGAAAACACACGATTAGCAAAATTTATCCAAACGTACAATTAAAATCACATAAAAATTATATTTCATTAACTTACACAGGACAAGAAAGCTATATTATAAGTAAAATGCTTTCACAAATATTTTGACGCCGTCATTTAAAAGATCCAATAGTTTAGGAAAGTTAATCAAAAACAATAAAGACAAAACCGAACTTAAAAATCAAAGTGGAATCTGCATGCTAAATTGCAGTGACTGTCCCAAAATATATGTAGCACAATCCAGGAGATCTATAATGGATAGGATAGAAGAGCATAAAAAAGATTATCAATCTAAGAGAGGGAAATTAACATTTGCCACCCACCTCATCGCAGAAAATCATCGATTTGGAGAAGAAAAAATATTATACGTTGAAAGTAAAGGAAGGAAATTGGATGCCCTAGAGTTCATGAAAATTAATCTAAGAAAAGAAACAGGACAACTGCTAAATAAACAAACGGAAATCTCAAAATCCCCATTATTGAACTTATTTAATCTACCAACCCCACTCGCAAATGTATAAATACAAAACTGTAATTTTATGATGTACCATTCTTCGCCTAAAGAAGCCACAGTGTGGCGAAACAATTGTTGCGAATAAAAGCATACTCTTTGAAAGTTTGTGTTTTAGTTACAACACCTAACAGTGAATTTAAAATGAACTTTTAACAATTAACAACCAATACAATCAAATTAGTACCAGAAAAGTCGAGGGGCAGATACCAAAACAAAGGAATTTATTTAAAAGATGGCGAGCTGTTAAGAGGTCTTAACAGCCTGCGTTTTCGTTAGCAGTGAAAAATGAATAGCTTAACGTTCGTTAAAAGTAACATAACAGTCTAGTACGGCGAAAATAACATAAACATAATTTAGTAGGAACAAATTCTGGTAAATTATGTTTATAAATTGACTAATAAATAATTTAATTTCACTGTCTGACCACATAAAGTAAGTTATGATATACATGGACAAATTCTTACTTATTTTACCTAAAGTCCAATGTACTCTACATATCTCGATGTCATCGTCAATAGAATATTTTTTTAGTTTGAGGCTTGCAATCTCCAGACCTGGCTTGCACCAAATTGCTACTACCTTGTCCGCAATATTTATCACCTTCAATGTAGAAATTAATATTTGTCGTGAGAATGGATTTAGTTTTATTTTATATTAATCAAATATGTTTTGAAAAATATGTTTTGTTTTGAGTTTGGCAGTTAAAAAATATATAACAAGCGAACGGACGTATTCCATTGAATCTAACATTGCACATCATGGCTCAGCTGGTTTAAACGTAAGTAAGTGTAATCGTGTTAGCGAAAATAAAAGTGTTGAAATAATAGTTGAAATGGAATGGATGGCGTTGCTTTGATAATAATGGAAGGAAACTACTTCATTACGTTGGAGAAGAAGGGTTTACAATCTATAGCACATTCAATTTCAAAGATGGAGAAAAGGATAAATTAACACATTTGTTAAAAAAATCGAGGATCACTTTACTTCTCGTAGAAACGTCTAATATAAAAAGATTTAAACTATTCACAAGAAAAAAAGTAGAAGAATCAATGGACCAGTATGTAACCGAATTAAAGAGCTTGGAATTATCCTGTGAATTAGGAACATATAAAGATGTGTTAGTAAAAAGTATTCTAACATGTGGACTTAAGTGTTATAAAATGAGACAACGACTGTTAAAGAAAGAAAATGCAAAGTGTGCAGAACGATGGAAAGAATAAAGGCCATCGCGACAATCGTCGCAGAAACATTGAGGGGCGACCCCGTGGATTTGATAAGGAAGAAAAACGGCAATGGTGAAAAGTGGCAACACAGCAGACAAAGAAGCTCAACACATGGAAGAAGAGAGGAGATTTCTACTCATCGGACCAGTGAAGTACGCGGAAAATGTGCATCCTAAATGTAAATGCCCGGCACATAATAAAAATTGTGATAAGTGCAGAAAAAAGGCCTTTTTGCGATTATGTGCAGGGTGCATTATGTAGGAATGGAAAACCACCCGGAAGAACAATCCATATTTTTTTTTAAACGTGTTTTATTTTGACAGTACAGAGTTAACTTATAATTCATTTATACAAATAAATAATATTACAAATCTTCTCTGCAGTGGCCTATGGTTTCTATCCCTCGGCCCTCATCTCGTGATTCATGGGTCCATTTATTGGAGTATTGGAGGACAAAAACAATTAAAATTAGAAAATAAATTTGAAATGAACTTTAAAATAGTTACCGGTGCATTGGCTAATCTAATCCTAAAACATTTGAAAAAATGTGTTTTTACTACAATACCTAAGATGGGAAATTAGAAAATTGTTGAGTGAATTTAATAACTGTTACTAATAATACTATTCTGATACACGCCGCTGGTGGCGCATTCGGTAACGGCCCCGAACTGTACAGCAACGTTCATTCGGGTCAGTAGTTCGATGGGTGACCGGTACCATTCACCATTGGGATATAAGTAATGGTGCTTTAGAGTGACGTGGGCGATCCTTTAAAGTAACAATCTTATTTACACAACACAAATACACAAATCACACGGAGGGAGGACCACGTGGTCGATAGCCAAACACTACTACTATTACTTCGATTCCGATATTAGGTAAAACCATTTTAAATTGTAAATACAGAGATATCCAGAAGCTGGTATTTTATGTTGTCGATTCATCCAACGCACCCTCAATCATTGGATTAGATTCAATCGTATTATTAACAGAAATTATTAGCAGAAAGAATTGATATGACCTATTCGTGGGAATTTCCGACAAAAGGCTAGTTTTAAAAAGTATAATCAGTCTATACTGACATAATTACTTTTAGGTTTCTCCTTTAATTTGTCTACCTTATCAATGTAATAACACCATTCTAAAATTTGTTAATCAACTATTGATAATGGACGCATAGTGTCCGAAATGTACATATGCTTAAATAAAAACAATGAAGAAAGGAATTTAACCGCCTTTTCATTATAAACTTGAATTGAAGAATTGAACAATGTTAATATTATTTATTTCTTTTGTCATTTTTGCAACTGCACGTGCTATGATTTTTCGATACAATTTTTCGTTAGTTGAACGAAATTTAGTGAACGGAAATTAGTGAATTTTGGTGTAGTAATGTAATTAATAATTATATATATATTGTTTAAGTCTCATTCTCGTACCTTATATCGTTAGCGAAACATCACCGATTTAAGCGTAAGTAAGTATCCGTGCTAACTCTAGAGAGGGGAAACATTTTTTTCGTTTTTTATATCAATACTATCAAATTTGTCCGTTCCAATTTATTTATCGGCCGGTTGCGATTGTTTTTAGAATATTCACAGGCAACATACATCTGTTAATTGTACCTTGCTATGTCTCTCAAAGCCCTCACGATAGACCCTATCAGGTGAAGTGGGTGAATCTGTGTGACTTTCATTTTATTTATTTTTTTTAATTCCGTATAATCTACAACTTATACTTTGGCTATGTTCGTAATTTACAATGGTCTCATACAAAACTGCGTATGTTGTAATGCGAGATGTGAAGAACACAAAAGCGCTAGTAGTTGCATTTGTCTTAAAAAGTTTAGCACAGTTGTGTGGGATTGACCACTTCGGAAATTCGAGCCATAAATACCAAAAAGGGCCTTTCCTGGAGTTGTTATAAATGTACAAGAATCGGTTCGGACTTAAATTCCGTTAAAGCCGCTCTTATTGCTTTTCAAGAAGAAGTGAAAAATTTTAAATCGGTTCACACTATTACGAAACACCGCTTAACGAAGAAATGTTTGAAGATGTAATCCACGAGATAATGGAACGTGAGAAACGTAAATGCAACATTATTTTTTATGGAATTAAGGAACTATCTAATTTAACCACACCGGAGCGAATAGAAAATGATCGGTTGGTCGTATCTTCTATTGTGCAGTCTTTGTCTGAGAAGCATTTTCCCTCAGAAATAGGATTGAAAATATCACGTCTCGGCAAATTTACGAATGGAAAAAATCGTTCTATTCAAGTCACATTACATACGGAAAACGCATGCGTCCAGATAATAAAAAGCGCACTGTTTAAAACAATTACCTGCGTATAGTTCGGTATCAATTGCTTTTGATCGCACCCCATGTCGCATAAATCCCAACAGTGTATCTTTTAATTGTTACTATCAAAACGTTCGAAGCATAAAAAACAAAATTGATGATTTTAATTGTTTTCTTTCGGATTGGGAATTTCTAATTATATGTTTAACAGAAACCTGGCTTAATAGCTCTGGTCAAGATAATGAATTATTTCCTAACTCCAACTACAATGCCTATTGTCATGATCGGGATCAATGTTTAAACAACCCTTCCCGCAGGTGTATTACTAGCTGCGCGTAAGGATTTCAATTCGTCCAGAATTGATACATCCGTCCTAACCGAACTTTTTCCTCTGTTTGAAGTAACAGCATATACATCAGTCGTGAATAGTATTAAGCTCTTTGTTTTTGTTATTTTTATTGCCCGAACGCCCACAACGGATTATCTTGAATCTTTTCTAGATCTCATTTGTGTATTATGTAGTGATGCGGATAATGTTCTTATTATTCCAAGTTACCTTCAAGATTACAATAACTTAAATAGCAGTTTATGCAGTCAAATTCAACATTTCTCTGCTTATCTTAATCTAAAAACAACATAATTTCATCACTAATTGCCAGAACAAAATTCTAGATTGAATTTTCACCAATTTAAATTGTCATATTATTTGTGAGTATAACGCTTTTATAAAAGAAGATTTATATCATCCCGTTCTATTTGTTAACGTAAATATTTCGGCTAATAAACCCACGAAATTCGCAGCAAACGATTGCAATATAAGAAACTAAAATTTTAGAAAATCTGATTTCGTTCGTCCTTATACAGACTTTCTTCGAGTAATTGGAACCTAATCAACAATAGTAGCAATATCGACAAAGCAATTGATACTTTTTATAAGATTTTATAGGTATACATGTCTAGATAAATATGCACCTTTACGCAAAGCTTCTAAAAAACAATTAAATTGTATTAAAATCAAGAATAAAGCACGTAAGAATTTCAATAATAATAAAACTGAAGAGGCTTATAACCACTATAAAATTACTCGATCCCATTGTAAATTAATATCAACGGGGTATAAGAACTATTTAGATTTAGTCTCTTCCAATGTTTCTGCATATCCAAAACAAATTTATTAACATTAAAAAAACAACTAGAATTTCCGATGCATAACACTGGGTTTGAAACTGACCTCTCCGGAATCAATTGTCAACGGATTTGCTGACTCTTTTGAAAATGCTTATACCAGAAGTGGACGTTTTAATGATATTAGAGAAAGGCATTATAATCTACCAACCATTAACATAACAACTATTAGCTCTAATGATATTCTTAATGCCATGAATATAATGAGTAGTTTCATATCTTGTGGTATCGATAGTATTTCGAATTTCTTAATAAAAGATTAACCAGGATATGTCATCCTGGTTAAACCTCTAAAAACAATTTTCAATCTCAATCTAAAAAACTTTTATATAAGACATTTTTTGCTAACACCTGTAACTTTTGAAATAGTGACCGTTCGGGTAATTTCTCCTCGCCCTATATAATTATTTGCATTACCGGGACTAATTTAAGGTTTAATTTTAAAGCAAATAAAACATAAAACAAATATTTACTTCTATTAATACCCGTAGCCAAGAATATTAAAATTATAGCAACTTAATTAGAAATTATGAATGTTAATACCGATGTAATTATAATAAATAATATAAACTTGAGTGAATATTTCAGTTCGCTAAAAGCGCTCTGTGCCTACAAATTACGTATTTAATAGCGAGCACTTAAATTGCTTTCGTTGTCCTTTTTGCAACGCTCATTTCTAAGTCGATTATAAGAATTATAAAATATTGACGGAAATCAAAAGCCTCTATTCAAGTGTACGTGTTTTCATCAGAAATGTACAATTTAAACTAAAAATGATTTAGTTTTCAATTTCGCTAGAAATTGTCGGCCTGGCGCTCGAAGATTGTTTTCCCTTTTATCACCAGGATTTAATTTTCCATCACGCTTCGTCAAGTTATCTCGGATTACAGCTTCTTTATTTTTCGTCCTATTTTATGTGACATTGGATGATATTTAGAGTAACGTTATAGCATTTGTGTGACACATTAAGCCAAGGACATCGTATAGCACACCATTAAGATATTTTTATTGGTTGTCTGACCCTATTTATAATTAATACTTTCATAGTGTGCTTATTTTTATATAATAACAATCTGCTGGCAGGTTTATTATATTTCATACTATAATTTACAATTCTATTGAATTATAATCGATCGTTTATATTGTTTACATTATTATGTAAAAATATATGTTTTAAACCAGTATGAAAAGTAGAGTAATTATTAGAAAATAACACGTATTAAATATAGTGGATATATCACCCGTCTTACAAGTTTATTTTTGCTTCTAATGCAAAGTTAATTTAGAGAAGTACTACAGCAACATCTTGTAGCTGTGTCTGTATATTTTTTAAAATTAAAACCTAATACTTTGTGATACGTTTGAATAAGTTAGATTAATAAATATGATTTGTCGTGTTCACTGATGATTTTAACCATATAAGATCATTTTCCAACTCATTGAAAATGGCCTTGTAAGGTTAAAAACTTTCATAATAAAAACTCGTATGTGATAACAATAAAGTATAATAATTAATCTACCTTACTTAATAAATAATTTAAAACTGTTTTATAAAAATAACGAAGAATATTCAAAACAAATAACTAAATAAGAATTTTGTTCCAGTTTAATATTACAAATTGTATGAGTTGATCAAATTACATATCCTAAGTCAGGCACAACAAATGCTAGAAACAGTGATTTCATGGTAGTAGTTTCAGCATCAAAATCTGCCAATGGAACCTAATATTTTCATATATTTTAATACATGAGAAATATGCATGTTAGGTTCGAAGTGAATATTGCTTTTAAGTCTCTTATTTCTGAAGTATGCATAAATAAAAACAGCACATCTGAAGATATGTAACTACAAGTAACACATTTAAAACACCCATTGTATTGCAAACATGTGAACCTAGGAAACAATTTTTGAATACAATATTCTCTCATGTGATTCTTAAAGTCGTAAAATTAAATATGTTTTGTGTCAGATCAAATAAAAAACTGATCGTTTAAGACTTTCTTTTAGTAAATAGAGAAATCTCTTTTAACGATTAAATGGGGCAAACTAAATACTGCATTTAAAACTCTTATAACGGATATGATTGCATTAAAAACAGAGGACTATAACATTCGGAATGATCTTGTTTTATATAACAAAATCATGGAACTTGAAACTAAATTTATTAATTTCACTAAATCGATAGAAAACATTTTAATACTTGCTTGCGAAAAAGATATGATACAATATCGTCACTTCTTAAAAACGTTGATGATCATCTAATTATAAAGAAATGCTTTCGTTTGAAAACTAATGGCAATAAACCTCGACCAGTCAAGATTACATTTCTAAATCCGTCAATGACAACCACCGTTGTTAGGAACAGAAATAAATTGACTAATAATATAAAAGTTAAGTATGACCAAACAATTTTAAAGCGAAAAGAGTTTAAAAAAGTACTCACTGAAATGTATAATCGTAAATCTAATGGTGAAACAAATCTTTTCATCAAATACATTAATAGCATATAAATTATAAAGAAACTAGTATCTTCCCAACGGACGTGCTGTAATATGTTAAGTATTATACATCAAAATGTACGCGATCTGAATACCAAATTTACTTCATTCTATAATAGTATTCAATCACATGATTCAGATATACAGGGTGTTCAATTTAAGTGAAGGCATTAAAATATCTCGAAAACCACATCGAATAAAAATATAATTAAAATTTGTTCACCTCGGAGGGACATCTAATGGTACTAAACTCGACCCACTGAGGGTGAGAAATAGAAAAGTTAAATAGGAGCCCCCATTTTTTGTACGGATTTGAATACTCCGGGAAAAAATAAGAAAGTTTTATGCAATTTTTTTTTTTGTATTCGTAAATTTTATTTTTGCACGTCATTATAGCACATTCAACAGAAAATTAATTAGTGTTAACAGGATTCCTCAGCTTTTTCAAAATTTTCAATAAACGAATGTTGAATTACATACAGCAACGCGCTCGGCGATTTCTAAGCGGCAACATCATAATGAGCGCCTGTCCTCGCTTTTTCGACTCGACTTGCCGAAGAAAAAAAATCATAACTATTGAATGGGGATCGATATAAAAATATTTCTTACATGGACATATAGAGGAGACTGTGGGCGATTTTTCGAAGTTAAAACGCTATACCTCTAATTTTTGTTAATAATAATAATATTTTATTTGCCCAATCGAATAACCAATTACAGGACAACTTAAATTACATCAAAAAAGTATAAAAAGCAACACAAAATAAATATAAAACTACGGCTACAATTTTACATATATCTAAATCTAACAAAATCAATTTATGTAGAATATAAAGAAACTAATTAAAAATGTCTTAAATACAAAAATAAATTCTATAGGACTACCTCAAAATGTATTTGTATAATTTATTCGCAGTTCTAGTGGTGTATATGTGACTTACATAAACTAACGGACTTAGCAGAAGGAATAAAAAATGTATTAGCATACCGAGACGTAGTTCTAGAAACATGAAAATTAACTCTAGCTAAGAGATCTAGGCAATCTATGTGATTGTGAATTAATTTATGCATGAATGATGTACTATGCAATTCTCGTTTAAAGAGAGATAAGCCCATGCCTCAGTAGCAGCTGCTCATAATCTATACCCCGTTCAGGATACAATCCATCCTTTTTAAAGCTCATCAATTTAAGTCAACAAGTAGTGATAGGTACGCATAGTGAAGGTACCATATTAAAGAAGCATATTCTAGCTGACTGAGGAAGTATGCTGAAAACAGACATTTAATTAAATCACAGTTGTTAAAGTATTTACACGTCCGCATGACAAACCCCAACATATTAGATGCTGATGTACACAATGCATTTATGTGTTTCAAAAAAGTGATTTGGGTGTCAAAAAGTACACCTAAGTCTTTATATTCAAGAAGTTTGCAAGAGCATAACCCTGCATATTATAATAGTAGTTTACGTGCGACACACGACCAAAAGAGACAGTAGCACATTTGTTAAAATTTAGACTTAATCCATCTAGAAATTAAATCAATATTATCTTTCAACCGAAGAGAGTCAGTCAGACTTGAGACATTAGAGAAAATTTTCAAGTCATCAGCATATGCCAAAACGGAACAGGATAATGAAGAAATAAGATCATTAATGAAAATTATAAATAAAAATGGTCCCAGATTAGAACCCTATGGTACACCAGATGTGGAATTGAATTCATAAGATTTAAAACCATTATAGTGTACATAGTTTATTCGAGAGCAAATGTATGATTTTAAAAAGTTAACACTAAGCCCAAAGGATGAGAGTGTGTTTAACAATATAGCATGATCAATGGAATCAAATGCACGAGAGATGTCCGTGTAGATTACATCCAATTGTGTACGATTATCCACAGATTCATTAATATATTGTGTGATAAGTGAAAGATTGGTAATCGTCGACCGATCCACCATAAAACCAGGCTGATGTGGTGAAATTTGTGTTCTTATATATCTATATAAGGATTTTTTTGTTTTTATTTTTATTTTGGCGAAGTTTGATAAAATGGCATTAGGCCGATAATTACCAATATTAGACCGGTCACCCTTTTTATACACATGAATTAAATGTGCACGTTTCTATACATCTGGGATGGATTTACTACACTCCAGTAATGCATGTTATGCCGATTAATACTACCATGATTTGTGAATGTAGACTTTTTTGTTTAGTTTGTTGGTGTATGTTTTAAAATCTTCGATTTTATCTTTTGATCCCTCCCATATGCATAAGATATCGTCGACATATTGTTTCCATAAGTTGATGTATTGTCGGTAGGGGTTACTATTTGAGAGTGTTTTGGTGTATATGGTTTTATTGATGAAATAATCTGCTAGATATCCTGATATGGGTATGTAAGCCATCGCCAACTATACAAAAACATAACATTCACAACTGAAATAGAAAATAACAACATAATTAACTATTTAGACATAACTATTACTAAGAATAACACAAAGTTAGAATACAATATATACAGAAAACCGACACATAGCGCCACCATTATCCCATATACATCACACCACCACCCTAGACATAAATTCGCATGTTTCCACAGCCTAGGACATAGACTAAATAACATCCCCATGAATAATAAAAACTACAAAATTGAATACGATGCCATTATAGAACTAGCACAAAAACACAAATTCCCAATACACCTAATAGACAAAATAATTAACAAAACAAAACAACCATTAATCAAACTTACCTCAAACTCAGATAAAGAAGAAAATAACGGCACATATCGCAAACTACCATATAACGGGACAATAAGGCTTGAAATAGCTAAAATATTACAAAAAAAACAAAATGAAAGCAGCATTCAAGACTTACACCACACTACAAAACATACTACCATCCTTCAAAGAAAATATCAATATCTTAAAAAAAAGTGCAGTATATAAGCTAACATGCGATAATTGTAACGCAACATACATTGGCGAAACAGGTAGTATTGAAAAAAGAGTCAAAGAACATAAGAGAAACGTCACAACATCAAACTTCGAATGACACTTAAGGGTTAACAACCGCCATTGCAATGACCCCAATAACATAGAAGTGCTTCACCAACAGAAAAAACCATTTAAACTAAACCTGCTAGAAAACCTGGAAATAGAAAAAAAAAACATACATAACCCATTAACAATATCATTAAACGATCAAATACTACTGGACACAGAACCAATTTTCAAAAAATTAAAACCATTTTCCACATATGCAACTACAAAACAACCCTTAATCAAACTTATCTCAAACTCAGATAAAGAAGAAAATAACGTCACATATCGCAAACTACCATATAACGGGACAATAAGCTAGATATAAGCATTGTTATTATATACACATTATAAAATAGCAAAGAAACATATATGTTATATATTCCAGTTTCGCCCGATGATGGCTTAACCGCCAAAATCGGTCGCGATATAAATTAAATAAATTCTAAGGAAGTACACTTATATTTACATTATTAAATAAAGAAACCTTGGTACGACTCTCCACTATATTTATTTATTTCTTAACAACTACAAGCGAAGAAGGCTTTAGAGCCGAAAGTAGTCTAAACTAATACTTAATAAATTTAATAAGTAACAAAACAAATAACGTATTCAAACTTTTTTTGGCCTAATTTTCGTTTGAAAAGCGTACTACATTTAAATTGAGTGTTTATATTAAACAAGCGACACAATCACTTAATCTTGTAAGTAACATATATTTTCAGCATAAGTTGAATCCTGGAACCACAAGTGGAGAAAATTAATGTTTAATTATTGATTTACTTACACTTTTATATCGCAAACTAATTAGGTACACTTGGTGACTGAACGGGGACGCGGAGAATATTTTATTATTTTATTTGTGTTTTCATTTATTAATCGGTTACAAATATACGCCATGCCCCTCTGATCCAAGGCATCAAACCCGGACAACATCGTCTGGGAGTCCGAGGCTGCAGTTATGAACGAACGTCCCAAATCCCGAAATTCACTTCCTCAAACCGAAGAAGTCGTGGACAACCTGATTCAAATGCTCCTAAAACAGAAGGAAGTTATTCGCAGAAAACGGGAAGAAGACGAAAACGGCCCGGATGTTTTGAGAAAGAAGCTGCAAAAGCAGCAAGAACAGTCGGCTAGAGAGATAGCCGAACTCCGAGAGCAACTAGAAACAACGCAAGAACTATTAAGATCGCGGACGAATAAAGAAAAGTCGATTGTGAGGCTCATTTTGTCAACTTCACCACCTAACAATCCTAAACCGCCCCAGTTTATCAATGAAGAGAACATCCACGCAAATTCCTTACCTAGTCACAATTTCCCACCACTAAATGCACCTTCTGTTTACGCTAAATCTAATTCAAATTCACAATTCCTAACCCTTATGCGACAATCCCTTCTTACCACAACAAACGATAAACGAAAATTCAATGGCCGTGATTCAAAAAAAAATGTTGCGGAATGGAAGACGATTTCAGAAGCCTAGACAGAAACATTGACACGCACTGAGTAGGATGGACGAGGAAAAGAAGAAAAAATATGAGGAATATTTTATTAACAACATCGCTTGGGACCAAGCCAGGACACTTTTTTTTAAAACATTAACCACCGTAATAGCACACGATCAGCTCATAGAATTGACATTAAAACGCCAAGGAGATGCTACACATGGTGCTTTTGTCCTCAGGAAGCAGAATTTGTTTCATCGACACAAGGCATTAGCAAGTGAGGAGAGAACAATAGTTTCAGAATACTGTCGCGTTTAGCTTCACATAACCTTCGACAAGCGCTACTTTTCAAAACAACCACGATAGCAGACTTTTTGGGATAAGCCGTACTACTATCCATGTCATATTTAGATAAAATCCGTAAATAAAGTGCCTAGTTCTAGTGATCCCGAATCTACTGACACTGTGAGATCCCCTCAATAGATGTACGAATCTAGTGGAGTGCACGGATATATTCATTAATATGAGCAATCCCAGATAGGCTGATCATGGGCAGTCTAAAGACTTCTTCGCAGGAAGTAATTTTTACCATCCTGTAGATTGCATTGATAAGCAGTTTGAACCAACATAAAATATCCCATTGTGGCGCCCAAGTGCGAAAAATATTTTAAGGTATCCTTCATATCGTCGTTTTGTTAAAACGAGAATAACAATGAATTATTTCGGTTATAACATAATTCAATTTTTATTTTTTGCAACTAGTGAAATCCGTGTTTACGTCGATAATATTTACAATCAGCCATAAAATGAAACGCACATCATTTCAGCCAGTTATTCAAAGAGTTTGAGATAATCCTCAACTGGACCTTGCTCTTAACTACCTAAGACAATTAACATGGTAAGCGGTTTAAAAGGGTCAAAATGTAATCACGAAGCCGAGTACCTAGCCAAAAGGCCGTACAATAACAACCATATATAAGGCAAAGGTTGATAACTCGAAAGTATTAGAGAAACGATTCTCAAAGCGTTATCATCGAGTTATAACCGAGTTGCTAAAAATCTGTAAGTTGTTTTTATGTGCCATTACTTTGTTAATATTTATGTTTCACCTATACATTTTTTATTAGTTATTCATTTTGTGTTTGTATATTTGTAAATAAATTGTTCGTTGCATTTAAAGTAAATAACAAATCATTATATTTGATTCAGCACAACATTTTTTGTTTAGTAACAAATTTATTAGTGGAATGAAACATATACATTTTTGTATTAAGTGACTGTGTTAGATTAAGAGTTAATTGGGTAATCAGGGGGATACCGAATCAGACATCGGGCCAGAGTTTTGTTTGTTTAAATTTGTCTTGATTGGGAGTCTCTGGCTTCAAAAAGCCTTAGACCGTAAACTTCCCTAGTCAAAGTTCCTATATCAAAATCTAATGACGTCAGGAATACAAACAAGCAGTTATGCACTGTGGATGAATCGTAATGTTATATATACTGATCTTACCAAGACATTCAATAAGATCGATCATTCAATACTGTTAACAATGATTCGTTAATTTAGAATACAGGAAAATCTTGTGTATGTGCTACAGTCCTACCTAAACAGGCGAATACACTTTGTAGAAATTAACGGAATTAGGTCTCATGAATACATTTCAACAAGCGTGATACCTCAAGGTTCTAATCTCTGCCCATTGTAGTTTTTGTTGTATTTTAACGATGTTTGTGTAAATTTAAAAAGCAAGATGCTGCTATATGCAGATGATCTTAAATTGTACCATAAAATTGAGTCTAATGATGATTGTGTTCAACTACAAAACGATATATATTTTGTTTAGGTTTGTACTGTTATATCTTTTTCGCGCAAGTCTAAACTTATAAATTTACACTACAACATTTTTGGTAATATGATAACTCGTGTTATCATTTTTCCGTATTTTAGGATTTATTATACGCAATTGTAAGTCATTTAAATCTATTGAAGCACTAGAAACGGTGTTTAATGCCTATATATTTGATCAAAACTTACATGTTTACATTTCTGAATTAAAAGTGCATATCCAAGTAAAGTACTGGCATTATGAAAAAATATGATAGCTGGCAATGTCGTGATCATACATTTACTATAACGAAATATCTAATGATAGGAGTAACACATAACATAATAAAGTGCAATTTATGCTTAAGCGATTGGATGGAAACTGTATAAAATCTGAGGACAAATTACCTGCCCCCTGCCAAGTACATTGTCTCTGTTTATGAATTCTTTTGAATCTTCGGAAGGAAATCAACGAACGCAAACAAGATGAATTAATTAATAATAAGGATTTAAATATTCAGAATATAATCTATAAACTGAATAATAAACAAAGATCACATACACGAAAAGTAAACATTGATCGACAGGAATCTACTAAGAATAAAGCCAAGGAAAATGTAGGATTTGTGATGCCTCGACAAACCTCTACTCATTTAATTGGAGTGACTGCAAAATGTTAAGTCGTAATTCTCCGGGAACATAAGGTCGTTTCGAAACAATGTCAACGTAAATGGGTGTGCTAGTGCCAGGCGGAGTGAACTGCTCCAGTTTCAGTGAAGTTGTCCCGTTTGTTAAGAAAAATTTAAGCTCAACGTCTTCTGACTGAAATTTGGCTAGGTCCGGTAATTCTAAAATTGTTTACGTCGATTTCAAGTTTATTCATTGTTTTGTGTATTATCAAGTATGTGTTGAAAAAAAAGTAAATGTCACTGTCACAACCGTTTTTCTGTAATTTTCCGGTATTAGTAATTTTGAATAAAGTCGCGAGATCCGCGCAATACATGGTCCTTCGAACCGGATAAGTTACAGTTAATTACGAACATAGTGAATTTCTCTCGTGAACCATTTTGCTACCGTGCAAAAGGTGGTCTAATATTCGTGTCGTTTACGCGTGCAACAATTCCAACAACTTGCCGTTTTTGTGTATCGTGAGTGCGCAAGTTGGTTGTCGGCCGTACACAAACGAACAATATTAACCGAGCTTTCTTACTTTGTGCAACACATCTCAGTAAGTCAACATGTCTGCTGCAATTGTAAAGAAACTGCAATGGCAGATGAAGAATATCATCAAAAAAAAGGAAAGGCTCCAGAAACGGCTTGCGGAACCCGAAAATGATCAGCAAATTATTTTGAAGCTCTGGAACGACCTTGTTCCAGCCCGAAAAGAACTAAATCAAATTGTGATGGAACTTTTCGATAACGACATCGACTCCATGGCAGACCAAGAAACATTCGACGACGACTATTTCACAATCGAGTGTGAGGTAGACAAAATAATTGCTAAATTGCAAGCGGCGACTCAGGCCAACAGCGCGTCTTCGCCGTCAAGACATGAACCCCAAGTGCGACTACCGGTAATCGAGTTACCTACGTTCAGCGGAAACTACGACGAGTGGCAAGGATTCAGTGACGCTTTCAAGAACCTCATCCACGACAACACGACGCTTGGAAACGCACAGAAATTCCACTACTTGCGTAGTTCGCTCAAGGGAGAAGCCGCGTTAATGATCAAATCCGTGCAAATGTCAAGCGACGCGTATCAACTTGCCTGGGACCAGTTAGTAAGCCGCTACCAAAACGAACGGTTTGTAATAAAAAAACATGTGCGATCGCTAATTCACCTGCCGACGGTCAAAAAGGAGAGCCACACGAGCCTTCGGCATTTAATCGACGTCGTTGCGCTAAACCTCGCATCGCTTAAGGCTATCAATCGGCCGACGCATGCCTGGGACGATTTACTGGTGGAAATCATCGCCGAGAAGCTAAACCCGGAGCTGCAGAAGGAGTGGGAAGGTGAAACCTGCTCTAAAACACCGACGTATTCAGAAATGCAGGAATTTCTTGAAAAAAAATGCAAGCAACTGGAAGCGATGGATAGTGCGCGTACAACAATGGTGCAGTTTCCGAAAGTCAAGTCGCTGACTGTTAAATCGACCGAAGAAAAGTGCGTGTTTTGTGATGGTTCACATGTGCGATACAAGTGCCGCGTGTTTCAAGGAAAATCGGTAGAACAGCGGATTGAAACGGTGAAACAAAAACATCTGTGTTTCAACTGCCTGGGGAGCAACCACTCTGCAAAATCATGCAAATCCGGAAACTGCCGTGAATGCAACAAATCGCATCATACGTTACTGCACAAAGCCGCGACGCCGCCTACGTCGAGTAACAATGAACCCTGCAGTAGTGAGGCCGCGTCACTTTCAACACTCTCGAATCATCCATCATCTGTGCTTCTGTCAACCTGCGTGATTAACATAAGAAACCAGCGAGGAAAAATAATACAGGTGCGTGCTTTGCTGGATTCCGGGTCGCAGGCGAACATAATTACGGAGAAATGTGCTGCGAAAATTGATTTGACAAGGCGCTCCTTGTCAACGCCCATCGTCGGAGTCGGAGGCTCAAGAACCGACATTAAAGAAATGGGAACATTTGTTGTGCAATCACGTGTGTCCGATTACAATACACCAATGAACGCGTTAATAATGCACAAAATAACGGATAAAATTCCGAGTCATAAAATGGATATCCGGCGATTAACGCCCCCCGCGGGGATTCAACTTGCCGATCCGTCATTCCACAAACCACAAGAAATTGACCTGCTCATCGGGGCAGGCCTTTATTACGACATCGTAAACGGACGTCACCTCCCCATGGGTCCATTGACGCTAATAAGTACTCACTTCGGCTGGATAGTTGCAGGTCAGTTACCGCAGGTGCAAACCACCCACTGTGCGACGGTAGGTTTCGTGGGCCTCAACGAACTAGTGTCGCGATTCTGGGAAATCGAGAATTTCAAGCATACAACAAGTACATACGAGGATCGTGAATGTGAGAAACATTTTGAAAAGACAAGTACGAGATTGCCTTGTGGTCGGTTTGAGGTGGCCCTGCCCTTTAAAACCGATGCAAAAGGGTTAGCAGAATCCAGTGTATCGGCGAAACATAGATTTTTCGCGCTGGAAAGAAGGCTAGCTAAACAGCCGGAAGTTTACGAATCATACCGTGAATTTATGCGCGAATACAAGGAATTGGGACACATGCATCCAACAAGCGGGGATGTAACGAACGGCTACTACATGCCTCACCACTGCGTAATCAAGGAAGATAGCCTAACGACGAAGCTCAGAGTAGTTTTTAATGCATCCGCGCCGTCAAACAACGGGACATCATTGAACGACATGTTAATGGTTGGCCCCACCCTCTGCTTAAGAGTTCTTTTACGTTGATGATCTAATAACAGGTGGGAATTCGATTGAAGAATTGACTGTTATTCGTGACGAAGTTTCCACTCTTCTCGGAAAAGGTGGATTCGAACTTAAAAAGTGGGCAAGCAATAACCCCGCCGTGTTTGAGTGCTTCCGCACGAACATTAATGACTCTGTAACAGTGCTGACTCGCGGGCTCAATGACTGTGTGACCACCCTCGGAACCGTATGGAACACTCACAATGACTGTCTAAGTTATAAGTGCAGTGAAATTTCCGCGCGCGTATACACTAAACGGACAATTCTAAGTGAGATTTCCCGCATCTACGATCCGCTAGGATTAATCGGCCCGCTAATCATCACCGCAAAAATCTTAATCCAAGATTTATGGAGGATGAAGTGCGGATGGGACGATCCTCTACCTGCCCTGTACCTCGACAGGTGGACACGGTATGCTAATGAGCTGCAACTGGTGAGGGACCTCGCTATTCCCAGAAATGTAGTTCAGGTAGGCGCTGAATCATTCGAGCTTCATGGATTCGCCGACGCCAGCGAGAATGCATATGGAGCATGTGTGTACATAGTATCTGTTAGATATGGACGAAAAACCTCTTCCCGCTTGTTGTGTGCGAAATCACGGGTTGCACCGGTAAAGTCAACCACCATTCCCCATAGACTTATATCGCGCCGAGGATGCGTCGCTGAGATTTTTTCCGACAACGCTACCAACTTCGTCGGCGCCCGAAACCACCTGAGGGAATTAGGAATTTTTCTTCGGGATGCTGAAGACGAGATAAGGACCGCACTCACAACCCAAAATATTAAATGGACTTTTATACCGCCGCACGCTCCTCGCTTCGGAGGCCTGTGCGAGGCCGCGGTCAAAAGTGTAAAACATCATCTACATCGAGTTGTCAGGAATGCTCTTCTGACTTACACCGAGCTACATACTCTCGTAACGCAAATAGAGGCTGTATTGAATTCACGTCCTTTGTGCCAGCTGTCTGAGGATCCGAACGACTTAGCTGCATTAACCCCTGGACATTTTCTCATTGGTGATGCAATCACCGCACCGCTCAACCAGGATATAAGCGACGTTCCGGCAAACAGGCTGTCTCGGTGGCAGTTCGTGGAAAAGCTACGCCAACATATCTGGAGTCGTTGGCAACGGGAGTACCTATCCGAGCTCCACAAAAGGACCAAGTGGCAGAAAAACACCGCCAACATCGAACCTGGACGACTCGTTGTTATCAAGGAGGAATAACACACCGCCGCTGTTATGGAAACTGGGACGTGTCGAGGCTGTTCATCCAGGACCGGACGGAGTAATTCGGAGCGCGACTGTTCGCACCAATTCCGGCTCATATGTGCGCCCTTCTGTGAAACTGTGCGCCCTTGATACAAGTGATAGTGTGGTGAATAATGTTTAATTGAATGCTTGGCATTCAATGGGGGGCGGGATGTTTACGTCGATTTGAAGTTTATTCATTGTTTTGTGTATTATCAAGTATGTGTTGAAAAAAAAGTAAATGTCACTGTCACAACCGTTTTTCTGTAATTTTCCGGTATTAGTAATTTTGAATAAAGTCGCGAGATCCGCGCAATACAAAAATATTAATTTCGACACGCGATAACGTATCTGCAACGTCGTTTTCTTTACCGGGAACAAACCTAACGTCAGTAGTGTATTGCGCGATAAAAGTTAAATGTCTGTGCTCACGTCCTGAATAACGATCTGAAGTTGAATTTATGGCAGCAATCAATGGTTTATGGTCTGTAAAAATGATAAAATTACGACCTTCGAGATAATATTTGAATTTTTTAATTGCCAAATAAACGGCCAGTAATTCACGACCGAATATACTGTATTTGCGTTCAGTTATTGAAAATGATTAAGAAAAGAAAGCTAGCGGTAGCAGAACGCCACATTTGTCCTTCTGCTGCAAGACCGCGCCAGCAGCGGAATCAGATGCGTCTACCATAATGCTTAATTCTGCATTTGGGTCTGGTAGGCTAAGCGTAGCACAGTCGGCTAGTGCAGCCTTGACTGCCGTAAATGCTTGTAGTGCAGGTTGTGACCATACCAGGGGTTTGTTGCGTGAAGTTTGAGATGCAAGTTGGTTGAGCGGTGCAAGTATTCTTGAGCATGATTTTACAAATCTGTGGTAGAAGTTTACCATGCCAAGGAAACTTTGAAGTGATTTCTGGTCAGATGGTTGTGGAAAAGACATGATTACATCAACCTTAATTTGTAATGATTTGATGCCTGAACTGTTAATGCTATGACCTAAGAAATCTAATTTTGTTTCGCCGAAAATACATTTGTCGTTATTATTCCAAAAGATATTAATCGTTGAAAAATTTTGTCGGAGGTGTTGTACGTGCTCATGTTCGTCTTTACTGAAGACTAAAATGTCATCCAAATATACGAAACAAAATGGTAGCTCGCGAAGAACCGAGTCCATAAACCGTTGAAAAGTTTGTGCGGCGTTTCTCAAACCAAAACTCATCCGCGTATACTCAAACAAGCCAAATGGTGTTGTGATTGCAGTCATTGGTAAATCATTAGGGTGAATTGGAATTTGATGATAAGCTTTAATCAAATCGATTTTAGAAAAGACTTTGCAAACAAAACAGCTATACGTAAAATCATGCAATATGGGCAGAGGGTATCGGTCAGGAATTGTAACCTTGTTAAATGAGATACCAAGTGCAGCGGTGATGCTCATGGGCTTGATGAGGGTCGAACAAAACCAAGTTTTAATAAGCTATCGAATTCTTGTTTGGAAATTTTGAATTTGTGTGGCGGTAAACGCCTTGGTTTGCTGAAAAGAGGTGGGCCGGAAGTTTCGATGCTATGTTGCACTTGATGTTTAATTGGGTTAGTGAGGTCAAAAGAAGTGGTGAGATCGGGAAATTGATTGAGTAATTTGAATATGTTGGATGATGATTGGATAATGAATTTATGAGAGGCTGTTGCATCAGACTGGACGGTTTCCTCAATAATCAATTATTGGCAATATCAACAATTATGTTGAAATGCCGGAGAAAATCTGCACTAAGAATCGAGTGGTTTACGCGTGCAAGTATGAAATGCCACTGAAATGTTACATCTAAGCCGATGTTAACTGTTAGTTTAGATAATCCGAAAGTTGAAATTAAATTTCCACTTACGGTTTGCAATGTAAATGTTGCAGGGGGGTGAGTATTGGCATAGAGTTGATTCACCGCCAAAATGCTGACCTGGGCGCCAGTGTCGATAAGAAATTTAGTGCCAGAATTTGTATCGCGGATAAAAAATAGTCGACCTGACGGATAAACGTAATCGTAGGTCGACACCAAACCTGTTCTGAGTTGTTTCCCCAATCGCAATGTTTGGTGCATTTTCGTGCATCGTCTTTAAAAAAATGATACCAGCACAATTTGTGGCTTGGGTCATCACGTTGTACAGAACGAGACTTGGAAGAAGAACGGTTTCGACTTGGATATTTGTTTTTAGATTGTTGCAAAATGGGGGTAGTTAAGGTGGTTAAATTTTGAGTTAATTCCGAAATTTGATTCTGTAAACTTTGCACCGTTGCTTCGAAATTGCTAAATTTCGTGTCTAATTTGGTGTTATTCGAAACTTGTTTGGAAATGCCAGTAGCACTGATGGACATAGGTGCTGAGATTTCCATCACGTGATTGCCATTTCTGCAAGATCTGCTAATGACGTACCACGTGATGCAACTAGGATCTTTTGCACATCAGCGGGAAGACGGTGCAAGAAAATTTCGCGTAGTAAGTTCTTATCGATTGAGGTATTCCCCAAAAGTTGCTGTAATTTACGTAGGAGTTGGGAAGGAATTTGATCTCAGAGTACTCATTTTTTAGTATTTCATAAGGATCGATGGCGGGTGGTTCCATTAATAAATCCCTTACGTCCATTGCGATATCTGGAGGTAAGGAAGCGACGACTTTAAAAAATTTCCGGACAGAACTGGTTACGCGTGAATTTAAAAATTCCGCCTCTATTTGGATAAACCAAATAAAGGGGTCAACACGCCAAAATGGTGGAAGCACACATTTAATATTACCGATCGTTTCCTCAGAGGTACTTTGACCTTCCATGCCGTTTGAAATTAGGAAAAGAAATTAGAAGAAAGAAAATCAAGAAGGAAGAAAATGTAAGGAGAAAGTGAGGATTTTCTAATGTGAAGAAAGGTTAATGTAGCGTCACCTTCGAGGAATGTTTCGTGGCTTTCGTGCTCCCGTGTGGCTTTGGTGTTATCTGGACGAGTACAGGAATGAAGGATTGTAGACAGCTGACAGTTTTGATAGCTCTCGATATTTCTCGATGTGATCCTGCTCCTGTGATTTGTGTTGCGTCGACAAACCTCTACTCATTTACCGATGCAGGTTTAATTATGAATTACTCAGGAAATTGTAAAAATAGAGATTATTTCTTTATTCTAATGCAAAGAATGTAAACTAACGTTTTACAAGCCAAATATCTCTATATGTCTTAATTATTTATTTATTTTTTTGGTTTTCCTGGTTTTTTCGTCCGCCTCCCTGATGCCTGGAGCTCCTTGTTTGCCGCGCTCTCGCCTGTACATTCTTCGAGGGTACGCCACAAAAATATACCTGTAGAATATCAAGTTGCACAATCATCGTTTTGTGAGCACCCCAGACCTCCCAGATGTATTTATCAAATCTCCTATGAGTGTCCCTAGGCTATCCCTCCCGAAACCCAAAAGATGGATGACTTTGAAAACAACTCGGATGCAGAGAGGAGAGTCAAATGGACCAAAGTACGTACTCGTAATAGGCTTTATGATTTACAGGTTAAGTGGAAGAGCAGAGATTGTTTTTTTTTTAATTATCATTGAACTTCGCCTGTATTTTGTATTTGTATACTTTGTATTTTCTTCTTTAATTAAATAAAGATAATTTATTATTATTATTATTATACAAATAACACTTACTTTAAAAGCTGCTCTGTAAATAATACACTCCAAGTAAGTACAAGGTAGGTCATATATTTATCTATTGTGGTGAAGAAAAGCGTATATGGAACCCGAATTAAAAAAGGCAATTATCCGTCATTCAATCTAAATTTTTGGCCCATCAATACTTCCATTAATCGTTTTACACAATGAGAAATAGCCCGTTTCAACAAAATATTAATTAATACTAATTAATTTACTACTCCTAAATATTCGATCTGTAAGTATTGATAAGATCAGTATAATTTAAATTTATTGCTTTAGCAAAAAATGACAGTATTTTTTAAGACAGAAGCTGTAAACCTTGACAGATTATACTTACAAAATCATAATTTAGATCAAGTTTTATTTTATGTATTTATTAACGGTTAACACCTTTTACATTTAATTACACAAACATTAATAACAACAATATTCTAAAGCAAATCACAAGCGAATAAACATATAAACAATAACTTAAATTATATAGTAATATAATATAATCAAATTAAATGTAGCGAATACACACATTTACTTTTAAGGGATAAGATGACTTGACTTTTTTTTTGTGGCCGGGAAGTGGAAAATCTTTTAAAGACTGAGTATGGGAGTCCCCAGAACTATACTGGTATACCTACTAAAAACCACCTCCCCAAGTGGCCCTGACACCCCGCGGAACCGCCGTCTGGCATTACTTCACGGGGTGTAGGGTGTCGTCTGTGTCGGTGATGTGTGTGCGTGTGTGTGTGAGTGTGTGTGTGTGTGTGTGTGTGCCACTCCGCGGAACCGCCATCAGGCATAACATCACGGGGTGTCAGTGTCGTTGTGTGTGTGTGTGTGTGAGAGGTGCGTGCGTGTGCAATGAACGGCTCGGGTCGCTACTCCCAAATGGCTGTGCACGTCAACCACCCCTGCGGGGAAGATGACTTGACTAAGAGGATACAACCTAACTTATTCGAGTCCAGTTTAAACTATTTAGATCTAATAAAACAGGTATAATAATTTTTGTACATAAGATCAATTAAGTAACGATAATAAATATACGAAAATATATTCGTAAAATCTACAACAAATGAGTCTTATTAAGACTACAAGAACAAATCACTTTTGAAACAACTACTTCTCTAGCTAATACTTCGACAGACATTGAATGATACAAAAGTAATTTGCGTATTACAAAATAGCAAGGCTATCAAAGCAACACTAGTTTGAACGTATTTCTTTCTGTAAAATGAACTAAAAATGATTGAATGTACGTTAAAATAGTTTGTGAGTGACTATACTATGGTAATTTCGAACAAGGAATGAATTTAGGTTGATGTAATTAAAAATAAATTAGCAAAAGCAATTAAATAATTCAATACTCAATTTTATAACCATCTGTAGACACGTGTTTCTATATTTCAATCTCTTCGGTACAGCTTTATTATAAAATTGATTTTAAACATAAATAAAAACGTTTACTAAAATAAATATAATGAAATATAAATAACTTACTCAGATATGCACGGCAACTGACACAATAATGAAATATAATCGACTGAAGGTCTTATTTATACCTGCATAGATTACTGAATTCTACGGAAATAATTACGTTCGGGATTAAGGAAAATACCCAATTAGAGCATAATTTAATAATAAAATTAAATTAAAATAATATATTTTATTATTAAGTAACGATAAATTAACATTTCTGAGTTTACGTTTAAACAAAGATAGTGCAATGTTTAATTCATTTAAATGACTGTACTTACTATGGAGGACATTAAACGTTCTGAGTAATACCGAAAACACAGGAATTTTTGAGTTTAGCCGTCGACCTGAACGGACATACCTGAAACGGACTGAAGCCATAAAACTCGAGTAATAAAATGGCCTGCGTTCGAAAAGTAACGACGTGATTTCTTTCCTGAAAAGTGCTGACTTTGAAACGATTAAAAAAATCGGTTGAAAAATGTACAAAACAAATGTGAAGTAAAATTGTTAAACTAAAAAGTGAAATAAGTGAATTAAACAACTTAAACAATTAAAAAATATTGAGCAACCTGTAGAGAAGAAGAAGAAAGTACTCAGAACATCACCTTAAAACTTTGCGAAGAGAAACCTAATAATGAAGGATTCAAAACAAAAAAAATATAAGCGCAAATAATCGAATAGAGTGCAAAGGCAAACGAAAGTATACATGAAATAAAAGGAGTAAACAAATATGCACATTTTCACGTATGCAAACTGGATCCTTAATTACATGAAGAGGTACTAATTACATACTTGAAGAGAAATAATTTTGAAAATATAAAATGTGAAAAGATTAATTCCAAACGACCAGAAGAATATTCTTTTTTAAAAATATCTATCCCAGCGGAAAAATCCAACGAATTATTGAATCCAAACTTGTGACCGAAAAATGTATATATCTATAATTTTTTATTCCGTCTAAAGAGCAGACAAAACCTGGATATCCTAATAAATTAAACACAAATTCAAAGTTAATACAAAATGTAGAATTAATTGGAAACTGTAAAGATATTCTGAGCGATGCATTAAACAACATCAACTGAAATGTCGTATGCATATATTGTATATTGTTTATTTATTCTTTGTGCATCTTCCTTAAAAAAATACATTTCAAACAAATAGAATACAAAAAAAACATACATACAATTTTGGACGAAAGAAGTACGGGCGGAGTTCATAACAGAACACTGGAAAAACAAGGAACAGCTACAGACTATAACAATGGAAAATGTTATTATTTGTATTGCAATGGCTTTCTTGAAATGTAGTAATGATATTAGAGTAGTCAGACAAACAACGGTTTACAACGCATGGGCCAACGTTTCGTCTGATTTATTCAAAGTTCATCAGGGCTCGAGTTTGTGTAAGTTGACTGTATTAGTTTTGAAAATAGAAAATGTTGTACTATCAGCAAATGACTGCCTAAATTATAATCAACATGGTGGCGTTGCGAACTGCACTCACCAGAAACTGGATACTAAAGAATTAAACAAAGTAACTAATATTAGTAAACTTTATATTTTCGAATGGACTGCTATTAATATTCAAAATAGTTTGTTCAATCCTGCAGTAGAAAATAGAACTTTCATACGTTGTTTTGTGGTTAGAAAGTTACAGTTTACCTCACGCAAAATGGTTGCTATGGAGATTTACTTTCGCCCACTCTTGTGTCACTTTCGCCCACTCTTATGTCACTTTCGCTCACGCTTTTATAAATACACATTATTATTTTATTTGAACCTACGTTTTAAAATGAATTTTCGGCAGGATTGAACAAAACGTAATACACCACTCGTGGAGTTACGAATTCGCTCACTTGTGTACCTTCGCACACTCGGCTGTCGCCTCGTGTGCAAATTGGTACACGCGTGAGCAAAACACGTACTTTCTCCACTTGTAGTGTAATATACTATTAAATACCTTCATGGCTGCTGTAATTTATAAACCCCCAAATGCCTGTATAGAAGACATTTATATTATAAATGCAATAACTAGTAATAAACATGCAATAATAAACTATGCAGATGACACAAATATTTTGTTTAACTCAGATAATATGGATCGTTTAGCTGCAAAAACCAATTCATTATTTTCTTCAATAATAAGTTCGTGTAACAAAAACAGATTTTTTATTAATAATGAGACAACTAATTTTATTTTATTTTATAAAACTAATATGAACACAATCAAATTAGATAACTCACTTAGTGAATAACAAATAATACAAACTTTCTTGAGGTTCAAATTGATCACAAAATCAGCTGGACAAAACATGTAGAAAAAACGAAACATAAATTAAATACAGTAATTTATACCTTAAGGGAGATATCAAGATACTTAACAAACTTAACAAAATCTGTGGTAAAAACGGTATAATTCACTAATTTTGAATCCACAATGCGGTATGCTATTTTTTTTTGGGACATTAAATCACATGCAAAGAAAATCGGTATCCTCCAAAAAAAGGCAATTATAAATTAGAATTAGAAATATATTCTGACTAAATTATAAACAGTCTTGTTGTGGAAGATTAAAAAAAATATAAAATATTAACATTTTATGGTTTGTATATATTAGAAACAATTTTATTTTAAAATTAAATGGTTGTGACAACAAACTATATATGCACAATACACGAACAAATAATTATATTGTTCCACAACATAAACTTTAAACAACTGAGCATGCAATACATTACTCAGCAATCAAGCTATAACGCCCTTCCCAATAATATAAAAATCTTCAAAAATAAATACAAACAATTGAAGTCACACCTATTAAATCATTAAATTACGTCTGAACCGTATTATCTCGAAGAATTTTTGAACCTAAATAATTAAACATAAAATATAGATATTATATTTTATTCTACATATTATTTAAATTTTTAAGCTTTTGTAGATGTGTAAACTAGTCGACTCATTGCTAATCAATATATCGAGGAAAATTGATCGTTAGGTGATATTAACCAATATACATTAGTAGTTATTTAATTAAAGATAACTTGTCAATTTATTATTCTAAATGTATTTTAAGATCAAAAAGTATTATTAGCATTTTCTAAAATTATTTTTTAAGGTCGTTTTATATTTATACCGGCCTCCATATATAAATGAACACCTAATAAATATTATTCTATTTTAATGAAATTTTGAGTAAACATGTATTTCACTTTTAATAAAACACTAATAGAATGTCTAGCCTCGCATCTTTCTTACACATGAGATATTAATTCCATGTTTATAATATAAGGTATTAAGGGGTTTACTGTAACAATTAAATAGTTTCAACTTGTCAGGAAATATGCCAAGTTCAAATGATTGATTTATTAAATATTGTTAGGGTTTGATTAAAGTATAACCAGTCTTTTTGATGATAAATTCAGGAATTTTCAAGAATATAAACTGGATAATTAAAACAATTAGAAACCTTGCTTCACTATTTTATTTGTAACCAGATGTACATCTGTCTCACGGACGATGTTCGTTCGGTCCAGTTGAAGCATTAATATTATTGCGAAATATTAATTTTTAAATATATGAAGTTTATTGTGTAGTTGAGTCATCTAATTATTTTACAAGCAAGTACGTCATTCTTAACTTGTATCTGGTTCCTTCATACATAACCTCTACGGCAACGAAGTCGGCGCCGGACCGAGTCGTGTGTAAAACAATTCTTAGTGTACCTAAATTTTCCATTGTTAAACCTGTGTTGTATTATTATAAGTCAACACTGCGGGCCCAGTGTTGTGAAGAGTGTCCCCTGTTTTTTCCTTTAATTAGCTTAACCTCTGCATTATTCTTCCAAAACAATATTACTACCTTAAACAGTAATTCAAACAACCATGTTGTGCTATAGGTGCAAAACTACTGTAACTACCGGTATTAAATGCTTAACTTGCAATAACCTAATGCATAGAAGCTGTATCAAGCGCTATAAATGATTTATTAATTATATATCAGATATTGACACTGATCCATCTTCTCCGTCTTGTAATGGATCCGATCCGAACGACACTCAGTTGATGAATGATCCAGCCAGCCTCTCTCCAGAAGTCCATGCGCGTGATATGGAATGCGCAAACCAATGCAAACCCCTTGAATGCTGCGCACTTGCGTCAGAAATGCGCGCTCTGAGGCACGAGATACAGGCTCCAATGCCAGATCTAAAATCCGCGTCTCCTAACACACCTATTTTACGGTTAATAACAGACAGGAATAACCTATTGCGATCAGAAATTGATGCACTATTGAAGAGTTATTTTAAACAAAGTCCATCCAATAAAAGACTAGGGGTTCATAGTAAAATAACCCCAAAACCAAAACAAATAGCCGTGACCACAGACATCGAAAATAAAGATATTGATGTCAAATTACCCAGAAATGATATAGGCAACTCAACATCCCTAAATAAGTTACCGAAAATAACAGCGAAATCGCCAAATACGGCAAACATTGTTGGTGTGGAATATGGCACCAATGCAGGCAACTCATCTTCCACGTTGGATAAATTCTCTAAAAGAAATAAATCACATGTAAACTTGCTAAAAAATTATAGAACGTGGACTACTGTGAATTATAAGAAGAAACCAAGGCGAAAAATTATTGGAGAAGCGGATAATACTGCTTTGCAAATTAAAGGCGCACAGAATAAAGCGCATTTACAAGTTTTTAGGCTACACCCTGATATCACACTTGAGAATATAGCCGCACGTTTACAGGAACGAGGAGTTGATGATATAGAATGAACAATTAATACCCAGATGGCCGAATGAATATGCATCCTTCAAGATATTAATTCCTTACAAACAGCTGAAAACAATTGTGTCCCATGTTTTTTATTCGGACGCCAAAATCCGCAAAAAAAACGAACAAATAGAATTGGGAAAATTATTTTATTTAAATGTACAATGCTTAAGGAATAAGCTGGAAGAATTAGAAGCCTATATGATCGGTTAAAACGTCAATTTATCTTTTAGTAGGCAGATTTATAACAATGGTGGATCACTTATTATGATTCGCGAGAATCTCTCATTTTTACCTTTGGTCTACTTAAATGAAATGTTAGTAGAAATGCAAATTATAAACAATATGTTGGGAAGAATTAGCCTAGAGTCATATTTTATTTACGTCTGCGGAGATTTCAATGTAAATTTTAATACTCGTAATAGAAGGTCCATTGATCTTTGCAATTTATTCAACTAGAATCAACTTAGAACCTTTCTTCAATATTTCATTGTGATCCAGATGCACATTTCGGACACAAAGTGTCCATTATCAATGGTTTGATTGTACAACAAATAGAGTTAAAACGTGCTGTGGATTAGTTCCGACACCGGTGAATAAGGAGGCATGTACCAGTCCATAACATGCAGATTAATGTAAAATGGACTACCAAAGAGAAACATTTTATAACATGAGAGAGCGTATCGAAGAGCTAAAAGTTACAACGTAGTTTCTAAATAAAAAAAATAAATCGTTTGGAAAAAGAAAATGCCTTGCTACGTAATAAAGTTAATGTGTTCCCGCGATGTCAGGTAATAGCCAATGCACCTGAAGTCAGTCATATTAGAAACACTAACAAAGTTTACGTGGCAACGGAGGAATCGACTTTCAAAGTTCTTAAGACAATAAACGAACTATCAAATAAACGCAAGGTCCGCGACAACAAAAATAACATGCCGAATGGTGTACATTATTCTACAAAATCAAATGCACCGTCAACAAAAAACAGTAACGGGTAACTTCTCATCGGGAATTTCTTTCAAGGCTGCAAACAAAAAGACCTGGGTATATATTGGTAACTGCGCAGCAGAAGTGACAATTGATAACATCAACACGTATATTTAGAAATATCACCCAGTTATAAGCAAGGTTGATAACGAGGAACTAACTACGAGAGGCATCAAGAAGGCGTTTACGATGAGTGCTGATTTAAGGCACCTGGACACTTTGATGATAGAAGAAACATGGCCTGCTGGTATAATAGTACGAAGATTCATCTTTAATAGAAAATTTCGACATGCGAAAGAGGCAAAACAAAATCAAGTAATTGACACTATTTCAAAAACATCAGAAGTCAAATATTTATTTTTAAACGCTTATTCAACACGCCGGTGGTGGCGCATTCGGTTGCGGTCCCGAAACTCTTTTATACACACACTCAAATACACAAATCACACGGCGGATGGACCACGTGGTCGATAGCCAAAGACTACTACTACTACCACCCTTATTTGATTAAAAACAAATTGAGTGAACTGGAAAACTTTGTTATTGATAAACCTTTTAGTTTTATTGCTGTGTCCGAACATTGTCTAGGTAGCGATAAGTGCTCAGTGTTTCACATAAACGGCCCTAAGCCTATTATGCGCGACGCATGACCCGTCATGGAGAAACAATTACTTATGTGTCAAACAATATAAGTAGTATATATTTATTGAAATTTATAAGACTCTCTTAATATATGTATATCGATCTTCTTCAAGAGATTTTAATGTATATTTAAACAATATTTCCTCTTTTTTAGTCGAGACCAAATATTATCAGTACAATGTTATTGTCGAAGGCGATTTTAAGGTACTTGGCGATGTCAATTACCTGCATCGGAGCTGCGATTTTACGCCTTTGAATTTCTTTTTGTGGGGAACCATGAAGGACCGATGTTATGCCACCAATCCAAAAAGGATTCAAGCACTTCAGGCTAATACCATCCAAGCAATCAGTGAGCTACAGTCCGAAACCATCAATAAGGTCTTGGAAAATTGGAGTAACATAATGCGCTTCTGCGAAGCCAGCCAAGGCAGCCACTTGAACGAAGTTGTGTTCCATAATTAATGGGAGTGTTTGCTCTTACTAATAAAAAATAATTGTGTTCATTTTATTGCATTTTTAAAAAGAAACTTGTACCTGACCCACCCTATACTTCCTATAAATATCGGTGTACCTCAAAGGTCAATTCTGGGTCCGGTACTATTCATCATTTATATACATTATCTATCTTCTATCGTTAGTGACGCTGAAGTTATAATGTATGCTGACTACACTACTGTCATAAATAGTGCTCGTACTACAATGAACATGGGTGCAATGAATAGTGTATAACTCAGTAGAGTATCACAATGGTGTGGCTTATTTTAAATGATACTAAAACATAAAAAGGTTTTTTCCACCTCCAAATCGGACGAGCCAGTTGCAAGTTTATTTTTTCTTGGTATTCATTTGGACAACCAGCTAAATTGGACTGATCATACTGAAATATTGTGCGCAAAGATTTCAAAAATACCTACTGCCTATGAACTATTATATCACGCCATCGCAGTGTTAGTGCAGTATTTGTAGCATATTTCGCTCTAATCGAAACCAATATACCGTATTGATAGATAGATAGATAGATAGATATGCTTATTGGTGCAAATACAATGTTTACACAAGTCCCGGATACATGTTTAGAAAATAATGATATAATATCTAAGTGCACATTCAGAATAACTAATATAAATTAAAAGTCTTAATAAATAAATATATGCATAGATAAAAGTAATAAAAAAGATTAAATATAAGTAAAAGCAGTTGGATTCTGAGCAATAGAACATACTAAAAGCATACATAATCGGGTATAAATAAAATCTATACAAAACAATTGTTTTAGAGATGGTTTAGAGTTTAATCTCTGTGGTGATTTCTTTTCGCACTGGTTCGAAATTACCACTATTTCCGATGCGGGTGAATGAAGTTGAAATAAAATACTTCGTAGCACTTATTAAAATTTTAAACTTATATTCACCGTAAATAAAATGTACAGAGTTATATACACTGATTTAAATATAAAATATTTTGTGTGTTGAGGTTAGATTTTGAGTAAATTGTTGAGATGTTTGTCGTTTCAAGAATAGAATTGTTATGTCAGTTTCTACATTTCAAAAAACCAAAACTGAGTGTTGCCAAGTGGGGGTTGTGTTGTTATTGGTCAGCGATGGTCACGGGATGCAAATCTGTGGCAAAGGAAGGGATGCACCCTTCGTTTACCTAGATTGTATTTTCCGTCGAAGGGACGCATTTCTATAGCCACATGGCCATACAAATTATTTTTTCTGCGAATATTTCCCGAACGGACGAACAACAACACAACACCCCCCGTAGCTAACAGAGCCGTTCAACTTTACAACGGTCTATTAAAAGTACATTAAGATTTGAACTACATTCTTGTCGAAAATATACAAATATCTGGAGAAAATACAATCCAGCAATAAAGTAATAAAATAAAGATTAAGCAGAAAACATAAAATTGAATATTGAAACTAAAATGTGTTATAAAAATAAAATATTTACAGATACAAATATATGAATAAAAAAGGCTAAATATACAAATAAATTTACACATAATTTATGTACAATAAAGTGCCGCAACATGCCGCCCCCCTTGAAGTATGTTGATAGTTCAAAAGTCCTATTCATCAGTATTATCAATGGGAAGGATTGATAGCTTGGTGACGGCGCGTTTGTATATTCCCGTTGCCGTTTTTACTGAGACAACTCGAATGTTGTTATCATCTCCTGGGTGAACGTTTATTACTCGCCCGAGGTGCCATTTCGAGGGTGGTAGGTTATCTTCTTTAAGAATAACCATGGTTCCTACAGCAATGTCCAGTGTAGGCTGTTTGTTCCATTTTCCTCTTGGATGAAGTGTTGCAATGTACTCGTTCGACCACCGTTTCCAAAAATGCTGCGTTATTTGCTGTAACATTTGAAAGCGATTCAACCTGTTTTGTGGTAATTGGGTTAGGTCGGGGTCTGGAGGAGATGTTATAGGCCTTCCAATTAGAAAGTGTGCAGGAGTTAAAGGTTGGAGGTCATTTGGATCATTAGATAAGGGTGATATTGGACGGGAATTTAATACACCCTCAATTTGAACTAATACAGTTATAAATTCTTCGTACGTAAGTAAAACGTTTGCTGCTATGCGTTTTAAATGAGATTTAACCGACTTGACTCCCGACTCCCAAAGACCGCCAAAATGTGGTGATCTGGGAGGTATGAAATGCCATTGAATTGAATTTATAGCCGCGAAATTAATTATTTTATCGTTGTGTTCGGTATTATTTAAAAACATATTAAGCTCTCTTATTTCGGAATTAGCACCAACGAAGGTAGTTCCGTTGTCAGAATAGACGTGTTTAGGAGCTCCGCGTCTTGAAGTGAATCGCCTAAGAGCAGCAATGAATGCTTCGCTCGACAAATCAGTCACCAATTCCAAAACAAATAAATAAACAAATATATGCTTTAATAGTATTAGGTTTGCGCAATTTCCTATCCTTAATTAGGAATGGCCCCGCATAATCAACCCCACAATTATAAAATGGCGGTGCTGGGTTTATGCGCGATGGCGGCAAATTTCCCATGAATGGAATTGTGGGTTTTGGATTACTCTTGAAGCATATTATACAGTCGTGCACACAACGCCTACATGCATCGCGACCTGATACTATCCAGTATGTATTTCTTAAGCTACAAAGTAACGTTTGAGGGCCGCAATGAAGCATGAGCTTATGTTCGTTAGCAATTATTAATTTTGTAAGTGCATGTTTAGCTAAGAGTAATATCGGATGTTTTTTAGAGTATGGTATGTCAGCACGATTTAAACGTCCACCTACTCTAATAATATTATTCTCGTCGAGAATCGGACTTAATTTTAGTATTTTGCTCTTATTATTTACAAAACCAAATGATTGAATGTCTTTTATTTCAGTGTAAAACATTGACCTTTGTGCTAGTTTAATTAAAATGGTCGTTGCATATTTCATTTCGCTAACAGATAAATGTTTATTGCGTCTCTGATTCGCATTATGCCTACAGTTGTGTATGAATCGTAGGCAATAAGCTGTTACACGGTTTAATTTATTAAAGTTAGAAAATTTTGTAAATAATGTAAATTCACTTTTTTGTATATGATATGTTTGCGTCTTTCGGATTTCTAATATGCTTGGATCGATGTTTTCAGTGAATTCATTAATTGGCCACCCGGTATTGTTATACTGCAGCCATAAGGGCCCATTCCACCATATTGTGGATTCTTTTAATGTGAGCGCATTGGTTCCGCGGGTGATCAGATCAGCGGGATTGTCAAAAGTACTAATATGACGCCAATCGTCTCTGTTTGTGTGACTTTGAATTTCACCTACTCTGTTAGCTATAAAGGTTTGGGGTCTCCGACTATCACCCTTGATCCAATGTAAGGTGATGGTTGAATCGCACCAAAGATATATGGAATCAAATGTAATGTCGAGGATCGTTAATAGCTTTTTAATTAATTTTGATAAAAGTAATGCCCCACATAGCTCAAGTCTGGGGATAGATGTGTGTTTTAATGGCGCTACCCTCCATTTCGAGCATATGAGATTAATAAAAGAATTGCCAAAGTTATCCGTGGATTTAATGTAAACACATGCCCCATATGCTGCTTCTGACGCATCACAAAAACCGTGAATTTCTATGCGTGTAGGTGAAGGACATATTGTGATACGATTAATTTTAATTTCAGACAGAAATTGCATGTCTATATTGTATTTAACCCACATGGAGTGTAAATTCAATGGTATAGACTCATCCCAGTGTAATTTTTCTTTCCACAATTGCTGCATAATTAATTTTGCTTTAATTGTAATCGGAGAAATTAATCCCAAAGGGTCGTAAATTTTTGAAATAGACGACAAAATGAATCGTTTTGTGGCTTTATGAGTGTGGTTAAAATTGTCAGATGCGGTAAAATGTAAGTAATCAGATTTTGGGTTCCATAACACCCCTAGTGATTTGATTGAATCTGTTTCTCCTAATTGAACTGACATATCATTATTTAATTCATTATTAATTGATGAGTGATTTGATATCCACTTATGAAGATGAAACCCGGCGCTTGCTAGAATGCTAGTTATATCTTCTTTGATTTTTACAACTTCACTGATAGTATTGCCGCCAGTCAGCATGTCATCGACATAAAAATCATTTTTGATTATTAAACTGGCAATTGGAAATTTGTCCTGATTGATTTTTGACAACTCGTTAAGCGTACGTATTGCCAAAAATGGCGCAGAAGCCGTACCATAGGTGACGGTATTTAGTTCAAAGCAAATTAATTCTGAATTAGGATTTGATCGCCAAAATATACGCTGTAACGATTTATCATCAGGGTGAATTAAAATTTGTCGATACATTTTTTCTACGTCTGCTGTTAAAACAATTGGATGACGTCTGAATCGTATTAAAATAGAAAATAAGTCATTTTGTATAGTGGGGCCTACTTCTTGGATTCTATTTAAAGATAAATTGTTGCCAAGTTTCGCCGACCCATCAAATACTACTCTCAATTTCGTAGTTGTGTTAGATTCCTTTATCACGGGATGATGGGGTAAATAATAAGTTAAGTTTTTTAATGGGAATGTTTCTTTAATTTCACTCATGTGCCCTAGCGTCTGATATTCAGACATGAATTCGGTATATCTTGTTTTTAAGTCATTATTTTTTGCAAGTTTCTTTTCGAGAGAATAAAAACGTTTAATTGCTATATTGCGCGATTCAGTAAGATCGCATTCTGGATTAATAATAGGAATTTTTACAACAAAACGCCCATTAGCTAAACGCGTGGTGTTTGAAACGTAGTGATTTTCAGCAGTTGTTTCTATACGATCAAGATTAATGTCATTATTAATTTCTTCTAATTCCCAAAACCTTTTTATTTGATCGTCAATTGCCTGAGTCGTAGTTAAATTACACTTTACAGCATTAGTTGAGTCATATGCGGGAATATTTCCAGCTACGATCCAACCTAATTTAGTTTTCTGTAGTAATGGGAGGTTTTTTCCCAATTTAATTTGACCTATACAAAGGAGGTCCCAAAATAGGTTAGCTCCGATTAGCATATCAATAGTGTTTGGTTTATTAAATGATTCGTCAGCAAGTGTTATATTGCTAGGAATATTTAATATTTCTGCACTGAATGAATATGATGGCAAAGTTGATGTAATTGAATCTAAGACTAGACAATTGACGGTTGATTTATAACTATTATGTTTTGATCGGATAGTTAATTTTGTTTGGTTGCAAACTTCGGCACTACTATTTGAGATTCCTGAAATCATTATACTGCTAGTAGAAATATGCAAACCTAGGCTCTTGACTAAGTTGTGAGTTATAAAACAAGATTGCGATCCCGAGTCTAATAATGCTCGGCAATTTTGATAATTGCCGTGATTGTCACACACTAAAATTTGCGCCGTAGATAATAACGTTTCACATTTAAAATTTGCAGCATGAAACGAGGTAGATTGTTTAATTGTTAGATTGGATGAATCTTGAGCAGCAATATTTTGTTTAGTTGATTGATTTTCTTTTTGTTGTGAATCTAAGTGCAATAATGAATGGTGTTTTTTCTCGCAAGTTTTACAAATTCCTGAATTGCGACAATCTTTATTAGAGTGGTTAGACTTTAAGCAATTCGTACAAAGACCTAATGAACGGGCACGATTGAGCCTATCACTTGGTGTCAAATTTAAAAAATCATCGCAAGTATAAATAAGGTGTTCTTTTTTACAAAGAGTACATGAAGGTTTATATGTAGAAATGTATGATTTTGTAGGTTTAGAATGAAATGAATTTTGTTTAACTGAGTTGTGTTTGATTGAGCTAGACGGTTGTTGTTGAAATTTTAGTTTTTGTAGTATGTCACATTTTTCATTGATAAATTTGTGTAAATCGTCTAATTTAGGAGATTTAATGTTGCAAGAATATGTTTGCCAATCTGAATTTGTGTTGTTATCAAATTTGTTTTCTATTAGATAAATTATCATTATATCCCAATGTTGTACTGATTCGTCTAAGAGCTTTAGTGAAATAATATTGTTTGAAATACTATCATTCATTTGTCTAAGTCCAGACAAACTTTGTTTAGATAAATGCGGAATTTCAAATAGAGCTTTTAAGTGATTATTTATAGCAATTTTCGTATTATGAAACCTATTTTTTAAAGTTGACCACGCAATATCGTAATTGGCAGCTACAATTTCTAATGCCTTAATTGAATTGGCTGCTTCACCCGTTAAACAAGATATCAGATAATGAAATTTTTGGATTTTGTCTAATGATTTATTTGAATCAATTAATGAGGTAAATGTTTCACTAAACCCTGCCCATTCTTCATACAAGCCACTGAATGATAATAAATTTAATATAGGTAATTGAACTTTACATTCAGTACTGGATTGACTATTAAGTGTGTCTAAATGCATTTTTAATTCTGATTTCAAGTCATGATATGTTTTTTCAAACGTGTTCCTATCAGCTTCATATTCCGGTTTCTCTCCATCGATTAATTCTAATTCTTCCATAAGAGTATAGTATTGTTGTAAGAATGGTTCTAACGTATCTAACCGTGACATAATTTTCATGCGAATTGATTTAGGATTTGCCTCAGTATCTTTTAATAAATCTGTATACGCGGTTCTAACTCTAGTCATGTTGCCTTTTAAAGCGCGACGTTTATTTAACAAAGCGGCTGCTCTAGGATCGGTAGCCATTGTGACTTAGTAAAATGTTCAAATATAAGAGTGTATTAAATAAAGGATTGGACTTACGAAGGATTGATTGAATTGCTGGCTTCAATGTTCGACGGGGATGCTCCGCTCGGGTGGACCAGTTGTCGCGTTCCGGAGAAGATACTCCCGGTGAATTTGAATAGCCGCGGTGATGTTGCACTTCTGCTCGACGGGGATGCTCGCCTCAAGTGGACCTAGTGTCGCGTTCCGGAGTAGATGCTCCCGGTGAGTGTGAAGTTTCCCACGATGATGAACGACCGCTTTCAATATTTCCCTTGTTGGCGGTGGTCGCCCGCTTTTAAGTCTCCCTCGTTGGCGGTGGACGCCCGCTTTGTCTTCTTGTGTTGATTTACAGATTATCGAATAAGTATGTTTCGATATCCGGTTCGAAGGACCAATGTTTTAGAGATGGTTTAGAGTTTAATCTCTGTGGTGATTTCTTTTCGCACTGGTTCGAAATTACCACTATTTCCGATGCGGGTGAATGAAGTTGAAATAAAATACTTCGTAGCACTTATTAAAATTTTAAACTTATATTCACCGTAAATAAAATGTACAGAGTTATATACACTGATTTAAATATAAAATATTTTGTGTGTTGAGGTTAGATTTTGAGTAAATTGTTGAGATGTTTGTCGTTTCAAGAATAGAATTGTTATGTCAGTTTCTACATTTCAAAAAACCAAAACTGAGTGTTGCCAAGTGGGGGTTGTGTTGTTATTGGTCAGCGATGGTCACGGGATGCAAATCTGTGGCAAAGGAAGGGATGCACCCTTCGTTTACCTAGATTGTATTTTCCGTCGAAGGGACGCATTTCTATAGCCACATGGCCATACAAATTATTTTTTCTGCGAATATTTCCCGAACGGACGAACAACAACACAACACCCCCCGTAGCTAACAGAGCCGTTCAACTTTACAACGGTCTATTAAAAGTACATTAAGATTTGAACTACATTCTTGTCGAAAATATACAAATATCTGGAGAAAATACAATCCAGCAATAAAGTAATAAAATAAAGATTAAGCAGAAAACATAAAATTGAATATTGAAACTAAAATATGTTATAAAAATAAAATATTTACAGATACAAATATATGAATAAAAAAGGCTAAATATACAAATAAATTTACACATAATTTATGTACAATAAAGTGCCGCAACAACAATATTTAAATCTACATATATATATAAATAAAAGAGGTAGAAATTTGACAATACAACATATTAAAATAATGTATAGATAAAATCTTAAAATAGATTTACAGACTTAAAAATAGGCATACAACTCGTAGAGCAATAGATTGTTTACTCGACACGTATTTTATAATTGTCGAGTAGTAGATCATCGATACTATAGTGTCCCTTACAGGCAAGATATGTTCTAATCTTTTTTTTAAACTGTTTAATATCCAGCGATTTTATCGATTCAGGCAACTTATTATATATTTTTTGTTCATAGTAATTTATGCCATTTTGAGTTTTAGATAAACGTGAGCGGGGTAAGCAAATTTTATCACTATTTCGGGTACTGTGTGCGTGTATATCATTATGTAGCTGGTACGATCCAATATTTTTACGAATGTATATAAGACAGTTCAGTACATATATTGATGGTAATGTTAATATTCCAAGGTGGATATATGCATTCCTGCAATCCTGTTTATACCCTAAACCGGAGATTACTCTTATTACCCTTCTCTGCAGTGCAAATAGTCTAGGCATTATTGTTGAATGACCCCAGGTGGTAATGCCATAAGAAAGATGAGATTCGCAGAGAGAGAAGTAGGCAGCACGTAGAGCGTCGGATGTTAAACAGCTACTTAGTTGTGTATATATATATATATATATATATATATATATATATATATATATATATATATATATATATATATATATATATATAAATATATAGCGACATATTTTTGCTGCTACTTCTTCCCCATGCGTGTGCCATGCTAGTTTACTGTCTAAATACACTCCTAAGAATTTGACATTTGTCTGGTTGGTAATATGAGTTGGTCTTAGTGAGAAGGTAATATTTAATGTTTTGTCATTGTTTGTAGATAATTTGTTACTTTCGAACCATTTAAATGCCTTCTCCTTAGCTTGTCTGTTTTTCTCCAGACACACAATTATTTGTGACGCTTTAGATGATATTGATGTATCATCAGCATATAGGTAATATGTTGCATCCGTATTTAAAGACGGTAAATAATTTATATATATTAAAAAGAGAATGGGTCCAAGGATAGAACCTTGAGGTACACCATATTTTAAGATGACTTCAGATGATGAAAGGCCTTTTATAACAACAGTTTGTTTTCTATTACTAAGGTACGAATTAATGAGTCGGCAGGTAGCAGGATGAAAGTTATAAAAGTACAGTTTTCGTACGAGAGTGTAGTGACAGACGCAATCAAACGCCTTGCTTAGATCTAAGAAGGAAGCAGTTGTATGCAAACCAGTCTCAAATCCTTGCAAGATGTTTTCCACCAAGGCGTTGATTGCATTCACCGTAGACCGGCCCGTACGAAAACCATACTGTTGTTTAACCAGTATGTTCTCATTTTGAAGAAAATGCATTATCTGTCTGAAAATAACTTTTTCAAATATTTTTGAGAGAATCGGCAGAATCGAGATTGGACGATAGTTGTTCATGTCTGCCTTATCACCTTTCTTATATATTGGTGTAACCCGGGCCTTTTTTTAGCGATTTTGGGAATATACCATGTGTGATACATAGATTAATTAATTTTGTCAATGGCACAAGAATTACGTCTATTACGTCTTTTATAATAGTAGTCTTACGTCTTTTATAAAGTGACCTCAGTTACTTTAAAATAATTTGAACTTTGCTTAAAATCACAGGCTGCCATTTGTTTTACAGGGTCATTACTGTTGGCAGGTAAATTTCCTATAAGGTTACCTGCAATATTAGCAAAGTAATCATTGAGATTATTCGGTTCAATATCACAACTAGGATAAGTTTGTTTTTTTCCACGACTCTCATTAATAACTGTCCACATTGCTTGCATATTATTTGAGGAGTTATTAATGTATGATTCATATGCTGATTTTTTGAGTTTTTTAGAGCAGCTTGGTATGTCCTCAAATACGAATAATAATTATTTTTAAATTGAGGGTTTCGCCTGTATGCCTCCTTAATAAGATTAAGAGTTTCGCGCATTTGGCGGAGGTCATCATTGAACCACTTTACCTGATGTTTATTTTTATTCAGAATATTTTTTTTCGGGAAACTAGTTTTAACATAATCATGAAGAAGAATATCCGAAGCTAAATCAAACCTCTCCTCGGCAGTATAGGAAGTATTATTAATAAAATTCCAGTCAGTAGACTCAAGTAATAGATAAAAATTGTTTATACGGGAATTATTGAAGTTTGTATTTTAACATGAATTCCAATGTGGTCTGATAGGCCAGAATCACATGCCTGAACCGATAAATCACAGTGGTCAATGTTTGAGAAGACGTTGTCGAGACAATTATTATTACGTGTTTTAAAATTTACCTGACTATATAATCCATATGATGCTAATAAGTCGCATAACTCTGAGGCTTTTTTGTCCTCGGTGTTAAATAATACATTAAAATCACCGCCAATAATTACGTGATGATTATGTATGTCAGCGCATTCAAGTACATTGGCAATTACATTTAAAAACGTGTTAAAATCTCCGTCAGGAGATCAATATAAACCAATAATGATCGTATTGTGAGAAGATAGGAGTGATGCATGGCATATGGCTTATCTGTCGTTAGATCTACTGCCACGATAGACAAACGTGAATATATTTATATATTTAGTAATGAAATGGTGTGGTATGCTTCAAAATTAATACATGCCCATTTAATTTTATGGTGTACGTGTCGATGATCATGAATATGATCTAATACTAGCCCTGTAATGTTCTGAATAGTGCTGGTAATAAGTCATTGTGGGCACATCAGTCTACTGTTAATACTTAGCTAAAAGGTGGGATAATAGAATTACGGTATGAATTAAATGATTTCAAAGCATATAAGAACAAAATTATGCATCGATAGCTTACATTAAACAGATTTTATTTTATAAAGACAGCTAAATATAATTTAATGCATCTTCTTATTTCCAAAAGGAATTTTCTTAAAGAAATTTGGCTGCCTATCGTATTACAAATTTATTATATTCATCAAATCATAATGCTCGAGTAAGTTGATTAAAGATATTTAAAAAAAAACTCTCAGTTATTTTGAAGACTAGATTTGTTAATTTAATTTATGATTAATATATCTTTATACTAATGAAAGAAGAAAAAAAATACAATAAATATGTTCAGGCTTTATAAAGCGAACCATTCCTCTTAACTACTTACCTCTTTTGAAGAAGATGTTAACAAAACCGCTGAAAAACAAAAAAATAACAGGGAAAGATAAGAACAAGAAAAAGACAAAAAATAACTATAACATATTTCCTTTATTTGTTAACTGTAATTTTATTGCACAACATTTTGGATGGCAAAAACGGCGCTGTCACCTGCGGAAAATAGGTCAAAAGAATTGTATGGATTTTTAATAAAAATTTTAAAACTTAATATACATATTATATTGTCGGCAAAAAGTAACATACCATGAAATGGCTTTTAATAATATTACATTCCTATTATAATAAAAATTTTCTAGCAATAACAATCTACTAGATACACCATTAACAATCTTAATCTCTGTTTATGACTTACGAATGACTTTTTTTATATATAAAAAAGAAGTAAGGATTAAAGAGAGAGAGATAGGGGGTGGAAATAATAACGTTATCAATAACAATCAATGCTGGTACAGTTTGCGATCGATTGAAAATGCGCGGTTTTTTTTACTCCAATAAATATACTTTATACAGATATGTTAAGGTACTATTTTTTAAACGTAAACAGGTCACGAATTTTGAACTATTCATCCATTTTCTCCTCGCGCGCCCAACTCTACCAACACCGAGGGTCCAAATCCTCCACAATTAAAGAACTACAAAAAGTTACAAGATTTAATATGTTACAATTTATTTTTTTTATCATGAAGATCGGTTTTTGCTGCAACGTTAATATTAGTATTATTTTTTATAGATAATTTTTATCTTTTTTTAATTTAATTTTTGGGAGATTGTAAAATACTCTAATTAATCTAGATTTTTTAATAATAATTTTTCAATAATCACTCGTTACATATGATAAAGATATGATATTATAGATTCGTAATAATTGGATTTTGGGAATTAAGGGTCAGGTTTTTTTTGCAAATACTTCTCTATTTAATTTAATTTTGTGGCTGATAAATCGAGGAATCGCAATTGAAAAACGTTCATAAATTAAAGAGAGAAGCGCTATTATTTACCATTGGCTACCAACAATGTATTTTACAATTATGGAAAAAAACCATAAATATACATAATCTATTTTTTAAAAATATCAACAACTTTTATAGTTTTTAATTACTCTTGTTATAATAAATATTTAACAATCGGATTGAGTATAGAAGATTAAAAACTATTCTAGAGAACTAGAAGGTGTATAATATATATAATAATAGTATTTTTTTATATAGAAGGTTAACAATATGAAGCTGAAACTTGAGATATTGATATGCCTACTCTACTGGACTAGTCGCATGTACAGTGACCATCAAAACTAATGCACTTTCAACAGTATTATATATTTTTTTAATTTATTTATGGTAAAACAAGCGAGCTTTTTTATATTTTTTTCTGCATTAATTTTGCTCACTCAAGGTACATTCGCTCCCGCAACCCGCCCGCCTCCTGTACGAAGTTGGCTTATCTTGATTTTTTTATTTGAAAAATTTTCACTCCACGCGAATAGGTTTAACTGGTGGGTGTAACAACTTTTTTTTTGAGGGGTCACACCAATTTAAAATTTACAGCAAAAAAATCGTATTGCGGATAGTTTATTTTTAATAGTGTCGATGTTTTTTAAAATTTGATTGTTTTTTGCTTCTTTTTAGTTGGTCTAAATTTATACTTACTTCTACAACATTTCATATGTCCTTAAAAAAAGTATAATATTTTTTTTAACTTCTGCTTGTAATTTTAAACTTCCAAATAACACAGTAATAATTATTAAAAATATTAGCAGTATCTTCTAAATAAGACTTACATCAAGTTAAGCCTTAACTATTAATCACAAGGCAGAATCAATTTTAAATCTTGAAAGTATTGGAAGGATTAACTAATTATCAATAAAGTGTGTTAAACCTATAATAGAATTAAGGTTTTTCTCTTGAAAAAAATATTGCCTTACAAAATTTGTTTTTTACCAGAATTATTGAAGCTCTCATGTATAGGATTAAAAATAATATATTTCTCTTAAAGCATACTTACTGATCATATTAAATAACGTAAATATTAAAGAAAGCCTAGCTTTTAAAATGTATATGTATTACATTTTTTTGTTTTTTGAGCTTAATCTTTTAGCTTTCAGTTGTCTCAACAATAGCTTTGACTAAGATATTACAATTTCAAAGTACAGTATTAAACATTTAAATTAACTAAACTGTAATTTATTAAATATATAGGAGTATGTATTTGAACTAAAAAGAAACAATTTATTTCAAACGCAAGTTAAGAAAAATTAAATTAACGTATACAAAGACAACAATAAATAGAAATGATCATAATCATAAAGTTATTAAAACATTTGATTATAACCAACAAAAGTATTTTGGAATTACAGTTTTCTGAAGAGTTTAGTTGAAAATTTTATTATTATATAATAATACATTCAAAGCTTTTAGTGAAAACAAATTTAGGTCAAGAGAAAAGAGACCTTAGAGTTTGTTTAGAGTATCAAAATGATAAACTTTAAAGAATAATGTTGCTCTGTTTATAATCATATAATGAACATAATCTATTAAATTTAGTATTATTAAAAGACAATTTTGTAGTATAATCTACACATTAAAGTCGTTTAAAGTTGATCGTTCATAATTTTGATTTCCATTTTTAGTTGACTTGCAAACTATTTTATTTTCATTTTATTTGAGAAAGCGATAGATTTATTCTGATCTATTTATTAATCTTTCTTTTATAAAATAAGAAAGAATACAAACTCGTTTAAATATCATAGAAGAAGTTTGATTTAGGAATTTTATGATTGATAGTTTCAAAAGTGATTAGAATCGTTCTAAACCATAAATTAGGCAAAGACAAAATCACCCAAATACTTCAAATAAAGATACCTTCAGTTTTTTTTATTATAAATTCATCAAAACATTTAATAATAACCAAATAAAAATCTGGCAACATGGTCAATTGCAGATAAATTAAAGAGTAAAATATTAACTAAGGTTGTTTTAAAAGCCTTAAAATAACAAATTTAGGTCAACTCTAATTCCAATAATTTTTAACAACACCTTTTAAAGTAACAATTTATCGCTTATATAGATTATCTAAATTATTCTTCTTAAGATAATACTATCGATTTTCATAGAACTGCCTAGATTTGCATATGTTCAGAAAGAACATAAAGGTGTGATTTGTGAGATGATTAGTCATTAAATCCTAATCAGAAAATGAAAGGTATTTTAATTTATCTCTGGAGTTTCTTTTTTATAACGGTTTATATTTTCGTAAATTAAAACTCACGTTTCAATATATTTTATTCTTTTATTGATGTTAAAGATTTTAGGAGCTGATATGTTCCTTTTTTGCAATTGTGAATTACTTCTATTCAAAATTCTTCTACTTTTAGTTTAGATTCCATCTTTGGTTTTAAGGTGAGCTCGTGTAAAAGTCCATCTCTGCCTTTTTATCTCCGAGAAAACTAAGTTGTCTATTTGTCAAATAAACAATCAAATGTTATGAAAGTATTAATATATATCTAAACTATAATTGTATATCGTTGAAGATACTTCAAGTTTAAACTTAGATTTGGATTTTTGGCAGTCCCTTTTATTTTTTATAAGGAAATTTTTTATTACACAACTGATCTTACTACTATCGTAGATTATTTTCATGTCTTGTTTTTAGTTCTATGTAAAAATCAATATTCATGATTTTTAATTGTGTTTTTTGCATGCAATGTGATGTTTTGAGGACATTTACATCTGAACCTCAATTGGAAACGAATTTTTCATTTATGCAACTTAAAGTGTTTAGATTTCATTTACCAAGACTGGAGGATACTTGATATAATATCAATACGGTTACTTATTTTCAACATGAATTTGCTGAAAAAGTGTCTTTGATTTTTGAAAATATTATTTGTTTCTTGCTGTTTTATTTGTTTTTTAATCGAATACATGATTTTTTTACTGATGATTTTATTAGTCAAGTGTTTTTATTATCTACTATACTTTGTGATCTTTATAGAAAAATTAAAGAAATATTAAATCTTAGCTACAATTTCTAACACATTCAGTTTTTGACCGTATTAGAATAGATATTTCTAAGACCATCTGATGGTCGTATGTGATATCATTAGCTTTGTTGATTATATCTCTAATTTCTTTGCAATTCTGAAATATTCGTTATAAATGGCTTATAGTAGAGCAGAACTTGGAAATCTTTGTATGGTATTTTTATTGATCGATTTAGTTTTTTATTTAGCATTTGGTCTAAAATAAATGTTTTTCATTTCATTCTTGAGAATTATATTATATTTGCTGATTATATCATTTATATCATTTTGTCAAAAAAGTAGATTGTTCTTTAGTTGATGGTATATATTTCTAGATTTTTAGTTTAATCTCAAATCGTACAACGAAATGTATCTATTTGTTTCAATAACCCAATCAAAAAGAGCTATATATTTGAATTTTGTTGAATCCTAATGTTTATTTGTTGGTTGTAATAAATTTCTATTTTTAGTATTCATTCTTTTCTGATCATGACGAATGTCGGTTTTAGTGGGTAAAACCGAATCATGTCATTAAACTAATATCATTTTTTTCTAGTAGTATTTTGGACTACACAAATATTATGAAATAAGAAAATATTTTTTTTTTTTAAATTACAGTAAATACTTCTGATGCTATTTCTTATTAATATATTACTTATATTTCATAAACTGTCTTCTCAACAAGCGAATCAATCAGTTTCTTCTCTTTAGATTAAGTTATAATATCGAAATTTCATCTTCATTTTTATTTTATTTACTGTCACACTTAATTCTTTGCATTTACCTCAATAATGTTTCAAAATTTCAATTATAGTTTTTCAGTTAAGAAAATAATATTTTTTCTGTTCTTATTCTGTGGATTAGACGATAATTTATATTAACCTCCATCATTCTTTCTTCGAGATTATTATATAACTTAATACTTCTTATAGAGATTTTTTTATAACATAAAACTTCATATTTGAAAGTAAATTGTCTTTTAAAATTTAAGGAACAATGATTGTTGTAGAAGTAAGAGTTTTTACACATTAAGAAATCGAATAAATTTAGAAATAAAATTTTTAATTTTATGTTATCGATGTATTTGTAAATCGCGCGAATTACATTTCACAGTTTAAGAAGTATTGTTATTAAAAATAAACCACAATACTGTATCGAGAGCGTGCCTGTATCATCATCAAGGAGTTCTTTTGTATAAAAGTACAAAATAGGCACAAGAAAGAATGAAGTTCGTTTTTTTTTCTCTGCTGCAGAAGAGGAAATCAAGATGAACGCAGAAAATAAGGAACGTCCGGTCACGACTAACAGGCACACTCCATTTTGCGAGAAAGGAACAAACAATAAGTGTTAACAACAGCTAGTGAGTGTGAGTGTGTGTTTGGTGTATGTGTGTTTGTGTGTGTGAAATTTTTGAGATCTCCAAGCGGTACTTCGTGTTTACGCATTTTTACAAAGTCACATTTTTTTGTTCAAGTCATATCACATCGGGTAAAACAAAGTAGGCACTTCTAGTACTTCACTATAGTTCAAAAGTGCCCAAACAATCATGTTTCTCTTATGTAATATATACATGCTTTCTACACATTTAAGCTCCAAACTGGCGCAGGCGCGCACGCTCGAAGATTAATAAAAATTTTCGAACGCGCTTAAGCCACACAGTCGATTGCTACTTAATATTATCATCTATCTCTAGAGACTAGCTAGATTATGTATATTTTTTTCACTAGATGCGACAGTGCATTCTACTTCGGGAAGTTAATATTTGTTGTCTTCCGTTAGCGTTTTAGTTATGTATAATATATATAATATTCACTTTGTTATCTAAAATTACTTTTTTGTTTTAAAAAACCTCTACTGCCGTTTAGTTTATAAATACATTTAATGTACTTATCCCCTAATCATTGAAAAATTAGATTTACCATCGGAAAACAAAAACGCCACTCGCTCGGCCCCGACCCGTACGCACAGAACCCGAGCTCTTTTACGGAAAACTGAACCAAAATGCTAAGCGATGAGCGCATTTTCTTTTATAAGGTGTTTCGGATCTGGTTGCCGTCGAGATCTCTTGTAAACAGCACATATTTAACGTTTTGTTCTACATCTAGTTGTTTGTTGGTCATGCGTTTTATAATGTGCATAAGTCTTCAAGGAGGTATGGAATCGAATCGATCAAAAACTTATATTATTGACGATAGAGTGGAATATTTCAGCCCCATTAATTTCAATACCTCAGTGGTAGCTAGGTGGGAGTGTAAATCCGATAGCTAATATTTATGAGGCAGTGAGGAGGTTAAAAACGGTACTTTGCTTATATTTCTCTATCTGTACTATAAATCAAAATAAAATTAAAACTCAAACACTGTACGTGAGGGTGGATTTTATTTTTAATAAGTATTTCAGTTTTTTTACTTAAATTAATGTATTCTATTAGATAACTATTAAATGCCCAACGTTTACACAATCATAGAGTTTGATTCTATTATAGAGCACAAAGTTAACAATAGTTGTATAAAATATTCTATTAATTCACCATGATATAAAGACGTTGAAATTTAATCACAATATGGATATTTGTGTTATATATCCGTATTAGTAGGGGAAGTTATTGTTTTATTATTTATTTCCATTCGAATTGCAGTATAACTAATACAAATTTATAGATAAATTGTTTTTCTGCTGCGGACCAGTTTCGACCTATTCGGATCTTGTCAGTACAGCGCAGTTGAAGGCGTAGAAAAGGAATGTTACTATGGAGTTTATAAACCTCCAGTTCTATGTTAATGATAGAGACACCATTAAGTCTAAAAGTTGCACTGATTGTTATTGAAAATTTTTGCTGTTGACAGATCCCTAATTTTCGTTGGTTTATTTATTAAATTAGGGAAATCAATATAAAGTTTTGACTATAAATGTCTATCCTTATTTCTTCTGTTTACTTTTGATTGTCTTTGATATTAAAAAAATGTTAATAAGTAATTCACTAAATTATAATGTTTTTACCACTAAACATGTTTCCATGTCTAATTTTGGCCATTGGTTTTTAGATAATTTAGAATATATAAGTTATTAATCATGGCCCAATTCTTAACTTTAAAAGTTTCTAGTTGTATTTATATAGGTTCTGATAATAAAGTGTACATTATGTCTTTACACAATTTCATCAGAAATATATGTTATTACATGATTGTTAATCGTATATTGATTTCAGGGCTTCAATAAATCTTTTGGAATTGATTCTATTACATTTTATATTGCTGCAAAATTTGAAAATAAGTAAGAGTAAAAAAAACTAAAATATTTATTAACTAGAAATAGTTTGATATTCCACACGTTTTTATTATTAATACTTTACCACCCTCATAAATAATTTAAAAACATTATTATCTATAAAACAATTTTTTCATTGTTATTTATTATTAAGTGTTTGGAGGCAATAAAATTCAATGATTAGATTACAAGTTCCTTTTAATCGCTCACCATTTACAAGAGCTATATTACGGGTACCTTTTCTGAAACACCGTGTATAAAAAAGGGCCGCAGTCTCGCCGGGCCGGGCGGCCGATAACACCGCAAATCAACAACTCGCGGGAACATCAAAATTCTCTTTTTATATTTTTTTTATATAAAAACCGCCTCCCCATGCACGAAATTCTCAGTCCCCGAAAACATCCTTTATACATATATATACTTCTTTTTATAAGTCTATATTCTGTAAATATATTTATTGCTATCATGGCCGGGGATTTACTATTTGTTTCCATTTTTTTTTTTAGTTTAAAACTAGAAAATATTTATATATTTTTTTACCCTAAACACACTCTAGCATGGAAGTCGATATTGTTTATTTATTTTTTGTGCAAATAATCCGATGAACACCGATAATAGCATTTTTTTAGCATTGCTCACCTATTTTTTGTATTTTTTTTGTTTTGGTATACATGGTGTGTCATTTAACAGGTTTTAATGGTGTATCGTCGTTTTTTTCGAAAGAAATTTAATTTTCATACAAAAATTATTGAAGTCTAAATAGAATTTTGTATGTACTGCTAGAATATATGAGCATTAAAATAATTTCTTGGCTTCGATTACTTCATGTTAATATTTTGAATAGTTATATATTTTCTTTTTTAATTACTTATTCTAAAATAATTTTGTATTAAAGTATGGGTTAGCAACATGCAAATAAATATTTATTTATATATAAAATAAACATAGGTCTTATTATAGTTATTTTGTTTGCAATATTTAGTTTTAGGTATGATTAATTTGCTTACCAAACAAAATATACTATAATTGTAGCTTAGTTTTTGGTAAATTTGATAAAACTTATAACTAGGTATACATGCAAATTAATTTGAGATATGTTTTTAATATAATTAAAAAGTAGTATTAAATTTACAAAAACAGAAAAAGATTTTTAAAATTTTTGGTTTAGTTGTAGTCTGAATATTATAAACAAGTATAGTTTCATAATAACAAAAATAACTTTATGTTTTGAATTTAATGTTATAATATATATTTGAATATTTGTAGTCATCAAACTTTCTAAATAACGCATTGGTACACCATTAGCACATGTTAACTGCAACACCCGGTATCGTATACACCCCAATTCAACGCGCCACTGTGTCCGCTTAAGAATTCATGTACCATCTGCGTATAACAAGTGCTTCGGATGCTTCAGAGAAGTGAGAGACACAGTGTGCGAGAGTCCAAACGGAAACGGAAAGAAAAAATTCGCACCGATAAAATTTTCGCTTATCCACATATACGTAACGAAAAGATTTTTTTTTTTGAATAGGCGGTACACACAGTACGTATTTTGCAAACTGTACAAACGCGCGCGTTGTATATAACCTAAACTGTTTTAAAGTCTAAAACTGTTTTGTAATATTAAATCTCTTTTTTTTTGTTTAATATCTGGATTTGAAATATATTGTGCTAATTGTTTAGTCCTAAAATGGGCACACTATAATTTTATACTCGAACATGAGCGACACGGCCACGAATACGAAGTACAATATGAACATGGTGAAGCCGAGACCCTTATTCATCTTCCAACGGAAACAGGCTATGGACATGATGACGAAAAGCAGCATCATGAAGAGGATGGTAATGGAACACACCATACCCTTCGAGTTGACCTCCACGGGCTCGCTGTAGACGATGCCGTATATCAACCAAGGCACTGGTAAACTGGAAACATTACACAAATATTTATTAGTTTATTGCATATAAAGATTTTTTTCGATTTGTTTAATGAGTCTACGATATTATTATTATATAAAAAAATAGTTATGGAAATATATATTTCCATACCTCCAATAATATTTGTTGATGTTCATTAAACAAATTTAATAATTACATTTCATTACTGTACAGAAATTAGAACAAACACGATTAGTTGTAAGTGAAGTATTTCAATTAAAATATATATACATATTTGATCCTGTCAATTGATTTTTTTTTTGAAAACATTCTATTTCTTATTTATGCAAAGCTTTTTTTTTTCAATAAACGATATTATTTGTTTATTTATTGTTTATTTCACACAGAAATTTATATAAAATAAGGATCAAATAACAATTACAACTCAGTGTACAATAAACAATGAGTGATGGGCAAGATTGACCAAAAAAGATCAACTACTCAATCCATGCAAATAATCGATCTGTTCGATGTTTTTCCCACCACAATTGTATAAAAGTCTTTATTCTAGCACCAACTTCCCTCATCCATTCAGTTACTTTTTTGTTTCTTGCCACCCATTCTTCAAACACTCCTTCACACTCTCCTGCCAAATACCTTCAAGTATCCTTTCCACTCACACATAACTATCTCCCATGTAGCTTTTCCTCTTTCCCACATTTGGGTAAGGTCATCTTTATACCGAGCTGATTATTAATCTATATTCTCTTAAAACCACGCTTTTTCATACATTCTCTTTCACTCTATTCTCTACTTTGATGCACGTTCGCGTTGCATACTACTTTTACCAGTCGATCCTTCTTTGATTCACACAACTTTATTTCATAGCTCGCAATTCTCTTTATGGCCCACACTGCAGACTTACTTTATTTGTTTCCTAAAATACCATGTATCCTGAAGTCCACTTTTCAAGCATATGCATCAGAAACAACAGTTGGTCTCTGCACTCATATACTCTTGTCCCCCCAAACTTCTGCTCCATACATTAAAATCGACTTCACACACGCGTCCCTTAATTTACATGCCACTTGAAAATTCACCGACGATTTTCTCTACTTCTCTCTCAAAACACTCCACTCTTTCCCTTGCATCCATTTTTCAGATTCGAATTCCTCTGTACTTTTAAAAATGCATTAACCCTTTAATTACCTTATCCTTCCATTCAAATTATTTTACTATTTCCTCACTTTTCTTATTCCTAAACCTCACTCACCCCGGCTTACCTACGTTCACACTTAGTCTTCTCGTATCCACATATATATTCCCACTCTCTTTAACTCATTTTATTTCTCTAAATTTTAATATCTGATAACTCTTATTCAATTGAAAAATCAAAATGGATGAGTTTTTTTCTTAGATATTTTAAAAATATATTCTGCAGTTTTCTCAAGATAATATTTTATATTATAAACTAATTGTATTAGCTTTCTCCTGGCCTATCCCAATATTGACCTAGCGTACTTTTGACCTATCATATTTAGCCAATGTAACTTTGACCATTCAATTATTACTTTGGCTAGTATAACCTTGAGTGAGGTTAATGAGTTCTTTAATAAGGTACGTTACGATTTAGGTAAAGGGTTCGTTCTATTGATAATTTTTTTAAATTAACATTTATCGACTAAAATAAACACACAAAATGGTGATGTGGCCATTATAGTACTTTCCCTATATTTTACTCGAAACTATGAGGTTAACAGAAAAGTCTATTCTTAATAATTAGTTCACTTTTTAATTCTTTGCAATTATTTGTTAGATATTACATTTCATATAACAGCGCCCACCGACAGATAGACAGACACACACACAGACACACATTTTTTAAATTTTTTATTACATAAAGGGTTTGACTGTTTTTAGCAACAAAATCATCAACGATTAGCATTTAACACGTTCGCCGCCAAGCGAATATTTCACATAAGTGCAGTTTTGAATCCCGCGTGACCGCCGGCGGTCATAGCTAATATAAGGAATAACTACAAATTATTTCCCCGGCGTGCAAGAAACGGCGACTATATGACCGCCGGCGATACATGTGGTGGTGAACGTGTTAAAGTTATCATGTATATGTAGGGTGGGTGGGTGGCCTCTGTTCCACCCTCTAATCAGTAAAAAATAAGCGAGGGTTTTAATTAAAAGTTGTAAAATATAATAAACAAAAAATAATTGCAATTTTTTGAGGTTTATTTATACAAATTTTTCAAATAATTTTTGATGATGTTTTAACTGATTGGTGGGTGGAATAGAGACAAGAAAACAGCAAGAAAACTGCCAATGGAAAATGTCTAAACCTACGGAGGTATTTTTTTCCATTTCAATCTATAATAAATATTACTAACAAACCGAAAGTGTGGGAATTCTAGAAATCTGCAGTAGAAATAAATAAAAATTCTAGAAAGGAGTGAAAGGCTAGAAAAGAGCAATAAAATTACCACTGAAAAATTTTATAATCCTTGCCGAAAATTATTGCAACTCTGAAGAGAAATTTCAATGAGATAGAGCGAAAATATATATTGTTAAATTAATATTTTAAATCTGAGAGATAATATTTAAATTTTGGAGAAAAAATGTTGGAATAGAAAGTGGAAACTACCATTAGAAAATTTTAGTTTTCGCAAAAGAAAATTCTGATTAGATAAATTTTCTTTAAAGCTCTAGAAACATCAATGAAAAATTTTACAGTTAGAAAAGATGAATATAAGCCACTGGAAAATTTTCGGAGCAATTTCTTTTGTTTAATTTTAGATAAAAATGACTTCAAATTTTGAAAAATTCTAGAAATGAAGTACATTTTAGAAAACTTGTGGCCATCAGGCATATCAGTCAGACGTTTTAATTTTTTCGAAACTACACAACAAAAGACAAAAATAAAATCTAAAAAGTCGCGTGTAACACTTTTCCACATAAATATGCAATCGGCCAGGAATAAACTGAACAAATTTTTTTAAAAGCCCAGCCGGAAGTCCTGGATATTATATGCATCACGGAACACTCGTTACTATCAGAAGAAATTAAATATTTTTCACTCGAAAATTACGTTACTGCCTCAAGTTTCTGCATGAAGTGGCCTTATGGAGGATCTATGATTCTACTACGGCAAAATTTATCCTTTAAAGTGATTGACACTGTCCAGAAACTTTCTACCGAAAATCTGTGCGAACTATGTGCGGTCGAAATACCATCATTAAAAATTAGTGTGTGTTGCGTATATAGAGTACCAAATTCAGACTTTTCTAATTTCTTGTTTATTATATCTAAGGCGCTTGAACTGTTAAAGCAAAAATATATTATTATTGCAGGTGACTTCAATGTAAAGTTTAATACAACTGATATTCAAACTAAAAAATTCAACGATTTAGTCAATTCTTTTGGCTACAAAATCACTATTAGCGATTTCACTAGAAACATATATTGTTTAAGGAAAATATCACCTATACAAGTAATGTCATTAATACAGAATTTTCTGACCACAATGGACAAAAAATAGAACTGAATTTATTTAACGACTTTGAAACCAGCCCAAAAATTACAAGATTTATAGATCAAAAAGGTTTCATTTTACTATATCAGATACTTGACACTGCAGATTGGGATACTGTTCATGAAAATAGTGATATAGATGTATGTTTTGATAGATTTTTATTAATACTACAAGATGCAGAAAAATTAGCATTCCCTTTAAAATTACGTAATATTCATAAACCGTCTGGTAAATTAAACTGGTTTACTAACAAATTAAAAGAAATGCGGGACACATTACTTTTCCTTATTGACATGAATAAAAATCACCCGCATCTAAATTTAACTGAATCAATTAAAAAACTCAAAAAACATATAAGGCCGAAATTCTAAAACAGAAAAAAATAAAAAATGATAAATATATCACTCACTCCAATAATTATGCAAAAGCAATGTGGAACATTATAAATACAAACATGCGTAATACGACTTCTGAAATAAAACCAGATACTTTTAACGAATATTTCGCCAATGTTGGAAATGTGGTAGCAAATTTATTGGGTAATGAAAGTACTACAATCAATGATAATAGAAAATCTACCCTACAAACTCCAAATACCATTCAAATACCATTTAACAAATTTAACTTAACGAAATTATCCGAATCCGAAGTTAGGGACATAATAAATAGACTTAGTAATTCACATAGTTTCGATGCATACTGTTTAAATAGCCATATTATAAAACATGTAAAAAGTATAATTATACCTCACTTAACAAAATTAATTAACAGAGCAATAGATGCAAAATTATTTCCGCGGTCGCTAAAAATTTCTAGAATAGTTCCTATTTTCAAAAAAGGCGACAAATTAAATGTTAGTAATTATCGTCCCATAGCTATCATTCCAATTATTAGCAAAATATTTGAAATTGCAATAAAGAATAGATTAACACAATATTTCGAAAAAAATAATCTTTTAACAGGTGCACAATATGGTTTTCGCGAAAATAAGAGTACAGTATCTGCTTTAGTTGACTTCTTGAATTTCATTTATACAAATATTGAAGATGGAAAATATGTAAGTGCTTTACTCTGTGGCCTAACGAAGGCCTTTGACTGTATTTGTCACAACATTCTTTTGTATTTATTTATTTATTTATCCAACATGCTTATAAAATTCTTCCTAAATAAAACATGATTCTATAAGTATTCACGAGAATTTTGAACGCACATGGAAAGGCTTGAGTTCACATGTAGATGATCTTCCACTCTTGCCCAATTTAATTTCGCTGAGAATGTTGCCACTGAAGCTCTGCTTAATGATTTTCATCATTTCATTTGCCAAATATGGCTTTTATATCTCTGTCCTGAGAATTCTTGCCACTACAAATAATTATTGTAAAAATATATAAACTCAAACAATACAAAATTGATGATAATGCAAGTGAATTTTTTAGTTCATATTTTTCTGAACGGCAGCAATATGTTGAATCAAACAGCCTATCGTCAAAAATTTTACCATTAAATCGAGGGGTTTTTCAAGGATCTATACTGGGGCCTCTACTTTTCATTATTTACGTAAATGATATAGATCAACACGTAAATGAAACAAACTTAATTCTGTTTGCAGATGACACGTCGGTGTTAAATAGTTATTATTATCTGCAACAACTAACATTAAAAATCGGTTAAAGTATTGGTTTTCAGCAAACGAATTAACACTAAATGAAACTAAAACCCAGACAATTATTCTTGGAACTCGAAATTTAGATGAACAATTTAAAGCAAAAAAAGGTAAACTTCTAGGTATTTATTTTGAACCAACATTGACCTGGTTTGAACATTGCGATAAACTTGCAAACCATTTATCATCGTTAATTTACCTTTTCGAAATATTTCGGCGTCTAAAAAAGTTTTAATTGCTGCGTATAATGCTTTATTTGCTGCAAAAATGAACTATGCTATTATAATCTGGGGACACTCGGCATCAGTTGCTAGAATCTTTAGTCTACAGAGAAAAATTGTACGTATAATTGAAGGTGCTCATTATAGGCAAAATACAAAACATATTTTTATTAAATATAATTTATTAACTCTTCCAGCACAATATATTTTTCAATCATTATTGTATATCAAGCAAAATATAACAAAATACGAAACTGTAAATGAGGTTCACAATTATAAAACGAGATCAACTGACAATTTATATATTCCTTTCAGTCGACTTAAAAAACTCGATGCAGTGTCAATTATTTTGGATTAAAATATTTCAACTATCTTCCAACACGGATCAGACATTTAAGTTTCAATGAATATAAACATTGTATAAAACAGTTCCTTATTATGAAATGTCCTTTCAACATAAATGATTTCTTTACTTACACATTTTAGTTTAGTTTAGTATGAAGTATTTTTTCTTTTGTTGACGAGTGTAAATATTTATTTGTAAATGTTTTAACACAATAAATATTATTATTATTATTATTATTATTATCTGATTTTTATTTTTCGTAAAATATAGAGAAGAAATTGCTGGAAGAGAAACTACCATAAGGAATTTTTAGAATCTGTGGAATTCCTGGAAAATTCCAATAATATTTTCTTCATTAAAAACACTACAACCTTTATTGAAAATTGTTGCATTTAGATAGAGGAAAACATAGAACAGAAAATGCTGAAAAAACAGAGAGAACTAAAAATTTTTATACTTTCAGAGATAACTTTTGTAATTTAAATCTTGGATAAATATTACCTTAAAGTAATAAACCTAGTAATTCCAGAAATTTAAAATTCGAATTGCTGAAAAATTGAAGAATGAAAGATAATTTTAAAAAACTAGATAAAATGTTTTAAAAACTACTTAAAAATTTTAGAATGCTCGAAGCAAATTATTGCAACTTGGAAAAGAAATTTCTGTAACTTTCAAAAAGATCGAATCAGAAGGAACATTGTTGTAAAATTTTAGAAATCTGGGAGATAACTTTTATAAAAATTGTGAAATCTTCAATGAAAATTTATGCAATAGAAAAGAAAAAATATTTTAAATCTCTAAGGAAAATCGCTCAAAATTTTATAAACGTTTTTATTCGTAAAATATAGAAGAGAAATTGCCGAACAAGAAGGAAAAAAAATACAATTAAAAAATTTTAAAATCTGTGGAGAAAGGTTTTGTAAGAAATTCTTCTGAAAACTTTCGATAACATAACAATTTCAAAAACTCTAGAAAGAGAAAAACATAGGACAGAAAACGCTGAAAATAACTGCCGTTGGTTAAGTTTTGCAATTTTGGTGTTAAATAAAAATTTATAAACGATTTGAAAACCTACAAATTTGGTGAAAAACTCTAGAATGAAAAAAATAAAAGGAAATAAATTCTTGGAAAATCAATTTTAGAACCCTTGGGGAAAATTATTGGAACGTATAAGAGAAGTTTCTGAAAACTATGAGGTTTACCCAAAAAGGCTATTCTTAACAATTTATTCAATTTCGTATTCTTTACAATTACTTGTTATATAAATTTTAAAAACGTCAAAATGATTAATTTTTTTTTTCTCGCAAGTTAAAAACTTTATAAAAAATATGTTTAAATAAAACTTTTTTGGTTTCTTATTCCCTTTAACTGTAGTTGGTTTTGTATGTAACATTTTTCAAATATAGAAAAATATCGAGAAAAACAAAAAAAATCCTCGTTTAAACATCCACATGTTCACCAAAAGCTTTATTCTATATAGGGAAAGTAAAAATATAAACGTCAATTAAAACAAACAATAAATACAGACAAAGAAGAATTAAAACAAAAAATTGGAGAAAATTCAAAATATTTATTTGTATCAAGCGAAGAAACATAAAATGCTAGATAATAAAGTGAGAAAAAAGGAAAATTAGAGAAATTACAAATATCAGTAAAATAAAGAATGGCATATAAAAAAAGATCATATTTGAGAGGAAATATAATAATGTTATATTATGAATTAGTTTTTGTAAAGACTTATATAATGTATCGTAATAAAACTTCTTTAATGTTTATAAATTTAACAGCATTGAAATGCCACAACTTTATTTATGAAAACAACATTAGAATGTGAATAATAGCAAATTTTGCTTACCTAATTATCTCTTAAAGATAAACAAAAATAAGTTGACGTAAAATTGGTGGTAGCCACTATATAAGATTTTTAGATTCTACTTGATTTTTATTTCCTCATGTAGACTAATTAAACTCGATGATCATAAATTGTGTTCTAATTAAAAAACTCGAATTAATCTCGTACCATGCGATATATTATATATGGAATTATGAGAACGCTGATTTTTTAGGAGCCACCTCCCTTTTCTACAAAATATCCCACCCATTTTTTATCGCTAACACACGCACGCAACCTGATGCAGATTTAATTACACAAAACATTACTCATTAAAGTATCCACGTCACTTCTTCCACATCAAGCAAATCGCCCACCTGTTATTTTGCTTTAATTAATGTATTGAAACAAAAATAATGTATTGAAAAAACTTTTTCTTTGGATAATATCTAATCGTAATTAAATCAGTGTAAATTCATTTTTTTAATGGTTTTTTACACATTATTCACTCAAAACCTAGTTATTTGACATAAATAAATACAATTAAACTTAGCTTTGATAGTTGTGCTATTTGTAAAACGCAAATTACTCTTGTATGATTCCATATCTGTCTTGATATTAGCCATCGACGTCGTTGTTTTAATAAGTGATTTGTTTTGTAGTATTATAAGACTCATTGTTGTAGATTTACGACCTGAAGGTCTCTACTATTTATATTGAAAAATGTTTTGTTTTTGGGCTCTCAACTGGAGGTGAGGTTCTGTTTAACGAAAACCTATTTAGACCACACATTTAGCCAACTATATATCATAATTTTATTTATTTAATCTTACTCCTTTTTACCTTTCGGTGTAAGGCGGTTTACATATTCATACATAGTTATCTTAACATCCGTTTAATCTGTATGTCTTTTTCCATCTTTTTCTGTCTTGTGTTAGCTGTTTTGCTTCTTCTTAATTAATTCTCCTTCTCTTTATTGCATCTCTGATTCCATCATTCCATGTTTCTCTCGGTCTTTCTCTCTGGTTCCTTCCTTGTACTCTTGTTTAATATATCATTTTCGTGTTTCTTTCAGTTTTCATTCGGTTTATATGTCCAAACCATCTCATCTGTGCCCCTACTATTTTTTCATTAATTGACTCGTTGTTTAGGTTCTGTCTAATTTTCTCATTTTTTACCTTGTCTAGTTTTGTCTTGTTTTCTATATTCCTAAGAAATCTCATCTCTGCTGCGTTTATTTTCCCTTTTTGTTGCTCCTTCATTGTCTAGGTTTGCAATATCTATGTTAGCTTAGGTCTTATCACTTTTTTTACTATGTTTGTTTTTATTTCCTTAGGTATATCTTTCTTTCCAAATAACGTATGTTTCATCATGTGGTATATATTTCCAGTTTTTCCTACTTTGTCTTCTATTTTCCAAAATCCTAATTCTAGTGTTTTCATCTTTTTTTTGCATCTATTGCAGAATCTAAGACTAGTGTGCACAAGAGGGCGCTTAGGACACATCCTTGCTTAACTCCTATTCTTGTTGTGAACTCGTTATTGGTTCTTTCGATGTTATTGTTATTTTCATACATGGCTTGGATTGTTCTGATTATTTTCTTTCTTATTCTCCTATCTACTAAAATTTTCCATACCATATGTCTTCTTTATTATTTTTTTGCTTACTTGTCTCAGTATGAAAACTAAATCTTTGGTGCTTCTTCCTCTTCTAAATCCGTATTCACCTTCTTCTATTGTATGTTCTACTTTGTCTCTGATTTTCCCCAAGTATTCTTGCCATTACTTTACCGGATATGTTTGTTAGTGTGATTCCTCTATATTTAATGCAGTCCTTCTAGTCTCCTTTTTAGCATATGGGTACAATTATTCCTATATTTCACTCTGTAGGTATCCTTGCCTTTTTAATATTTCATTCATTAATTCTGTCAGTTTTCTAATTCCCACTTCACCCATGTTTATAATCATTTCTGGTGTTATTTCATCTTTGCCCGGTGCTTTTCCATTCTTCAGTTTTTTGAGAGATTATTTTGTCTCTTCTTCCTTCATTTCTTCAGCTTCGTCCATATCGCTGTTCATTTGGTTGTCCTCTTCTTCCTGTTTTCTTTTGGACTGTGTTTCTGTACCTGTCAGCTCCTCTAAGTAATGTTTCCATATTTGCATTATTTTATCCTCACTTTCCGTACTTATCTTTTATGTTCATCAGACTCTGTTCTTCCATTTGTTTTAATTGTTTTAATGTTCCGTAGAATAATTCATGACTATCCCGATAATTTTCGCTGATTTTCAATTCCTTCCATGAATCTTGTTTGGACTTCTATACCTCAATTTTTACGTCTTTTCTTCTGCCTTTGCATTTTTCATAATCTTCGTTTTTGTTTGTACTCTAGATTATTTTTTCTAGATTTCTTTCTTGTTTTTTAATTTGCTTTTATTTTCTCGGATTGCCTATCTTTGTTGTTCCACCACTTTCCCTTCTTGCTTCTGTCAAACATTTTTTGAATATTATCCATTTTTCTTCAATGTCTTTATTATCTTTTTCTTTGGCGAATTCTCTATTTATTATCTCCTGGTAAGTCTTTCGGTATTGTTCCTCTTTAAGTTTGTGCGTCCTTATTTTCTCCTTGATTATTTTTCTTCTCTTGGCGGTTTGTTCTTGTTGTCTTCTTGCTATATCTATTTTGAGTAATGAGTGATCGCTTCCTATCTTGGCTTTTCTTGTTACTTTTGCGTTTTTCGCCATTTTCCATTTAATTTTACTTATTAGGCAGTAATTGACTAGGGATTATTCGTTCCTCGCTGCTTGTCGTATATTTGTGTATATCTTTGTGTTTAAATTTTGTATTCGTGATTATTAGGTTATTTTCGATGCAACGTTGTATTATTCTGTCTTCATTATTGTTCCTTGTTGCTTCTCCTTCTTTCCTCACGTTTTCTTCTATTCCTTCGTTTTGTTTGCCCATTCTTCCGTTTAGGTCTCCTATGATTATAGTGTTCTCCGTTCCATCGTCAATTTCTTTTTGTACTTCCTCATAGAAATTGACGTTGTCTTCTATTCTTGCATTTTCATTTTCTCCATATGCTTCTATTATAGTCCACTTTTCTTCTTTTGTTAGCATTTTGTCTACTGACATTATTCTTTCATTCACCTGTCTTTCTCTTATAATGTCTTTGAACCTGTCTAGTGCTACTATTAATCCTACTCCTTCTTTAGCTCTCTCTTTTTTCTCCGTATATATTATAATAATAATAAACGTTTTTATTTGCTTAAAAACATTGGGCGAAATTTAGCCATTAAGGCTACTCACTACTACATCACATAAGTCCTTAGCTATTCTCTTGGAGACTTTAGAAGCACTTTTATTTGACAAACAGGCATTAATACTGGGTAATTTTATCGTGCCACAATATAAAGAATATACTCAATCATCGACTAGTAATCTATCATCATTTTCTAAATTTTTGTCATTTCTTTTGGACTTTAACAGCAAAATGCAATTTATAATGAAATCGGAAAACTTCTTGACCTTGTACTCTCTAACATTTGCAACGGCATTTCCTAGTAATAAAAACAACTGCCATATCTTCATAAAAGCTAACTACCCAATTTTATATAATGAACTTGCATGTGGCATGATTATGATTCACTCTACAACTGTGTGAATTATAGTAGTGCTGCAATCATGTTTACAATCTTATAAAATAAAATTGACTGTCCATATCTACTTCTTCTTCTTTTATGTGTCTTGTCCGGTCCTCCTGAAGATGGCGATCACCATAGAAAGTGCAGTTTAGTTGCAGACATTATGCCAGTCCAATTTTCCTCAACCACGATTGCTGCTTCCTGTCAGGCCTTCTGCGTCCTTCAATCTTATCCAACATTATTCGGTGAAATATCCGGTATTTTTCGCCCCGTAGTACATGTCCAAGATAGGCTATTTTACGACATTTGATTGCCGTCTATCTATGGTAAATATATGTCTAATATAATGACACGTAGTGTCAAATAAATATCTTTTTAAGGGGCAAAAAGGCAATATTTGGCAAATAATTTGATGGATCGTCATCAAGGGAGTCTTCATGGTGCAACAGTTACCAGAAGAATACGAGGTAAAAGTGGAAGAACAAATATTTTATGAATTCAAGCCTTTCTAAATGCGATCAAAATTTCTGTAGAATATTTTTGTTTACATTTTATAAAATAAATTATACCTAATACCATCCTTATATACAGCCACATCTCGAATGATTCGATGAGGTTCATGCTACTCACTTTCCGCATCCATGACTCCATACCGTATAAAAGTATTGACCAAATATAGCACTTAACTAATCTTTGTCGTAACTTTAGATTTATTTTTTATTTATTTTATTATATGACGCACGTGCTCTGAAGGCCTTTAAAGTTGGCCACCCTTTTAATCAATACGGAGGTAAATATTGCCATTAAGGTCTTCGAGGGTGTTAAATAAGAGCGGATACAACCCCACCGGACACCTTTCTGTATGCTGATGTTTTCTGTTTTTTTTTTTTTTATAATTCTGATGTCTGTTTATTCATCATTACATTAAGCTATTTGTTTTAATTTTTGGACGTTGCTTCTTATTCTATATTCTTTATTATTAAATAACAAAAAAAATATATATAAAAAAACATACATACATTCAATATAAAATAAACAAACAATTTAGGTATAGTTATGAACTATTTGTTGAATTTGGTTCTCGTTTATCACGTGGTGAAACATTTTTAATAGTAAGGGTTGTTTATAGAAAGTGCCTTTCTATAAACAATCCTTAATAGTTATGAACGTTGATTTAAGTCAGACTCTTTGAATTAGTTATTAAGTTAACTATCAGATCCATATTTCTTTCATTTATTAGTTTTAGTACGTCCAACTGAAGTCCGTCCGGCCGGCTCGCCTTCTTATTTTTTTTTTTGAAGCTGAGAATGCGTGTATCACTTCAGATTTTAATATCTCAGGTCCTTTTTATTCTTCCAACTCTATGATATTTGCTCTAATGCAAAGGTGTCTGTGATATATGTTTCTTATGTTTTCCGAACTTCTACTTCATCCAGAATCACTTTATGATTGATATTCCTGCATTTTTCTTTTAGTTCCTTATAATCATTTGCAATTCTTTATATCTGGGGATGTTTTTTTCGCTCTCCTACGTTCTTCAATTAGTTGTAAAATGTGTTTCGTCATCCATTTTCCTTAACCCTTTCGTGCCGTCCTGTAAGTTTACACGTTTCATTAAAACTACTTTTCATATTATTCACCATAGATTTTACGTTGTCTTCATTGTTGATTGCTCGACTTGTAAGTTTATTGTTTGTTTATTCTGATACTAATTGTTTGTTGTTACTACCTTGAAGTTTCGTCAAAAGGTCTTGTTATGGGTCTTCCTTTTGTATTTTGGTGGTTTAGTTTCATTTTACTTAGTAAAGGATTATGGTCCAATATAAGCACCTGGTGGGTAGATTTTAATACTTTTAATATTTGGTTTTTGATTGGTTGTTTATTATCCTGGTTATTATGCGGAGCTATCCATGTATATAATCGGGATTGTTTAAACCAAATGTTGGTTATGATCATTTCGATATTTTGTCAAAATTCATAGAGACGATCGCCTCTTTTGTTGGATTCGCCTAAGCCAAAGTTTTCAACTAAATCACATCTTCTGCCGTTGTTTTTCAATGACTTCAGCACTCAAATATTGCTGTAAATATATTTGACATCTTCGTCATATTTTTTTATCTGCGTTGGGAGCATATCTACTTCGCAAGGTGCAAATTGCTGTCTCCAAACTTATGTGCTCTCATGACGTGGCAGTGAGCAAAACGACTAGGTACTTGGGGGTCATCATAGAAACGAATCCCTTGTCCAGGCGACATGTGGTGGAGGCAGCGACCGGAGCGGCCCAGGCTACCAGGACTATCTCGGGCCTACTGGCAAACATCGGCGGCTCGTCCGAGGGCAAAAGGAGATTACTTCTGAGAGCCCGCGAGCCAAGCTAATGTATGCTGCACCATGGTCAAAATGCGTTGAGGCGCAAAGAAACAGGGACAGGCTATGCGGAGCCCTTATAGCTGGAGCAATCCCCATCGTCCGAGGATACGGCACTATCTCCACTGAGGCCGCCGAAGTACTGGCTTCGTAACTTCCTCCGGATTCGGAGATCGGGGCGAGAGAGAAGATATTCACGGAGAAGAGGAGGGGAACAGCGAAGAGCACTTCGAAACGCGACGCTTGACGCAGGCTAATGGATCAATGGCAGAAGCGTTGGGTCGCCAACCGGGAGAAAGGCTGGATGACCAGAATTCACGGCGAGTTGTCATCCCACCTGACTCAGATTATGTCAGGGCATGGGTGCTTTTTCAACTGCTTTCACAAAATTAGAAATGCCCCCAGTGAGGAGTGCCCTTGGTGCAGCGGCGTGGGGGACGACGTGCCACACGTTTTTTATATGCCCGCAGTAGGTGCAGGAACGAGTAGAGCTGAGCAGAGAGCTGGGCGGGCCTGTCGAACCAGGCACCCTCGTTTATCACATGGTTGAGAGCGAGGTGAAGTGGGCTGCGACGGATTGGGCAGCCAGAGAAATTCTGGAGGCAAAAGAAGCCTTTCTTTTAGAGTTAGCTGCCGCAGATGCGACAGTTAGTGCAGTCGAGGCAGTGGGGGCAGTTGGGGCAGGTGGGGTAGCCGGAGCAGCTGGCGGAGGTGGTAGGGCGGCAAGGGCAAGCGAGGGCGAGGAGGAAGACTCCAAGACTCCGAGAACGAAGATGGATGAAGGGGAGGAGTTTGAGAAGAGGTGATAGGGGGGGGGGGTTGTACCAGGTGAAGTGTGTAACGATGCCACTGGTATCCCTGTCTTGTCGACCAGTCCTTCGGTCGACCAGCAATGGACGGATTCCGCGACGACGGCAGCAGTACATCGCTAACACCAAATATAGAATAGACCACTGTGGCAACATAAAAAAAAATAAATGTGCTCGCGACAAAAATACTTTTCACTTACCAATGGTCAAGTCTAAATCAGTTCTGAACTCTCAATTTTTTTTTTATAATGAGTAAATACGCTAATGACTTTTTAAAAGATTGTTTTTTGTACATTTAGCTTACTAAGTATTATATTTTAATTTATAATATTATTAAATATTACTTCTCGTAATTTTTGCTTTAAACACACTTAATTATAAACGTACGTAAATCCTTTACATTAGAGTATTTTTTTATTTGTAGGCATAAAATAAACAAGGTTAAATTTATACTGAAGAATAAGACTTCATGTCTTAAAAATACTACACCGACTTTTAAAATTAATTACTTTTGTGAGTCCCATCTATAAGCGTCAGAAAATGTGGAAAATTAACTCCGCCAAGTATACCGAGCCACAATTATCCACTCTCGTTAATTCACCTTTGTTAATCTCAAGATCAACCTTAAATCATGTCGCCGTCTTAATCACCGCCCCGGCCACTGCACCCCTTATCGCCCTGCCCACGCTCCATTACCACTTTTTGAGACTTATCCAAATATTTGACCCTCGACGACTAAATTTCGAAATTACACTAATTAACCCAACAACCCATTACGCTTTCGGGAAACAGACGAACGGGAATCAATTTTGCGAGGAATTTATTTCCCGTTCCATTGCATAAATCAGCGGAAGCGTTTTAAGCAAGGAATTACTTCCGCAGTGACCATTACATAAATCAATAACTTAAAAAGGATGGAAGTTTTTACCGGACAGCAAATAACCGGGGCCAGAATACCGGAGAGCGTTTTACTGCGCCCGGCCAAGAAGAATGTGTCAGGACGTGACATTCCCCTTATCCCGTTACACCCTGACGCGGAATGATTTAATGCCTGAATATCCGTGTGTTATCCTCGCAAAGTGTAATGTCGGTAAGCAATTGATGATGTTTTGATAAAACGCGGATAAATCATTTCCTACTTCTATTTTTCGTGCGAACTCTTTCTTAAAGAGATGTATAGAATGCTGGAATACAAACAGATGAAATTAGGTTTGTCCTTTTCTGGTATTGACAGTAAGTAATGGCTTTACAAAATTCTTTATTCATCGGGTTGTGCGAATGGAGGGTTTGCATTAAGTAGAAAAAAAACGCATGGTCTTTATTAGTGTTTTCGATAACTTTCAAGGTTTCAATACATCAATTCTATGAAAAGTAGTCAAGTATTTCAAATATTTTTCAAACAATTGAATACTTCTTTTATTTTCTTCAATGAAAAATCTTTTAATATATCGGCATACATTAATTAACACTTAAAGTCTTTGACTATTATTTTATTTATCTTGACTAATTTCGATAGTTATGTTATTAAAGTGGGGATTAAATTGCATTATTGATTTCCTTCTCCTCTTTAATATTTCAACTATATTATTTATTACCTGAGGCTAATATTTGACGTTTGTTTTTTGTTGAAAATTGGCTGTGATGTATACAATGTTTGGCAAAGTCTATAGAATATTACAAAACCTACCAAAACAGTTGCTAATAGTAGAATAATACAAACGTTTTGCAACCATATACTGTGTCAGTATTTTATTAAGTATTAATATGCGACTTATAGAAGAGCGCAAAATTGATAAATATATAACCATTCAACTACAATTTATGAAACAATCACCCATCGCTGAATTCGTCAATGTGAGAACATTGACGTTGTAAGCATGTACGTATAACTGTTTGAGTTGCTCTTCAATTTCATGTATTAATTATGATTTTACATAATACATATTACAAAGCGTTAAAACCCCGACATTCGTTTAGAAACACCCGTTACTATACGGAGATTATTTGCTTAGATATGGCTTTGACTGAAATTTAAACAAATTAATTTTTAAATTTCTAGTATCTATCTAAATTATTTTGAATATAATTCAGATTTATTTTTAGTGTGATGGTCGTGATGTCCATATGTACAATATTCATCTATATGAAACTTTACATATACTTGTATATAGATGGCTGGAAGTGTAAGTATATATTTTTTTTCTTTTAATCCTTCTTTGCAGTACCTTTGATAGGACAGTTGTGTAATAATTCGAATCGCTTGACGTTAAAGTTAAAATATTAGATGGTTGGAAAATAATTATTATATTGAATTGACGAGGCGGATACATGATGAAACTCCATAACAAATTGAAAGAGAAAATAATTATTCATCTGCCTGATGAAGCCACTGTGTGCAGTGTTCAACAATAAATGTGAAACCCTCTCAACTGTGTTGTTTTATTTCAAATAATTATTACATATCGAATTCATGGTGTGGCGTTAAGAGCTGCGAATGTCCAGCTGGTTTCATCATTATTCGTTAACAAAAGGTATTCTTCGCTAGAATTTTAGCTAATGCATCTCCATATATATCCCATTTAAGAGTTGGATCCACTTGCATTCCAAGGAAACGCCTAGTTCTGTCACATATCAAGTAGTGCAATTTAATGTGAATATTATTTTATTTGTTTATTTCATGCTTTAAACAAGTTTATTATTAAAATACTATGTGAAGATATAAGCTTAAGAAGAGCCTATCTATCGACATTGTCTAATACAGTATCAGACTTTAAAATAGTGACATTATTTACCAAAAGAATGGTTTTCTTACCCTCGATATATATGATGATAATATAGAGCCAAGTATAGATCCTTGAGGAACATCCACTATATGTTTAAAACACCTGAATGGTTATATTTCAATGCAAATATTTGTTCCCTGTTGTTTCAATCAATTTTAAACTCTCTAAGTTGAAGCCATACTTTTTGAGTTTCAGCACTAGTTTATTACAAAAATACACCATCAAAAGTTTTAGATGAGTCAATAAATGAGCCTATATAATATTAACGAATTGACGAGGCTGATGCTAATGTTTGTGATTGATACCAAGCTTCTATTATCGAATGACCTAAATGAAATTTAAATTGATTATTATTAATTAAGTATGTCAATCGGTAGTCTTTGGAATTTAGTCGTTTAGAGCGTTCGTCTAGAGCGATTGTGATTCGTTAACTGTTATTCAAAAATGGGTGAAGACGTTTGGAAAGATCGGTATAATATTGGAAAAAATAAAAACGGTTCAACCAAGATTATTAAAAAAGGCAGAGAACGTAGATACTTTTAACCAGTCTATTCGTGATGATCGGAACACTTCAGTTTGGAAGCGTATACGCGCTTTAAATATGCCTAAATCGTTAGTTCACCGTATTAAGCACAGAAACCTACTGCTGCACCCTCATAAAATTCAATCGAAGCCCTAAAATGCTTGTCAAAATGAAATTTTCCCTGACAAATTGATCTCCAGAAGAGGTGACATAAATTAGCCTCCACCTCCACTATTTTTTCTTCTACCTGTCGAGGCCTCATACGAAATTTTAGTGTTCCAATAAATGAATGTCATCAAAAAATAAATAAATTTTAAATAAAACACGTTTGTTTTTGAGTTACACAGATTTATTATTTCGCCTGGCTTTATCAGGCAGATGAACAATCAGACAAACCGAAAAATATTCATTATTCATCTGTGTGATGAAGCTACTCTGTGCCGAAACAATTGCTACATTGTTTTCAACAATAAATCTGTGTAACTTAAAAACAAATGTGTTTTATTTTATAAAGTTTATAATGAAGTTTCACCAAGCCCGATCAAAACAATATTTAAGATATAAATTCCCAAATTGTATAATTTACTAAACTAGAAACACATTTTCGATAGATGGCTTACTATTTTTTAATTGGTTCACTTATTATAAACTTTCTTTTGGGACACCCCGTATTTGATGTCTCATTTGTTGGAACGTAGATTAAGGACAGGCTGCTCAACTCTTCTGCAATATTTATAAAGAAGTCGTTAAATTATTCATCACAATTTATTTTACACGTGCTTGGTAAAATTTTTCCTGGTCGATGTGAGCTACACGTTGCATCTTTTGAAGAGTGCAATTGGTATATGTATTTATGATATTTTGTGATTTTAACATTTTATATTGTCGACGATAGTCACCCCTTAAGGGCTTTGTGTCAGGTGTTAGGTTGTATAAAGCTCAGTTTTTCTCGTTTATCTCTCGGTTCCTTATTAAACCAATAAATATTTGGTTTATTATGACAATGAAAATATAAAACGATATTAAGTTTTTACGGGAAAGATATATGTTAAATTTTTAACGTATTGAGTACTCTAATTTGTTTAATATAGTTATTAATAACTGTGATTTTCAAAATCAGGTGAATGAAAGTCAACTCTCAGAATTGACCAAATTCCAATTTGTAATAAAAGTAGAGTTATAAAATTTGAATTTTCCGTATTCTCTAATTAGCATACTTTGAGTGCGTTTATTTCCTATTGTTTTATTGTCGATATTTAAACTTAGAATAATTCCTAGATTATCTGAGACCCCGGTTTATCGTATATCGATTTTGTTGGTTGAAAACATTCTTTAAAAAAAGACGACAAACGTCGAATTTAAGATATTTTAGTTTCTAAGACAGTTTGTAAGATTTTTTGACGGAGTATTAAGAAGTAAGTAAAGTAAGTTTCTAGGCAGTTTGTAAGATTTGTTGACAGAGTATTAATAAGTAATATATTTTAAGAATTTAATAATGAATTTATATATTTTGAATATAAGAAGCTTCTACTTCGTTATACATGTTTAATAATCAGTAAAACACTTTAACTTTGTGTGTATAATACTTGGTTTTTATTAATATGTTGACTATCGTTTCGGTAATTCATCTTGCCATTAGCGAAACAAAAGTAACTTAAAACTACGAAATGTGCAGATATTTATACCGAGGATTATTTACAAACAACATTGTAAATCGTAGGAATAAATTTTGAATTTTAACAGTGCAATTGCTAAAATTAGTTAAAGATTTAAACAATTTTGGTTCTGCTGGTGAGTTTCCCGCCAATAATTTTTTTTTAAACTCGAAACACATACCATCAACATAGCATTTAAACCATTATATAAAATAAGTAATTGTATATTGAATTAAAAAACTTAAAAAAATGATTTAGACAAATCCGAAATTTATAAACTTACTTGTGCTAATTGATAAGGAATTTACATAGGTCAATCTGGTTGGAAGTTTAGGATAAGGTTAAAAGGACATTTGCGCTCTTTTTGGTTAAAACAAGTAGATAAATCAACGTTCGCGAAATATATTATTGAGGAAAACCATTCTCTTAGAGAGGATGTACTTTCGATTATCCATTTCGCCGAAAAGGAGGGTAAAAGGAAGCTTTTCTAGAATCACTAGAAATACATAAGCCTGGGCTAATCCGGGAATTCCATTAATTAACGACCAGGTTGAACTTATGTACTCTCCGATTTTCGATGCTGTTTGTAAATAATCCTCGGAATAAATATTTGCGTATTTCGTAGTTTTAAGTTACTTTTGTTTCGATAATGGCAGTCTGAGTTGTCGAAACTATAGTGAATATAATAATAAAAATCAAGTGTTATACAAAGTTAAAGTGTTTTACTGATTATTAATTTATATTTAGTCCATCAAGGTTATCAATCTACAGGGCTGAATATCGAGTCCTTTTTTTGGGCTTGTATCTTTCCAGACCATAGACGAATTTTGATTTGACATTAAAGATGGAACTAATGAACTATAAACTAACATCGTTCGATGTTATGTCACATTCAAAATCTTTAAGTGAATATCGAGAGCTTTACAAAAAATGAACAAAGTCAGCTATAGGTATTTATGAAATAATTTGTTAAATGTTCTTATCTACGTTCTTGTCAATTCAAATGTAGAAAAACGAAAAACCCTTCAAAATCATACAAAATTGGGCAACATTGAAATCCCATCTACAAGTTATCTAACTTAAACAATAAATAAACCACCAATTAAAGAACGGCTTTTAAACTTCTCCCAAGTTTACCATTAATCCGTACACTCATACTCAAGTATCATGAAATCATCATTTATTAGTTTATCTCATCTCCATACTAACGTTATCAACGGAATATTTAAAAACTAATGTGTATATATATTCTTCTTCTTCTTTTCCATGACTTTATAAGTCGACAATCACCTTTAGCCAAAATACAGCATTTTTTCAATTTCTTCTCAGCTATCCTCCAAGGTTTCCAATTGAAATAAAAAGGCCCATTAGTGAACTACTCATTAAAAACACTTGATGATTTATTTGCGACTTTAACACTATCTTTATATCTATCTCAGATAACAAATAATATATAAAACAATCATGTTGGTAGTTCGACTTCTGGAAGGTAAGTGATTTCTTCCTTCTTCTCGGGCTCCTAGCCAGATTGTTGGGGAAGTACTTTTTCCTTATTTGGAAGGGATGGAAATGATTAAGCTGCCAATTTCTCTTTGGGGAATGCTGAATAATTTGCCCTGTTGTCGTTTTCTCTACGCCTATACCCTGTGCTCCTTACCCGGTTTGCATAATATGATCTTAGGTCTTCTGCGAAATTGCTCAAAGGGCCCTGTCCACGGGTGATCTCGTCCTATGGAAAGATGTCGTAAAGTGGTGGTGCTTGCACACCCAGTACCTGGGAGTCCGAATAAGGAGGGTCTCATTTCTTTCAAGTAGTAATCCCCGCCTGTCGCGAGCTTTCTAATCCGCCTTTGCGTATAAATCGCGAATCGGTGGCAACATTACGTTTCTCAAGCACGACCTCGACTTATAATTGTAGTATGTGTGTATATATGTATATATATATATATATATATATATATATAATATTTAATATTATTATTTCTTATATCGGGGTATGCAAGCTATATCTGCTTCAAATTCCAGCAGACTTTCAGTAGAATTTTGCAGCTGTTTTTAAACTGACATTGACAGCGATAAATCATAATCAATTTTAGTCTACGGTACTTTCTACAAAATATTGCTACAAAAAGTAGCACAAAATATTACACTATAAAACTGAGGTATTTGTATTTTCATTATGTTAACACTTACAACTTATCAATTAAATTTCTAGTATTTCTTCTCTATGGTTCCGTATATTTCTTTCAAAAGTTTTCTTTGAGATTAATTTGCAATGTTTCCTTGAGTTTTGTTGTAGTTCACATATCTTGTTATTTGTATCCTTTTTTTTTCTTTCAACTAATTTTTAAATCCGCCAATTTGAAATCGATTGATGTAAATTTTATTGCATTTCTTAGAAAGTCCTGTTACAGTATGGATAACAAATAAACAGTTAAATTTTACTATTAAATGTTGAATTATAGTTCCCAGTCAACAATAGTTATCTATAGATATATCTATTTTGGATCACATCAGCATACGCAGTTGAAGAATTAAAAATTTGCAATATGCAAATCAAGTTGGTGGTCGCATTATTAAACTAGATTATTCTCAGTTCTGTGAAGAAGGCTTGAATGATGTCATTTAATGAATGTTATATTTTAAAAATGCATCTTATATGTGTGTGTTTGGATAATGGAAGTCAAAAGATTTTTTCTTCTCACCTTTCATTGAAGGTATATAAAACTTGGTTCTGGTTCTGGTTTTGGTCAAGCCAACCCAGGGCATTGGCAAATGCCAGGACTGCAGCAAGAGAGACTCTGAGGATGTCTGATAGCTTTAGACATCTCTCTCCCATTGTGGATTTACGTAGGTTGGATAATACGGGACAGTGTAGAAGTACATGCTTCGCGGTTTCCTCTTCTGCTTCATACCCTTTGCAGATAGGACTAGATTGTAGTCCCAGTTTGTTCAGGTGTGATCGTAAATGGCAGTGTCCTGTTAGAAGCCCTACGACCTTCCGTAGGTTTTCTCTGGACAGTTGCATACAGTATCTGGCCGTTCTGGTATTCATTGCGATGAAGTTTTCTGCAGCCAGGTGTGTTGTCTCATCGCTCTTTGTGGCATCTGATTAATGCAGTTTTCAGTAGGGTAGCAGGGATTTGTTCCGCTTACCGTTTGTCCAGATGCCTTTTTCTGCTATTCTGTTCCTTCTGCTGTTGTTGTGTCCTTTTACCCACATAGAGTTACCTCGTTGTCACGAGCCACTTCTTGTAGGGTTTCGCATCATTCCAGCGTTAATGCTGAGGTAATTTTGCAGTGGGCAATGGACAAGGTTGCCGCTCCGCTATCCGTTATGATGTATATGTTTTTTCCCTTAATCATTATCCTACCTTTAGCATTACTGTTTTCTAGGGACAGGTGAACTATTATTGATACACATTCCGAATTAGTTCTATGGAGAAGGCTTGCATTCTATTCTTTAAATAGTCGATCGTTTGTTGAGGAGAGGAAAGTGTGGTGGTTAAGAAGCTTAGAGGATGTGAATCAATTTTTTTGTGAAAATATTCCTTGTTGCTTAAAAGTTGCTAAGTTAGGTACAAGATCAAATGAATTTGTACATTGATTGAATGTGATTTGTTGGTTATACTGTTCGATCAAATACGAACTAAAATACTATATTTTCACTTAAGTATATAAGAAAGATGAAACTTATGGGGTCTTTCAAATACTAAAAAAATAAAGTTGTATGGTGCACGTGGCTGAATAAGCAAAAATGTGTATGATTTAAATATGAAGTTTTCAAACAAATTAGGCTAGAATTCTAACTCAATATTCTTTCCTGTTGCAACAATCCCGAGGATGTAGTTTAATAATGCACAAAAGCGAGACTGTTCCAGATTTTTTATATACAACAATTTTCGTTAAACTAAGTTACTATATATTTTCTGAGATTTGCACAAAACATATTTATTGTCTGTCTTGGATCATTTTTTTCTATTCCTTGAAACAAATTAATACTACTATAATATTTCTGAGTCTGTCAACCTCTTTTAAAATAACAGCATTACTCGTATAATGTTTATTAAACTGTTATATGAATTTATCTTATAAATGTGGCAGAATGTTATTATGAGTGGGCCGAAAAGAATACTTCATCAGAAGAAATAAAATAAAAACATTTTATTGTGGTCTTAACATCATTTTAATCATTATGCTTTATTATTTGGTTGTTTATGGTTTATTTCACATTTCTATACTATCTAAAGTGAGTATAAAGGTTCTAATATTTTTACCCTTAATACTTTAAGTCTTTAATGTTTAGTCTTTAGCCTTTAATCTTTGGTACTTAGGCTTTATTAAGTCCTTAGACTTTAGTCCCTAGTCTTTAGTTTTCATTTCAAGTCTTTAGACTCTAATTTTTATTCATTAGTCTTTAGTCTTTAGTCTTCAGTCTTTAGTGTTTAATCTCTAGTCTTAAGTTTTTAGTTTTCTGTCTTTAGTCTTTAGTTTTTAGCTTTTAATGTTTGGTACTTAGGCGTTAATATTAAGTCCTTAGACTTTATTCCTTAGTCTTCAGTTTTCATTTCAAGTCTTTAGTCTCTAATTTTATTCATTAGTCTCTAGGTTTTAGTCTTCAGTCTTCAATCTTTAGTTTTAAGTCTTTAGTCTTTAGTCTTAAGTCTTTAGTCTTTAGTCTTTAATCTTTAGTCTTTAGTCTTTAGTCTTTAGTCTTTAGTCTTTAGTCTTTAGTCTTTAGTCTTTAGTCTTTAGTCTTTAGTCTTTAGTCTTTGGTCTTTGGTCTTTAGTCTTTAGTCTTTAGTCTTTAGTCTTTAGTCTTTAGTCTTTAGTATTTAGTCTTTAGTCTTTAGTCTTTAGTCTTTAGTCTTTAGTCTTTAGTCTTTAGTCTTTAGTCATTAGTCTTTAGTCTGTAGCCTTTAGTCTTTAGTCGCTAGTTATTAGTCTCTAGTCTTTTGTCTTTTGTTTTCAGTTTTTAGTATTTGGTCTTTATAAATTTCTTTGTCTTTCATTTTTAGGAAACAAAATTAATAAACCAATTAAATTCATCATCCATTATTTAGTATATTTACTTATTATTGTTTTGATTATGTATGAAAAGTAACTTTTATAACTAGACATTTCAGATAAATGACCAATAGATATAAATTGTTCGTACTAAATTTATGTGACATTTTTAATAGCAAAACATACATAAAACACTAAGGAAAACAAATACCTTCCAATGTTAACGGAATTACTTTTATATGTGACTTCATTATTACACTACATTTTAAATTCCCAATAAAATTCTTCGCTCTCGTTTCAATCATTAAATCATTGCGCAGTTTAACAACGGTATTTGGCCGTTTGGAAATTACCCTCGTATAGGAAATGACTTTTAATTCCGGTACATTTTCCCTTTGCGGATCGCATTCGGGGCCAGCAGTAAACCCAACATTAAATCAAAAGGTTAAACCGTATTGAACAGAAAACCAACTCCGACGAGGCATAAAACTGGAAGGCACGCGATTCGTTCCCGGTCTTTTTTTTTATCAGATAGCCGAAGTCTACGCGAGACGGTCCTGAATTTATAGAGCGCATTACTCATTCCTCGCGTGCGAGGAACGCAGGGCCGGCACGGCCGCGGGTATGGGCCCCTTTCGGCACCTAAACTGTTTTTAATATTTTAATTAAATTTTTTTGTGAGTTATTACACCGCTACGTAGTTTCCCGACAACAGCTTGCGTATGGCTGCTAATAAAGATGGACATGTGATATTATTGCATCGATTAGTTTAATTAGGGAAAACATTTGTTTATAAATGTTAATTAAAGATGTGTGCAAAGAGTTATCTTAATTTAACATAAACAAACCTACTGAACTATTGTTTTCTTTTCTTGTAATAAGTAATTTGTTTTGACGATATAGCAATTAAAATACGTTCATATGAGGGTCGATCAATAAGTACCCGTGTGCGATGACTGGCTTCTGATCCCAAACATGAAAACGTGGCTCGGTAAAGAAAAAATAGCTCAAACGAAGAAACAGAAACGCAAGTGTTTGGAAGCTCATATTTTTGGAGGGGTTAAAAACTAATGGAAGCATTAAGGCATGGATATTTTACTTAAAGTAAATACTAGAAAAAAATGTGAAAATCCTGCCTTCTCATTCCTAACATAGATACTTATTGATTGATCGTATATGTGTTTCTAGCTATGAATACAGCACTCATGGCCAGAAACACATATACGACCAATCAATAAATATCTATGTTAGGAATGAAACGGCAGGATTTTTACATTTTTTTCTAGTATTTCCTTTATCCAAAATATAGATTTTGAACTGTTCTTTTTTGCGTTTCTAGATTTTCTTATCAGAAAGAAAACTGGTAGCTTTTTAATACTTTTTAATTTTCCTAGCACTTTTTATTCATACAAAAAATATAAACACAAATTTCAGCTATTTCTATTACATGTTTTGATACTTTTTATACCATAGTCATAAGTTTTTTGTTTTATGGGTTAAGTGGCAGAGTAGCCTCAATGGCTAAACTTCGCTCAAGTTTGTGAGTATTTATAATAATAAATAATACATTTATTGATTTGTGATATTTTTACTTTTTCTAGACTTATCAAACCAAATATTTTTTTGAGATAAGATAATATTACTATATACGATAAGTAAAAACACGATCATAAAGTAATTATTAATTATAATGTTATTATTCTGTGGATAAAGCAAATTTTATTGAAATTATAATTAATACAATCATTATATTTTATATTTTTATTATTAATTTTAAATAAATAATCCAGTTTAATTTTCTATATATTCGCGCCGGTGTAGTTTATGCGTTCAATTTCAATAATGATTATACATACGCTTTTGATTAATAAATCAAGCTCACGTCCATAACACTAAAACCTTTTAACAACGCATAAAAATAGACTTGGAATCATTCATCCGACGAAATCGGTTTTAAAATTATGGAACGCATCCAGTTGCAGTACAATTTTTCATTTAAAATGAATATTTATCGATCTGTCTGTCGGAAGATTTTATTACCCCTCATTAGTCAGCGAAGCTAATGTCCAAATTACGTCGGAAAGGAAGATTAATGAATTTTAAGGCTTCTAACTTATACCTTCATACAAACGAACAAACACGTGCATATATTACTAGATCAATAGCAGTTTCCGTTTGTAAATGGGCTGTTTTTAAGTAATGGTTTTATTTAATTTACACCCCCTGTGGGTTATATATTTAATGTACTTTTAACGATATATAGGTGAAGTAATTTTAAAAACGACTCATATTTCTGCTTTCAGTTTATTGAATAATGAGAATTTAATAAAAATATAGGTTGCACTTAAAGTCATCAAGTGAAAGAGATAATTGAAATATAAAATAAAATTGTTTAGAAAATTGGTTTTGTCTACTAACGTTTTACCTGTCCTTTGGTTAACATTTTGAATAAAATATATAAATGTATAATGACATTGAATATTAAAATTTATTTAATTATACTTGATTTTTATGATTTTTTTGACCAAACTTGACACAAACGATTAAAAGATATTAATTGGTTACACACTAACCTACTCTTCGTAGCATCGATTCTAGCATGTGATCGATAAACTTTTGAGGTATTGTATTCCAAGCAACCTTATGTCTTATGCTAAAAAGTTCTTTAGTCTTCTCCCAATAATATCCCATACATGCTCAATGGCCGAAAGATTAGGAGATCTACGTGGTCATGGCAAAATATTGCTAAAGTGGATCTTTCAAATGCTGAAGAATGTGGGGTTATATCACCTCATTCAAATATCGCTGGGCGTTCATATTGTCTCGGATTAATACCAAACAAGACCCACATTCGTAAGTTATAGTAATGGCAACTCAGTGTAGTTAAAGTGTACTTTAAAAAAATACCACAAAAGAAATAACTCTTGGGTTATCATAAAAATTAAATGTTGACGATGGCTAAGAGATTTTCAAGTAAAATATATGTGAAACTAGCCGTAAAGTATTTCAATTACAAAGGGACACGTGCAGTGTAAAATATAGGCAGGTAGATAATTACATCATGAGAAGGAAGTTCAGCAAAAATAGTAGTTATTAAATTATACATTATTGCTAACAGATAAATACAAAACCAAATATGAGTTATGTTAACATACATATAACAGAAATAACCGTCGGTGCAGCAATAGTTAAAATCACAAACAGTAAACTAGATTATTTCAACCGATATTATGATTATTAAAAAATTGAAATATGGTCCTAGAAGAGTTGAAAAAGTCAATTATAACATATACAAGGGAAGCAATAGATATTGCAAAAAACGAGGTTTTTCGCTAACGACCACAATTAGTAGATTACGGGGGTGCATTATATTTCAGAAATCATTGTATATAGGTTTATGTTTTTTTAAATGTTCTCCATGAAGTTGATCTTCACTTTTGCATGCGTTGAACTAATATTCTAAGCACTTTCTACATCTATTGAGGTACCTCCAAAACTGCATTTGGAACGCGCCAAAAGTTTTAATTTATGGGGGAAAAATGATTGTGAACCTACAGAATTAACCCTTTGGTATTGCATTAATAGTACAGCTGTCGCATATCTTTTGGTCTCATACGCATCTATTACAATATCATAGACGTGTTTCGAAGCAGCCCAATCGTATTTCTCAAGCATTTCTTTCCACCAAAAAATTGTGTGGGATATAACGCACATAATTTTTTTGACATTAGTCTTTCTTGGATTACAATATCAAAGACGTGATATTTGATGGTTTGGGCGATACTTCGTATTACATCTTGAATGAGTTGTAATTTAAACACGATAGTGAGTGAGTGAGTGATTCTAAAATTATTTGGGATCCAACACGAAGAAATTTTTTTGACAGCAAACCATGCATTATTGAATGCTGTTTCCACTAATACCCAAGGATTTCATTTTGAATAGCCCGCTGTCTGGGAAGTTGTCACTTTTGCAGCTGTCATCTTTATACATTTGACAAGTAAAAACTACGCATTGAAATTGTTAAAATTCACTACAGAAATGGTTAAAATTTTTCAGTCACAGTGATGTGAAGAATCGAAACCGTGTGCGTTGCTTAAGAAATTGAGTATATTGCTGCTGTAGCTAATAGTGTGAATGAAAAGCCAGGTTTGTCGATTCCTTGTCGATCTTTGGAATTAGACATTCCAAAAACGACATTACATCATATTTTGCATAAAGACTTAGGTTTGAAGGCTGTTAAAGTTCAGCCGGGCGATCACCAGCAACGTCGAATCTTTGCCGATTGGGTCCTTGAAATGCATCAAATGATCTGGATTTTCATCGAAAAATCATCTTCAGTGATGAGGCCAATTTTCACCTCGGAAGCTACGTGAATAAGCAGAATTGCCGCATTTGGGGCTCGGAAAATCCAAGAATGCTTATTGAAAATCTTCAACGTGTCACTATTTGGTGCGGTTTTTGGACTGACGGTGTGATTGGACCTTACTTATTTGAAAATGAGGCTGGTGCAACTGTTACGGTCGCGACGTTTATTTTCAACAAAACGGCGCTACGTGCCATACAAGCAACGAAACAATCGTAATTTTGTAAGAAAAGTGGTGATCACAATTGGCCCCCGAGATCTTGTAACTTAACACCTTTAGAATTTTTTTTTTTGGGCCACGTGAAAGATAAGGTCTATGTCAATGCTCCACAATTTATTCAAGATTTAAAGATGGAATTCCTGAAGTTATCGAGGACATACAGCCGCAAATGCGCGAATTGGTCATGGAAAATTTCATGAAAAGGATATGGTACTGCAACCGTAGTCGTGGCGGCCATTTGGCTGATGTCGTTTTCCATCGTTAATGGCAGACCTTTCTGTTTACAATGAAATAAATATTCATTGAATTCTCTTAAATTATACTCGTTTTTTTTTAAATATCAAAATAAAACCTCTTATTGGAAATCCATTACAAATGAATATTAGCACATAATTATACGATCTGCAAGAAAACTTTTATGTAAATAGCAAAGCCTCCTATAAAGATTGGACAGAGCATATTGGAATCATTTGTTGCAAATAATGGACAATTATGGGGTTAATTCATACCTACAAAGCAGTTCAATTTTTTTTCGGCTTAATCTATTGAAGCGATGGTAAATGATCTGCAGCCTTAGGAAGGAATACGAAAAATTAAGCCTGCAAATGAAGTATTTATGTTTTAGGGAGATTAATGGAGTTAATTTTAGAAAACAACGAATTGTTAAATAAAGTGTGAGAAAACTGTTAAGTTGTTGTACAGAAGAAACCGCTGCCAAAGGAATAAAATAGAATTAATAAATACATCAAAATAATGTTGTATTAGGAATCAGAAGAATAGGTAACGAAAGAAATAAAATTAAATATATAACAGCTTGATAAAGAGTACATTGGTCGACAGTTTGGAAAATTTGGCCATGTGAAGTGTTATTAAAACATAAGCTAAAGGACACAGACGCGCTTAGAGGATCTGCTGGAATATTATTATTACATCAAACAACGTATGAGAACAGAAAACACTAAGATACACCTATAATATTGGTATTCCAAACTGGACCTCCTACGACGAATCAGTGAAGAAGTTGATCAGTGGATTCAAGTGGAAGATCATACATAAGAGTTCTACATGCATTTTGTCCGATAAGTTACGTACAAATATTGACAATAAAACGTTGTCACGAAAAGTAATAAATAGATGCAGGGAGAATTAGAAAAGATGGGAAGACCCAATAAATCTTAAATTGAAGAAGATCGTCAAGCATATGAAATTTAGGAGCATCGAATTATGTATGTGCTCTAGTGTACACAGAAAACAATAACTGCAATTTTACAACGCCAAAAAGCTAAGGAAACTGACAAAACCTTAATTTACACTAAAATAATTCAAAAATTTTGAATAACCTTTACCTTATTGAATTAAGGATTTCTATAATTGATGAGGTGTGTTAGATAACTTCAAAGAAGTTTTATAATAGCCATAATTTTGAAAACTTTAAAGCTTACTTTTAAGTTATTGAACTATCAAGAGCATAAAAAAACAGCGATACATAGACTTATATAATTACTTATTTTTTAAATAATACATTCATACAATAAGAACAATTAATAAATCCCGTTTAAAAGGCGAAAACAAAATTTTAAGTATAAATACTATATTCCAAGTTCCTAGGAAACAGAAAATTTAGAATCTATACTGTTTAGAAATAATTAAATTATTTGAACTATTAAATTATGAATAACCTTACAACGAGGAAATCTAGTATCTTTGAAAAATAGTTCCGAATTTAATGATGTCAACTTATTTTTGTGAAATTAAACTACTTAAATAATAATTAGAAAAAACGCGAAAATATTTCATAAAGTTTTCAAAAAAGTCAAGGGTAACTAGATAAGTGTCAATTTGTTTTGCCTAGAATTACAAGAAATGTAGTATCATTAATTTATTATTGTTATTAATATTATACAGGGTGAGTTTTTTTCGATGTTCTCTATGGGGATCTCGGAAACTATAAGAGATAGAGAAACGGTTAAATGGGGAAAGAAGTGTAGATTAACGAGATGAATAAAATTCCAATTTCAAAGTTTTCAGAAAAGTCAAGGGTAACTAGATATTTTGAGAAAACAACTGCAATTGTTTTACTTTCATCTTTTTCATGGCTATCCATTTTTTATTTATAATAAAATTTAAAATGACTATAACTCACTCATTTTTAGAAATAACTATGTCGTATGGTTTCCATTAAAAAAAAATGTAAGTTTGCGTCATATCTCGGAAAATAATGGCGATAAAAATCTTCTGATTATTTTTTATTAATCTGCATAAAATTATCTAAAACTTTGTCCTTTACAGTTTTTTTCTATCTGTTATAATAACCGAGCTATATTGATTTGAAAAAATGACACTTTTTACTTTTTTCAAAATATCTAATTACCCTTGACTTTTTTGAAAACTTTGAAAGTGGAATTTTATTCGTCTCGTAAATCTACACTTCTTTCTCCATTTAACAGTTTCTCTATCTCTTATAGTTTCCGAGATCCCCATAGAGAACATCGAAAAAAACTCACCCTGTATATAAACACAATGCTGAAACTGTAGATGAGAATGATTTCTCTGTAGCTATACAAAATCAAGATTATATAAACATTATAAGAACTCACATAAACAGCACAGTCAAAACCAGCGAGACTTAACTTTGCACACACAAACAACTGAAAAACAAATGAACATTAGTATACATCCGGCAGCTACTCTATTTACCATCGCTCCGCTCGGTTCAAACGGGTACTGCTCTCGTACCATCCTCCGTACTTTAAAATTCATAAATTACTCGCGAATTTTTAATACTCTTATCAATTTAAAAAAAAAAAATTAGAATAGTTGTTGTACTGAGCATTATTGTTAGTAATATTTATAACGTTCGCCTTCCTTTTTTGAATACTGAGAATTTTTCTTAAAATGTGTAACAATGACTTTGGAAACATAATGAATACATTTTAAAATGGTTAAAGTAAACAAGTCGTACATGTATTAACAAAAGAATATTTAAATATAAAAATGTCAGATTACATTAAAATATTTATCTTTATTTCGTAGATAAACCTTTGCTATCTTCAAAACAAACAATAATTCAAAAAAGATCCATGACCCTTAAGCGTTTGTTAGGTACGCCATTAGGCGACTCCATTTAATGTAATCTTGAATTACTGCCTTGAAAGAACAAGGTCAGTAGTACTCCTCTAGACCGAGTGAAAACCGCCACACGTTCACACGTCGAGACCCCCAGTGGCGGGCTGTCCTCGAACCGCCCTCCCGCTCTATCGATTCGCAGGGGCTGACTTTACGACTCAAACACTACCAAAGGCACTTACGAGGTCGCACTCATGCACCCCTATTTACGTGGCGACAATTAATCGTTGCCAGTTCAGCGTTTCATTTCACTGCTAATGCCAAATAAAAGAATTGTAACGCTAGTGTTATGTAGGTGATAATGGATGGCATGAAATTATAGTCAGGTATTAATAAAAAATGTTAAATGCTTTCACCACATTTTTGAAATGTGAGAAAAATTACTTGAATTTATTTACCTCGTGTTCTTGCTACTTAAATATTTATCGTAACTCATAATCTAGTAGAGTATTTTTAACGTAATTAGAATATTATTATAAGGAATTAATTAATGTTATATTTAAACTGGTTGATGGGTACACCAGATAGTAATAATTATATTATTAATAATAATTATCATAATAAATAATGCCAGTGTCATAACAAAATTGTTTTAGAAAAGAGGTGAACAAATAAAATATTTTAATTTCTTAAATGGACCCATGAAATTAAAAATTTAAACAATTTTATATATATTATAAAATCAATATTTTTAATTTCTTTACTTAAAAAATTAGAATTTATGTAAGATAATTTTAATATGTTAGTCCATTTCTCCTTTTCCTTTTCAAATGAGCCGAACCGCTTTGAACGTGACACATCAAAGTTTACAACTTATGTACGTGTCTAGGGAATACCCTGCATAACATAATAAAGTTTACCCGGTTTTTTTCCTCGCCTGTATTACGTTTAATAGGGACATTTAGATGATGTAGATAATGCATATCTTCTATTAGATCGTTCATATATGTTAGTTGAATAGTTAAAATTCATGAAAATGGATAAACCTACAAACTCTATAATAAAGAATGTGAATGGATTTCAAGGTAAATTCTAAAGTTTAATATCTTATTTAATAAAATTAATATGTGCTATTGCATAATTGATGATAGAAGCCATTAATTTGTGATAAGATTTGAAATTAGAAACTTTAAAGGAAACTGCACTTTGTTGATATCATACACAGTTATTTAGATTTAGAAAAATCAGAGTTTTTGATATTTTTTAGAGTAAGTGATGAGTAAAAATTTCTTTGGGGTAATGTTTGCCAAAACTTTTGAGTCATTTTTTTATTAATTTAAGTTTTGAATTTGTGAAACGTATGCCAGTTAAATTTATTACTTTTGAATAAAATATTGATGGAAAAGTTTGCCTTCCTTAAACATGTTTTTTGGGGCCTGGCTCCACTTTTTAAGTTAAGATAGCACTTGCACATACTCTTATTTATTCGTTTAAAAGATTGCATTAGACTAGTTGAATATGAAAAGTGAGATTAGTGTGTACCGCCTGTGTGTGATATCACAAAAGTGCATTTCTCATATGTTATTGTTTACAAATCAAGAGGCTTTTATAAATAAATCCTAAATTATTTTGTATTATGGTTATTCCGATTTATTGAAACGAAAGAATTGAGGTGGAAATAATGATCAAAAGAGAAATCGTTATTATCAAAGTTTTGTGTTAGATAAAATACAATAATATAATAAGTAATGCTTTTTTTATTTATAGGATGTACAGTGATTTACAGAAAATTTCAATGCACATTTTTGCTGTTTTATGGAGCATGTAAAAGTCAATGTCCATGTTTACTTATTATAGTGAATTAACATTAACCCAAAGTATAAATTTAAGAATCTAATTCATTTCAAAAAAGTGTCTTTGCTTTAATAAGAATAGCATTTCTTTAAAAAGTCTCCAACAAAACAATCAAATACCAACTTTAGAAAAACGATTATTAACCATGAACTTTCAAAGAAAATGTACTTTCTTGTAATGTTTTTATATGTGTCGTTTCCTTGCAATTTTCTACTTTATTAATCTAATGATTAAATTTTCATTTAACTCGTGGTTAATTATTTCTGTATTAACTTAATAAAAAATAAAACACTTGATTTTTGTTTTTAATGAAACAAAAAACTAACTGTGTTTCTTATTTCTATACAATTTTATAGTTTTTTTTTGAAACACCATGCCCTTAACATTCTTCTTTTAAGTTTCCACGTCAATCTTTACATTCATTGAGATTTTTATTTATCCTAACCCTTACCTCATTTATTTTACGGTCTTTTCTAATTTGTACTTATTTTTTATATTTGTTCATTAGAGATTTTATGATTTTTGGTTGTATATGGAAACTGATCACAAATTTTGGAAATATTTTTTAATAGGTTTAAGATTTAAACATTGCTAACAACTTTTCTTTATAGGAGCTTGAAAAATACAAAATACCTTATGAGTTTTGACAAATTTATGAGAACTTGGTAATTATAAATGTCTATCTTATTTTCCGCTATATCTTATATAAATTATTTCAGCTTTCTAATATTATACTTACTTCGTTATAATGGATCATCATATTAGGGACAGATGATTTGAATAAACCTTTGATACTTTTAAATATTGAATTAACATAATATATTATAATATAATACATAATGAAATTCCATTAAACATTGAACTAAAATACTACACTTGAGTGGATTTCAGATGAATACTGCCTGATGAAGCCACTATGAGGTGAAACACGTTGCAGTGTTCAACAATAAATGTGAAACCCTCTCAACTGTGTTGTTTTATTTCAATCTTTGATCCTTTGTTTCATTAAGATAATACTTAATATGTTGGTTATAAAATCTATGGGAAAAAGGTTTATGATAAAATAGTGATACTCTTATATAATGAATATAAAAACAAAAACATTACAATTTATATTTTTGGTTGATCGTCTTTTTCCCTTTTTTACTTTTTACATATGCAAACCATTTGAGTTGATTTAATTCTATTCTGTCTTCTATCTGTAATTATTTTCATAGTGCCTTATTATTAATTAGATTTTGCGTGGCTACATTATTCACCTTCGCAGAGATTTTATATCTAAGATGTGCATTTCGCTGTTTTGTATGTTTGTTATTCGGTAAGTTTTGATCTTAATACTGTGTTGTATAATGTTATTTTTATTATTGTGCTGATATGTTTATTGTGATTTTAAGCGTTACTTAACGCAAAGAAAATTTTAGTGAACTAATTATGTCACCCTTTTTTTCATGCTTTTTTTGCTATTGTGACCCCTAACTTTATTTACAATTGTTTAATTATGATGATCTATGGGGTTTTTTCCCCATGTCAATAGATTTGCTTTCAAATTTTCTTCTTTACATGCACATATTACCACATCATCCCCAAATCACATTTATTATTTATATTCTTACTGGTTTTAGTTTAAATCCTATATATACTATTTTTACATAGTTTTTAGATTCTTGTAGGATTTCGGCTATAATGGTAATACATAATACAGGACTCACAAAGACTTTTTTCTGGCAGTATGTAATATAAGGTGTAGTAAAAAGAAATCCATTATTTTTGTATGAAATTGAAGGCTTTATTTACCATAGTTAGAATGATCTGATTTAGGTCAAATATGCGCCGTTTTGTTCGTTGCTATTTTGAAGGTAATTTCATTATGCCTCTCTCATAGAAGCCCTTGTCCCTATTGGCAAAAAATGAGACAGTCGATTTTCACAAGCCTTTCTTGATGCGAATTTTTTGCCAGCAAAATTGTTCACATCATTGTGAACAAGAACAGATGGTAATCACTTGATGCCAGGTCCGGACTTTAAGGTAGATGCATATGAACTTCTCAAACAAACTCACGGAGCTTCTGGTGAGTCACTATCGATGTGTGTGTTGCCCTGATGGAACACAATTCCTCTCCTATTGGCCAAAGCTGGCCACTGCTGGGCGATTGCTTCCTTCAGGCGGTCCAATTCTTTACAGTATAGTTTCGAGTTAAGAGTGTTGCCGTATTGGAGCAACTCATAGTAGATAATTCCCTGTCAATCCCACCAAGCACACAGCAAAACCTTCCTGGCTTGGCCACCGTTTCCGTGTGCTCACCGCCATTCGACCACGATCGTTTTCGCTTAACGTTGTGGTAAGTGATCCACTTTTCATCACCAGTCATCAATCGCTTCAGAAATTGGTCGATTTTGTTTCGATTTAGCAGCGATTGGCAGATGAAAATTTGGTCCATGAGGTTTTTTTGTGTTAATTCGTGTGGCACTCATACATCGAGCTTCTTCAGCCTCATTTAAATGGTTCCAAACGGTTTTTGTACAATCTTTAGTTCTTGGGCAATTGAATCGACGAAACCAGAATTGGGCGTGATTGGCTGTAACTGTAATCAGAATCAGGACCATAAACACGTTATACACTTTCAGCCACCTGGCTTGCGTTTTCGCCTTTGTCGAAGAAAAACAGTAAAATATAGCGATTTTCTCTTTGCTAGTGTCCATCTTTGGTACGCGCTCAAAAAACTGAGTCAACTGATCACAAAACTGTCAGGAATGTTTTTTTAGTACGAAATCTCATTTTTCTTTCCATATAGTAGATCCCGATCGGACTTATATAACGAGAGATACAGATAACTAAGGAGATCAATTGGAAAAATAATGGAGTTTTTTTACTACGCCTTATATTTTATAAAGATTTTTTATACAATATACAAAAAGAAAATTACGCTATAGTTTTTGTAATCAACGGAACCATATTTCTTGAGTATACGTAATAGAATTTCTACTTGTCTGTCAACTGATGCTTTTTGGTATGGTTCATTTCCAGTATTTTTCCATTGTTGTTCCAAAATTATTCCACGCCTGCTATTTTGCATGTGTTGTGAAATTCTTTACTTTTAGCAGATCTTTTTATATTTGAAATAACTATCGTTATTTTTCATCCTATAATGTTTTTTTTTTTGTCATAAATGCTTTTCGAACTTTATCTACTACTTTATTTCTTCATTTTTATAACTTGTCTGTGTCCTAATTTTATTTAAGGTTGTTTTGTAGCATACCTAATATTCAATTTCTAGCTTCATACTTTTATTTGAATATTTCTTTGGTCGGTTCTTTGTGTCTTATTCTTTTTAGATCATCTTAAGTTCCCATCACTAAGTAAATCATTCAACGTCTTCCTTTGCTTCGGATTTAACTAGTACATTTGTGTTTGTATTTATACGAGTAGAAAGTATTTGTTATTGTTAATTTTCATAGAGATATCTAGGAGAAACAAGTCTCGGAGAACGAATTTACGGAACGTATAAACGATTAAAATATCTGTATTCTGCTAGGCGAAGGACATCTCGTGAACTTTATTTGTAAGGCGGCTATTCATTCATTTAATTTGCTTTTAAGTGTAGATTATCTTCATCAGCTCTGTTGATAGTGCAGCCAAACCGACCGTCGCCTCGCCTGGGATGTCGATGACCTTCTCTGCCAGGTTTGCTAGGTACACTATTGTACCTGCATCGTGCGCCGTTAAAAACCATTGAATTTGTCATGGCATCTTTTATATGAACAATTGTCTGATTATAAAAAGATCCATACTCTTTGGTTCTAATTGCTGTTGCATGTTCCTCAAAATCTGTACTAGGCGCAAGTGACTGATGTCGTCAATCGCGAAAAATGTTTGTATACGTTTTGATTCTGACATTGACATCCGGTTGATGCGTTGTTCCTTTAATATATTATATGGATTTTCCGTCGGTAGGTTGAGCAGTATGTCCCTTATAGTCGTTATGATTTCAGAAGAAAGGGATGATATGACATGGTGGTATTTCTGTCTTTATTGCGTCACAAATGTGCTCTGTGATTAGCTGCAATCACTTTGAAAGCAACCATCCATCAAAAGAAGATTATGCTTTCAATTTAGTGAGATTACAAAGGCCTCATGTATTTTGAACTCCCACCACAGAACTAAACCATTAATACTTGCAAATTCGAAGATTTAAGCCGAACATTTACAATGTATATTTATATACAGGGTCGCTGATATGTATGTAAACGGTCGAATATCTCCTAAAGTAAGAGAGCTAGCGAAAAATGTTAAAATACAAAAGTTTTAGGGTTTTTTTAAAAACTATTAGAATAAAGATAAATTAGGTATACAGGATCAGTTAAAAAGTCAAGACGAAACAAACTTGCTTTTTCTTTAATGGAACACCCCGTATATTGTTCCATATTTTAATTCATCTCGAAATTCTACACCAAATTGGTATGGCTCATCATAAGGCTAAACTTGACCGTTTTAGAGATATCGAACTTTGAAAATCATATACGTTTTAATTAAACGTATCATTTTCGCGCGAAAATTATCCAATCAGAAGTAGTTTTGTGTGTAATGGCGCAACGTTGTTATGGAGATTTCCATCTCCATAACAACGCTGCGTCCTACCTACCTTTGACAAGTGACTTGATGGCTAACTATTTTGGTATAATTTATAAAAAAAATGATTTTCAAAGTTCGATCAACAAAATACTACTAAAAGCCTGCCCATAACTAAATCTGGATATGAATTCTATACTTGTACATATCAGCATTCCAAGGGAATGACAAAAGAACACAACTAATATTGATTGAGAAGCTTTATCAACATGCCGACCATGTGCGACGGTTCTGAATCTAAGAGATATATCAATGGTGAAAAGTACAGAAAATGACAAAAAGTTTTGTCGTTGTAGATTGGTACCAAAGTCTGGAACACAATATACGTTATGGGGAGCATTTTATAATTTTATCATGAAGTTGATCAAGGCTTTAATTTTGAAATGGAGGTCTATATAAACCTCAAGCAATTGGTAAGCGAACTGAGGCTTAATAATACGCTTTTATGTGAGAAAATAGTACGGTTGTATTAAAAGAATGAAAATCTTCAATTTCCTGCAGAGCCCATTTATAAATAAATTAAAAGTTGGCTACAATATAAATGCCAACCGCAGTTCAAAATTGTAACAATTATAAATTATACCAGTAAGTAAATAAATTCTGGACTGCCCGGTTCTATCCGACTTACGAGAATCCACAATAGGAGAGGGATGTCTACAGTTATCAGACATCCTGGTGTTTGCCAATGCGTTGAGTTGGCTCGACCGTAAAAAGGTATGATGACTCGGATGGAATGACGTACAAAGGGGCCACTCGGTCCTACCTACAGCGAAACTCTCTACCCTCCCACCGCATAAATCCAGATCCTGTATCAGTCATGCAAAGTCGGTGAATAGTGTGGAAGTAATTAAGTCCGACACTAAAGTTAAGACTTCTTGAAACTACATTGGAGGTAGGAAATCATGTCATACAAAGCAATGTGGAATCGACATCTAGTTAAGAAAAACACGAATGGGTGATTATTGAATCCAAAAAGAAGAAGCAAAGAACTCGAGAAACAATTTTGGCTCAAATAGCGGAATAAATATGACTCCACCCAAATATTGGATATATATATATATATATATATATATATATATATAACGGGTGTCCAACAATTATTGTAGACCCGGGTGGCGTTGGAATCAAATACGTACGTCGATTCTTACATGAATTTAAAGTGTCGTTAACTTTAATAAGTAATTAGAATATGTTTACTCAAAAACAGAATTATTTTTGACAATTAAAATGTCAGTTCAATTTATTTTTCACATGTAATAATCGACCTACGTATTTGATTCCAACACCACCCGGAACTACAATAATTGTTGGACACCCGTTAGAAAATTGTATTGAAACAGTGAGCACGGAAATCATAACACAATATTTGAAGGATAAATGCCCCACAGTTGCTGTTAAAGAAATAACGAAACTCAAAACAAAAGGATTGTACATATCTTTTAAATAATGCATATCATTAAATCAACACGGCTTTATTAGAAAGAGAAATACGCAGACTAATCTTTTTTGTTTCACTCAATATATTTTCAGCGAGCTTGATCGTCGATGTAATTTACACCGATATATCAAAGGCGTTCGATTGCATGCCCCATGACAAACTATTATCTTATTTGCGGAAACATAACTTGGCATCTAATGTAGTATCAGTAATTAATTCTTACTTAAGGAACAGAAAACTTTTTGTTGGTTACAGGGGTTATCGATCCAAAATGTTTACAACTAATAGTGATGTGCCTCAGGGGTCCAATTTGGGCCCACTTTTATTTTTGTTATTTAATAAACTGTCATTATGACAGAAAGTACAATTTCATAAACTGAAATAAAAATGCCGAAATATATGACAAAATCACATAAAATCAGCATCATGTTTGTCATGGATAAATGCAGAAGACTCTGGGCGAGAGTGGAAGATCATCATAGGTGAACTCGGTCCATTTCATGTGCGGTTAAAATTAATTTGAAGTTATGTATGTATATAAATATTTAGACGAATTATGTTAGCACATTGAATAAAGCTAATAAACATTAAACATTAAACATAAATGAGTTAACAACTGTTTTAGATTGTAATTTTTTGTTGTATGCTGACGATGTTAAATTATACAGTACGATCAATAATATTTCTAGCTGTGCTTTATTGCAAAATAACTTAGATAATATGTCTGCTTGGTGTACCGAAAATGGTCTTAAAATAAATGCCTCCAAATGCCGCGTTTTATGTTATACCAGATTACTTAATAAGGAACTGTACAATTACAGACTCAAGGATACAGTTGTTGAAAGGGACACTCAATTTAAAGACCTAGGTGTACTATTTGATCATAAATTAACTTTTAACCTACATATTCAAAAAACATTAAACGATTAATTTACGGTATTGGGTTTTATAATACGTAACTGCCGCGATTTTAAACACATTACAACTGCGAAGAAACTTTAGGAGTCATTTATTATAAGCAAAATTACCTATTGCTCTTGTGTTTGGACACCTAGTTATAACTTTTATATACATATGCTAGAGAAAATACAAAAACGCTTTCTGAGATATTTATATTTCTGTAAATATAGGGTTTATCCTGATCGTACTGTATCATACAACTCGCTCCTTTTTAAATTTGATATGCTCACCATCTATAATAGACATAGATTTAGGCTAATATATGAATTGTATAAAATGATTCGTTATTATATAGACAATAGTGCATTTCTGAATCTTGTAAATATTGCAGTTCCTTAGAAATCTTGTCGCAACAAATTAACTTTCTGGTATGCCAGACCACGTAGTACGCATCATTCTGTCTCACCTCTAATATCTTATCTTTACCTCAGAAACAATTTAAACGTTGTTTTAAGTCATATCTAAATAGATGAAGTACATTTTCGTTTTAATGAATGCATCTTAAATAGGTCTAGGTCTTTAATTTTATTATAATTTTACTTAAAAGGCATATATCCATTTAAGAAAACCTAGTACTGAAAGGGGACCTGTCCAATAATCAGTACGGGATCCGCCAAACAGTAGTACAACATATGCAGTCGAAAAAGTCTTCAAGTGGCGAGGAAAAACATAGACAAAGCATACAGAAACAGACGAATTACGAATGACATTAAGAAGGCCTTTAACATGACAAGATAGGATAAAATCATGGATGTCCTAGAAAAGAAGAATATCGAGCCATATCTACAGAAAATTATAGACAGCTATGTAGTTGTCGTCGTAGAGGTCGTCGGCAAAAGCAACCATACTAATAACATATGGGCCAGTCTTGGGTCCGGTTTTATGGAACATACTCTATGATAACGTCTTGAACATTAGACTACCAAAAGGGATTGAATATAGATGATATGGCAATCATCGTCACATCTAAAGGCAAAATCATATTAGTGAAAAAGACACAAGAAGCAGGAAATAAGATGACTTTTAAGATCGACGTGCTAGGGCTATCAAGTTCACACCAAAAAAAACAGAAGCAGTGATAATATATGATGGATACAAGTTTAAAGAAGCACGAGGAAGGGTTAAAGACACAAAGGACTCCATTAGATACGTAGGAGTTTACATAGGAAGAAACATGAGGATGAAAGCATACTTTGATAATATATTTGACAAAGCCGAAAAATTGGCGATGATCCTGGCCAGGATTATGCCCAATCTGAAGTGCCTTAATTTGTTTACTAGGATTTTCATACTACTAAGCTCAGTGATACATTAGATTCTGTTCTATGGAGGAATCCCTAAAGACAAAATCATACAGGAAATAGTAGAGGAATCCAATAATAGAAGTGCAGGCCCTACAAAGACGATTGGCATTTGAAAAGATAGCTGATCACAATAAGGAAGAGGGGTGATTAACCGAATCGTTTTCGAGAAATGGGAAAATAAGTGGAAAACATAAACTGAACAAAACAACTGCTGAACAATCTTGAAAAGTGAATCTAAAGAAAACATGAAGAAACTGATTGCGATCTCTATCAATTTCTCAGTGGGTACGGGGCTTTGGTGCATACCTAAAGCAATTCTATTTATCCGAGCAAAACAACTGCATATATTGCAAATAGAGGACGCCATAGAACAACCTTCTTGAAATGCGAACACCGAGAAGAAGAAAGGGCAAAGATCGAGAAGATTAAAGGAACAAAGATAGATACTAGTTTTATAATAAATTTAATGATGCAATCTAATGAATACTGGAAATTGATTCAGCTCTAGATAATGAATGCTACACCCGACCAAGAGAGATTAGAACGTGGAAAGCAATCAAGAGGAAACAGGGTGAGGTAATGTGTACTGAATAAAACACTTACTTCAGTGTTCATTATGAATTACCACATAGTAACGGTCGCAACCATCATTATGATTAATGTGTACTATTGCCAATTGAATGAAGCCATCAACGAAAAGTGGTTAGAATTGGCCAATAGTAAGGGTGCTGTGTTTCACTATGACAACGCGAGACCACGCACAAGTTCAGTGACTCGTCAGAAGTTGTTGGAGCATTGATGGGATTTGATGGATCATCCACCAAACTTACCAGACCTTGCACCGTCCGATTACTATTTCTTTCGATGCAAAACTCTTTGAAAGGTAAACAATTCAGTTCAGACAATTGTGTCAAACAGCACTTGCTTCAATTTTTTGTTGAGAAGTTCTCTGAGTGTGACGTTACCCGAAAGAGGGTAAAAGGTCATTGAAGAAAATGGTCGCCCAATAAACACAACACGCATTTATAATTAAGATATGGCCAATATGACAAGTTTAATATCAAATAATGAAATGACATGGTAGTGTGAAAGTGCAGACTCGTTGAAGGTATATAGAAAACCCTTAACTACGAGTACGTATTAAATAATGCTCTAGTCCATTATTCTATTCCTTATAGAAACATTTGTCCCAAACTTTTCTATGTAGATATTCATAAAAAGGTATGTCTTTTGTATGGTCTGTAATATCATCTGATTTAAAGCCATTAAATTCAACAACATTAGTATTTGGTAAAAAAGTTTCAAACGTTTTAAATTGTCTAACAAATCAGATCCAGTAAGAGCTCGAATATTATTCACACAAAGATATTCTTGTTTGTAAGTGGAAAGAGGACATATCGAACATATTTTATAAGTCTGTTATTTGTTTCTGCTAGAATCTCCTCTTTTTGGTTTGAACAAAATTAAGAAAAACATAATTAATATGTTTAAAACATGAATAATCTTGTATATATTCAAAACCATTATGGTTATAAAGACTTATTGTGCACTTTTTAAATACCCTGAATGTATATAGTGACTTTTAGTAGTGTTTTAATTTCGACCACGTGGTTCTTCGGCCTCGTTGTTTTTGCGTGTTTATGTGGGTATGTAATTCAGCTTCTTACTTTAAAGGATCGCTTGCTGCAGTCACTCTAAAGCGTCATTAAATATAACTCAATAGCAAAGAGTGCCATTCACCCAAATTAATGACGTTGCACTTTCGCTATTGCTATACAAATTTTTATCTTATAAAATAATTATTTTGTAAAACTGAAAAAATAATACCGTGGAACCTTGAGTATTAATTATAACCGCAGCCTAATTTATTAGGTGTAATATTGAATTAATATTTAAATTTCAATTAATTAAACAGTGTTATTAATTAATTATTATAAATTACTATTTGTATATACAAATGAAAAAAATAGTAATATAAGTGATCTATAGTAAATAAATATATCATCGGTTTGACTATGGGAAAACTTGGTAAACGTGAGTAATTTTTGTAAAACAATGTCTGGATAACAAATCTATAAATCAAAATCAATAGTTTTTGCATGTTGGTTACATATAATTGAAATTATTATTTCTCCTTGTGTCCGCATATTGATCGACAACACGTTATTCTCGAATGTTGTATTTTTTGCTCCCAGTTGATTTTGTCATATAAATATGGAAATTGTTAGTTCTCTAATAAGTGCAATAAAGTGAGTTTTTTCACGTATTTGAGAAATGACAAAATGACGCCACCAGCAAAAATTATACCTAATTTGCTTAATAACCCCGGCACGCTTAAGGCCAATCTTAATGAATCATAAAATTATGGTAACAAGAAGACGTATTGTAAATTACGTCCTTACGTGTACGAAGTTTCTCCTTTTAATGGCACAAATTGACCTAATGAGATACGCCTGGATGTGTCACAGACGACGAATTTTTTCCACCCGCCATTAAAGTCAGAAAGAGCCTCGTAAAACTAGGAAAAAGCCGTGCTATTATAGGTCAAGTAGGAGATAAATTAGAAAAGTGTGAGGCGCACGGAATTCGCACTGTCGGAAAATCAGAGAAACTGGTGGGTCGCAAAATTACTGTTGAAAATTGTGATTATTTCCGTTTAGTTTATATACCTTTGTACTCATTTTGCGTCCGTATACTATTTTAATTCTTTTATTTTACCCGAATCAATAATTATATTGCAGTTTATACGAGCATGAAATTAAGTAAAATAATAATTCCGGTGTGATGAAGCATTTAATGAGATTTATTATAACAAAACGTTATACACTTTTATAGAAATATTATCAAACAGGAATAACATTATTATTTACATAAATCAATAGAATAAAAATATAATTATACATTTTTATAGCTAATATATTGCATTTATACAGGGTGAGTTTTTTTCGATGTTCTCTATGGGGATCTCGGAAACTATAAGAGATAGAGAAACGGTTAAATGGGGAAAGAAGTGTAGATTTACGAGACGAATAAAAATCCACTTTCAAAGTTTTCAAAAAAGTCAAAAACTAGATATTTTGAAAAAAGTAAAAAGTGTCAATTTTTTCAAATCAATATATCTCGGTTATTATAACAGATAGACAAAAACTGTAAAGGACAAAGTTTTAGATAATTTTATGTAGATTAATAAAAAATAATCAGAAATTTTTTATCACCATTATTTTCCGAGATATGATGCAAACTTACATTTTTTTTTAATGGAAACCATAGTTGGCTATGGCCTCATTCAAAAGGTAATTTTTTTCTCTTTAATCCAATATGACATACGACATAGTTATTTCTAAAAATAAGTGAGTTATAGTCATTTTAAATTTTATTATAAATAAAAAATGGGTAGCCATGAAAAAGATGAAAGTAAAACAATTGCAGTTGTTTATAATAATAGCAATATTGTAATTATTAGTTCTACAAAGTTAAATAAAAATGAAAAACAAGCATAAGAATAATAATTTTGTAATTAACAAATAACCTTCTGTATGTGGTATAAACACATTTGTCAAGAGGATAATACGTTTCTTACAAAAATATTATGAACAGATGAATTGCGATTCACTAATTGTAGTATTTTTAATCGTCACAATGAACATAGATAAACTTAAGAGAATCCACGAGAAGTTTCACAGAGAAAACTACAAATTAAATTTGGGTTTAATCCATGGTGTGTTTGGATTAATAATTCTCGGTCCATATATTTTTGAAAGCTCATTAAGTGAAACTGATTCCTTTCATTTTCTTCAGTAAACATTTGAAGATACGCTCGATTGTTTAAATTTATCATTACAAGCAAGATTCAAATGGTTCCAATATGACGGTGCTCCACCTCATAACATGTTGGCTTTACAAATTATTTAAATGATGTTTTTCCTAACTCATAAGTGGGAAGAAATAAACCAATCCCAGGGCCACCTAGATCTCCCGAACTGCGCGTTTTAGAATTTTTTCTGTGGGGTTATGTAAAAAACAAAGTATATGAAAAATCATATCAATCTGTGGAGGATCATAAACTAGTTGTTATTGAAACATTTAATTGAATTTACATGAGAATAGTCAAAAAGCCATAAATTCAATTTTAAAAAGATATAATTTATGTCATAATAGTATTTATAGTGGTCTCTTTGACCATATTTTTTAATTTTAAAATTTCTCTCCCATTGATATATTGATAATTACAGAATTACTTTATGCAGTTGTTTTATTTTGGTTTACCTCTCTAAAACGAATAATTACAATATTGCTAATATTATAAACAACTGCAATTGTTTTACTTTCACCGTTTTCATGTCTACCCATTTTTTATTTATAATAAAATTTAAAATGACTATAACTCACTCATTTTTAGAAATAACTATGTCGTATGCCATATTGAATTAAAGAGAAAAAAAAATACCTTTTGAATGAGGTCACAGCCAACTATGTTTTCCATTTAAAAAAATGTAAGTTTGCGTCATATCTCGGAAAATAATGGCGATAAAAATTTTCTGATTATTTTTTATTAATCTGCATAAAATTATCTAAAACTTTGTTCTTTACAGTTTTTTTTCTATCTTTTATAATAACCGAGATATATTGATTTGAAAAAATTGACACATTTTACTTTTTTCAAAATATCTAGTTACCCTTGACTTTTTTGAAAACTTTGAAAGTGGAATTTTATTCGTCTCGTAAATCTATACTTCTTTCCCCATTTAACCGTTTCTCTATCTCTTATAGTTTCCGAGATCCCCATAGAGAACATCGAAAAAAACTCACCTTGTATTTTGTTTTGTTAAATTAAGCTTATTATAAAATATAATTATATTATAAAATATAATATACTTTTTGAAGCTAAAAGGAAAATGAAGAACGGATATTGATGTTGATTGTTAATTTAAATGTAAATAATTAGATATACTTTCAACTAGAAAAAAGTCTATTACGTATTAATGAAACACAGTTATAATCTTTTCTTGGCAACCTTATTTGTTAGCTAAATTCTATTAACCAATAAATTTATGAAAAAAGATTGTAACTATATTTCATTATTGATTTAAGTCTTAAAACTACTTTTATCTCTAGTATGTATTGTTTTACGTTTTGCACACTTAAATGTCCCTGTAGTGTAAATTAAGAAAATAACTATTACGTTTAACAACCATAGAAATATAAATAATAATCTAATTCGGTTTAATCTTTAATTTATTTATATTATAATAATCATAAGTATATAGCTGTTTATATAATTAAGTGCTACGCAAAATAAAATTTCCGTCATCATTAGAATGGATTTGTTTCAATTTGAACTTAATATGCATAAACCGGGTACACGGTTTCATATCAAACGGGGGAAACTATATTCCAAGCTTTTGCATATTCATCAATTTCTGTCGTCGACGCAATTTACAATTCTAAATGTTTCCAGTAGTTAAAGCCTCGAATACTTCTTTTTATACTTAACAACTAAGATTTAAATGCGTATATACAGTCGGCAGTTTGACAAAATCTTGAAAGTTACAAATCCACTAGTACGAATTTTAAGACGAGAAGAATATAATAATATTGTAGTTTTGTTTAAAAATTTAATTGTTTGTATTTGACCTTGATTCCCAATTAATAGTAAAAAAATATTTTGTTTCTATTGAAAAATGATGTGTGTTGTTTAAAGTGGCATGAATAATTGAGGTCGACTAAAAATGGAATTAAATCGTGAACATTTCCGTGCGATTCTTTTTATTAGTTTTCAACGTGGATTATCTCAATAACTTAACTCGATGAAGCACCAACAAAAACCATTATATATTGATGGTATGCGGAATTAAATCGTGGCCTTAATTCGCTTAGTAATGAATTTTGTAAAGGTCGTCAAAATAGGTTCCATTTTCCAGAAAACATTGATGCTGAAATGATATTTCAAGATCGTCATGGACAAGCATGCATTTAATATTGCTTAAACATATACGTGTCAAAACAATTATTCGAATTGGATCCCACACAATTTAACAATCACCTAAAACTACTCGTGGAAAAAGAAATGCTCAAGAAACATGATTATGGTGCTTCAAATTACGATTATGGTGTTTCTATAACATTCTAACAGGTAACGATGCAAAATCGAATCAAAGGGTCTACTGTGGCAACTGTATCACTAGGGTAATGTCGGATGGTCAATTTTAAAAGAACCTTTTTTTGTTAAAAGTTTTCGGAAAAATAAAGGAAATCAACCATCTACAGAGATCGTTCTACATCAGGAGAATGCTTGCTCTCATACATTTACTCAAATAAGAGACTTTTTGAGAACTGAGAAAGTCTAATTGATGTATTATTCACCATACAGCCCTGATTTGGCAACCAATGACTCAATATAGGCGATTAATGTATTAAATTCCTCATAATTGCAACAATTCAATTCAATGTTCTTATTTCTTTGAACGACCATCACGCCTACCTTTCTTTCAATACAATAATATAGTTCACGAACTCAATTTCAAAATCGTTTTATGTTTAGTGCAGAAAGCTATCCCTTAAGTGATATGAACGCAATTCGTTGTTGTACCAGTCGGGTATGCATGAATTATCAGTAAAGGTTGATAAACAAACCTTAGAATATGAAGAATATTCGTACATTCTAGGTAGATGATACTTGCTCCATTAACATCGTGATAAAGGAAGGGTTTGAAAGAACATAATTTGTAATTGTGAACAACACTCTTTGGCCTGAAACTTGATGTATGTTTTTTTAAATTAATTTGTTTCAAGAAAGGAGATAAAAGATAATTAATTAATTAAATAAATAAATAAACATCTATTTTGTGCCAAGTAGATCCAAAATGAATAAACTCCTTTCTTATTATTTTGTCGATATAAACTCAATGACATGGAAATCGCAACACTAAGAAGGGATAACAATTTTTTGACTAAACTTGGCACAAAGGTTTTAGTAAAAGTTGGCAATTGATAATTATGGATATAGTTATATGGATCATGATTTATTTTAGTTTTTCTCTAACTATTTTATCAGGTGTATATTTGCGGTCGGTTTTTAGTTGTTTTCATTATCATAATTTGCTTTTAAAGTGTGATTACTGTCAATTCACCTAATTTTGACATAGATTCTATTGTTGGTTTTCGTGAAATCCGCCGTCATGCAATATTATCAGGTATCGACTAGAGAGGGTTAGCAGAACAAATAAGGTTCAGTACCGCCATATTCGAATTATGACAACAGAAGATCGACCTAGATTAATTTTCGATATATGGTTAGCTAACAATAGTTATTCTGTAACCTTTCGAATGTTTTAACGCAGAATCAGAACTTTAGACTTGCAATACTATCGGCCACAACTTGTGTTATCATTAAAGGCTCAAAGTCGACAAAAACGTTTGGAGTGGTGTAGGTTGCATTTGAACCTAGAATGGCCTAGGGTGGTATTTAGTGATAATTCCCGATTGTGTTTGGGAATACATGAAGACCGTACGAGGCTCAGTGGAAGACATTGGGTACATCGCAAAATGGATTTTTTTGTTGAGAAGGGAGAGAAGGGAATGAAACAGTAGGCATTATGGTATGGGGTGTATGGGGTGCTATAACTTATGGAAGTACTTACGTCCCTGTTTTGTATTTGTGTCATTACATGTATATTCAGGAGACTAAATACAATTATTTAACTCCTCATAAATGTGTTAATCTTTAACTTAAACAAGAATTTACCATAGAAAGTGAATCCAAGATACCGATTTGAATAGAGCGTAAGGGTATTGAATATAATCATATTAAGAGTCTAACCAACAGAAAATGACATTTTTACCAATGCCGTCCTTCATTTCACTATGATTTTGTCATTTCTCCAACTCTTGCAACTCTATAATCCACAATATCCCAGTTAGATAAAAAATATGTCTAAGAACTTCAACAAAAAATCGTAATCATTTTAATCTTATGCACAATTCCTCTAATTAGTTTTTTACGATTCTTCATTTGTAATACCTTTTGAAGAACGCTTTCTATACTTAAGAGAAAAAAAACAAAAATCCTTTCAAACTTTTTTCTATTGTTACACAAAAACCCCATTTGAATCCAAAAATTAAAAACTTTGCATGTACTCAAATATTGTAGATCACCCATAATAATCATTTAAAAAAGAAGAATTCGATCAGATAAGGCATACCCTCATATCCACCGTGGCTGTTGTGTTGTCCGGCACCAATAATTAAAGTTTATATCTTGTATTTGTTTCTCATTTATCACTTGGTGAAACATTATGCTAATAATTGCACACAAATGTTAGACTAGGTGTTCATTATAACCATGGTTAACAGCTATAGTTTTTGTTATGTTTAATGCAATTTAATAATCTATATCATTAAGGGGGATATTCGCTTTTGCACAAATTGGTCAATATTTAATAATATACACGAGCATCAGGCAAAAGTCTGGTCAACGATAATAAAGAGCTCTGGGTTTCCCCGATTTTAAACGCGCTTATTGTCTGAACCCCTCCTTATCTATAATATAAACCTATTGAAAGCTAAAAAGTAACGTGAAACGAACGAAGTACCTATTATTAATGTTCTTTCTCAGTTCCCTTGATTTGACGGTGGATATTCACTCAAAGAGGGATCTAATGCAACCTTAGAAAATAGATTATGATAATATCTTAACTATTTGTGAAATATTTTGTTTAAAAAAGGTTAAATGAAAATAATTTTTAAGTTTTTATACCACTATTTATTGTATAATATACACAAACAAAGTTTACAATATAGTATCAATTTTGACACAACTATAGTTTCGACCTTTGCAGGTCATTATCAAGTGTTGAATTCATTCAACACTTGATAATGACCTGCAAAGGTCGAAACTATAGTTGTGTCAAAATTGATAATATATTGTAAACTTTGTTTGTGTATATTATACAATAAATAGTGGTATAAAAACTTAAAAATTATTTTCATTTAACCTTTTTTAAAATGAACTACCACATAGTAACGGTCGCTACCATCATTTTCATATTTTGTTTAAATCATAAATGTTTGGTAAAGATTTAAGTATTTTATGCAGACTTCAAGTTAATGAAATATGTTCGAGCATAATAGTAGTCAGATAATAATTATTAAGAATGTTTAAGTTTTTTTTGCTCTTGGATATATTTTCAAATAATGTATTTTCTCAACACCTTTTTTTACCAATGTTAGAAAGAAAACTCTCAATCGAATTTAATAAGTTACTAGCAAAACTAATACAGTGTAATTATATTTATTATTTGTAGCAAAATTTAACGAAAGCTTTAGAGGAATAGAAATAACCTCTGTACCATTTTGCTTATCAAAAGAAAATACATTTTTTGAGTAATAAAGAGATTATTATTTATATATCGATTAAAAATATTTAAAAGCCGACACCGAAAGGTAAAAGGTATTAAGAATAAAGAAAAAATTAAATTCGACTAAAAATTAGATAGTGTGAAAGATATTCTTTTAGAAAAATGTTTAAAATATTATTTGGATCGCAAGAAAATCATTTTTTTAAATCAAATAAAAATAAATAATAAATGTTGAACGTTGAAACGTGATAGAACAGATGATACCTTGATTACCTTGATTTTTTTAAAATATTTCATCTTATAAATTTGTAAATAAAAAATACATTAAATTTGGTGCACGCGTCGGGCACAACAAATATTACTAGTACACTATTTATGCACAATATGCTTAAACAAGCCCATTGAAATTAATTTTTGTGTTCCTTAACAATAAAAACATTTAATCAGATTAAATATTAATTTGTTCAATACGCATTAGTCATTGTTTCATTTTCATTATGACCAATAGTATATGCTACATTAGATAAGTTTATTCAAGCAGAATAAATTAAATTAAATTATGAGATATAATAATTAAACAAAACACTTTGATATTAAAAAAATCATCTATAAATATAAAGCTAACATTAGCTTTTCTGCTTATTTCTAGTATGTTTTATGCTAAAATTCTTTAAAGTTATATTAAATAAAAACTAAAAGTAGTGTAAAAATATCTATGCCAGTATTATAAGAGGGATTTTAAAAATAAAAATAATAATAAAGTGAAGTAATCTAAAAAAAAATATTTGTAGATTAAATTAAATTAAATTAAATGGGTGTCGTTTATTTCATTAGATTATTGCTTGAGAATTTTTCTAATTTTAAACTACTACACTATTTATATAGATCCGACTAATTTTGACTAGTGTACGAGGGTGGATCAGATATAAACATAATTTATTTATTTATTGGCACCGCTGAATGTGTAGGAAGTGATTGTCACGGGGGGAAGAGGACGCCGTTTTGGTTCACTACTGCTTATTGCCGCCAGTAGCACCATGTCTGAGCACGAGGTACATACGTCTGTTGAGCAATGCATCATCATTAATTTTTTGGCGCGTAAAGCCTTCCGAAATTTTGACTGCACAGCTTGGTGATAATACGTTTTATAATAAAAGTCAAGTCTACGGATGGCATTTTTTTATGGCTGAACAACGGTAGATAACGTAAGTTAAGTACGCCGATCGCGAACAAGCATTACTGAGGCGAACATTCCTGTTATGAAACTGATCTGTGACTTGTAGTATACAAAATTACTGCAGAGGTATGAATATCTGTGTTCAAACAGTTATTTCCAAATATTTGGGTTACCGAAAATTATCGACAAGGTGGGTTCCTCTCCTACTGATTGTACTGTCTGTGCAAGAATTTTGGCGCGATATATGCACTGGGTGTTGATTTTTAAAGCTCATTGTCACTTGTGATGAGTTATGGGTGCATCATTACTCATAATTATTGTTATTGATTAAAGTCTTGTTTTGTTCCATAATTGCTTTATCAGTTTCCTGACATATGTTTCGACAATTACTTGTCATTTTCAAAGGTGTACTATGATTAAGAAAAATTATTCAAAAGAAATTCACAGTTAATCAATAACGTCAAATTTTGGTGTCGCTACGTAGATGATGTATTCTGTGTTTGGACAGGTACAGATTGAAAATTAGATCATTTTCTTAAATTTCTCAACAGCATCAATAGCAATATACAATTTACCATGGAAAAGAAGGAAAACCACAGTATAATTTTTTTAGATATGACAATAATTGCAATAAATCAAAAACTAACATTCAAAGTATACAGGAAGCCAACTACTACAGACACCATAATTCCGGCAGATTCAAATCAATCCATCTCTATTACGAATTCAGCGATTTATTCTTACATACATAGACTTATAAATATACCACTTACAAAGAAAATTTTGACGTAGAATTGGCAACCATAATACAGATTGCTTAAAACAATGGATATAATGAACAACTTGTAAGAAGAATACTTAAGCGAAAATTAAGAAATAACGTACAAAAACTACTATATAATGGCATCAATATCAATGAAGATCAACCACTATACTGCGCCATCAATTACATACAACCTACGAGTCAGAAGATCGGCAGAAACCTGAAACGACACGATATAAAGGCAATACAAGTTAATAGTAATAATTTAGGTAAGTCTATAATCAATAATAAAATTGTTTTGCGGAACAAACTAAAAAACAGCGGGGTTTACCAATTAGAGTGTCAAGACTGCGATGCCATTTATGTAGGACAGACGGGAAGAAATTTTCAAATTAGATTAAATGAACACGAAAGAGATATAAAACAACAGAAAACCAAATCCGGCATGGAGAATCATGGGACGAAAAAGCAACATGTTATTGGCGGCATTAAACCAGTGCGTAATTGCCCAAAGGGATTAAGACTTAATATTTTAGAAGGTTTAGAGATTAAGCGGGCAATTAAGGAGGACAAAAATATAGTAAACAACTAACAGGAGGTCATTTCAAGCTAATACATCATTTTAGCGGATTGTCTTATTTAACAAAATTATTGTATTACCCTAGTTCATATTAACTGACAGATAAAAATTCACCCCTTCAGTAATCATAGTTCACCTTTGAAAATGACAAGTAATTGTCGAAACATATGTCAGGAAACTGATAAAGCAATTATGGAACAAAACAAGACTTTAATCAATAAAAATAATTATGGAATTATATTCCATCAAAAATGCAGCAACGATAGTATTACTCCCCAGAAACTAAAAAAGCAAGCATTAAGTGGAGTCAACCTGGAGAAGCACTACCTCGAAATGCTAAAATCCGTCTGTCTGTGGGAAAAGTTATTGCAACTGTTTTTTTGGGATAGAAAAAGCATACTGCTTGTTGATTTCCTTCCTAAGTGATGTGCAGTCAATGCTGAATATGATTACAAGCTCCTTGATGAAGCCGAAATGGCTATGTATGTCCGAAGTGGAATTCTTTCAAAAGGACGGATATCACGTTCAGTAGTGACAATTTATCCAATACGTATGAAATTATCCGTCGTTCAATAAGAAGGATATTAAGGCGAGAAAAATATCATCCGTATAAAATGAGTCTTATTCAAAAACTCTCTAAAGATGATTTTGACAGACATTTAGAATTTTGCAAATTAAATATTAAAATTTGTAGTGCAGTTATTAATAATGAAAATTAATAAAGAGACAAATATGATGTCCATGAGCGTTTCTGCACTTGTGTTTTACAATAAATGTAAAAACTCCAGTTAACAGTTAAAACAACTACTCCCCGTACTACAGCACCGCCGTGCATTGAATGATATAACTGTTAACTGTCGTTACATGTCTGAACTGATATTCAGCACGATGTAACAATTTTATGTTAATATTTGTTTAAACGATACGGTTAATAAACACAACTGGTCACAAAGCAATCATCATTGGGTTCAAGAGGCTCATACGCAACATCCCCAAAAATTGAACCTTTTGTGCTGTTATTTAGAACAACAGAATTGTGGCACCTTTCTTTTTATAAGAAAAATTAAATAGGAATAGGTATTTAAAGCTTTTAGACACATACATTATTCCAGCTCTAGAGGTAAATAAACAATTGTCAAATAATATCTGGTTTCAACAGGATGGGGCACCACCCCTTTTTATGTCATTTTTTAAGATTTTTAATATAGGACAGTTCATCATAGATAGATTGGAAGAAGGGGTACTTATAAATAGCCTTTACTAAGTCTGTAATCTACTAAACTATTTTCTATGGGGTTATTTCAAGGTTTATGTTAACAAACTAAACAATTTGCTAGTAGCTAAAAGAATATCCTAAGAGATTCAAAAATTCTACTTGAAGTTACAGTTAATGCCACAATAAAATTTACAAACCGACTTGCCTATTGTCAAGAAGTAATCGATGCTCAGTTGAACATACATTAAGTTTAGTTTCAGTTTATATAGTTCTCTTATTGTAATTTAGTGTTTTGTTTTTTTTTATTTAGTTTTAGTTCATAATAAGATTACTTTTGTTAGAAATCTTTAGAAATCTAGATATCATTAACTTTTTTTCTTTCTTTAGGTAACGACGCAATAGCCTAGTTCCAAAAAACTTCAATATAATGTAATAAAATATATGTTACATTATTAATCTATCTTTAACATTAGTGATACCCTAATATATAATTCAAATATGTTATGATTGAATAATTTTATACATGTAATTATTTTTAATAAAAAATATAGTGATGTTCGATATGCGTATATAGAAACGTGCAGTTACAGGTATTTAGTAATTAATTTGTGTATAATCATCATAAGGGCAATAAAATGAATTCAATAAGACATAATAAACACTTTATATTAAGACGAAAAAAGAGTCATCCCTTCAATCACAATAGCTTGATTTAATGTGCTTTAGTAGGTCGAGTCAATTAAAATTAATTACTTGTCACGTTTATCAACTTTCAAACTCAAACCTTCAACCCTTGATAAGGATTGACACCGACAGCATACTTTATTGATGACTCAAGCCCTACAAAATATATTTTATGATTCTAACACTATTCGAAATATTTAGTAATTTATTATGTATTTATTACATTTAATAATTGCTTATTTTATTTGAAAACCAGCTTGGCCAGAACAATTCAAATAATCATTGCTTGTAATTTAGTTTTAAATTATTAGTTAATATTCTGCAACCATTTAAACGAGTTCAATAATTTATAATTATATCTTATTTTTAATATAATAAAAATTATAATTAGTCTCTTGTTAGTCTACTCAAATTCTTTACAGATTATTTTTTTAATAACATATTTTAAGGTTCTTAGTTGTAGAAAATTGAGTAATAATTTAAATATACAAATTGTTTCATAAATATAACTTGATAATTCTAAGACTACAAATCAGATCACTGGTTTGAGGAACTGTTGTCCTAACTAACACGCTAAAATTTGTTTTCGGTGCAAATATACCAAATATTGCATAATGTTTAGTCATATAGTTTCTTCTGTTAACACTATTACTAGTATATTAAGTATTACATTGTGATAATTATAGAGCACATTTTTTTAACCACATATACTTAAGGCTTAATTTATATTAATGGAATTATTAATTGTCAAAAACCTTTTTTTAATTAATGCCTTATCCTTATCAATTAAAATTTATAAGTGTATCATCGGCCTATGGTAACTGGTATCCAGATAAATTATGAAAACAGTTTACTATTGTGCAATTCTCAATTACATCTTTATTCTTCTCGAAATAAAAGAATTTTTCGGTGAGTTTATCATTATTTATTATTTTATTATTATATAAAGATATAGGTAAAGTAATAATGAACCAATGTCAAAGTATGATGAGTAAAATGTCTATGAAGGACCGGCTTTAGTATTAAATGTATTGAGCCATCATTAATTCCTAATTTTCTGGAAATGTAATAAAATAGTAAAATTTTTTAAAAGTATTTTAAATAGTTGTAGTAACTGTTCGTGTTTCATTGCCTAATATTTCTATAATTAAATTGTACATGATAATATCCACATATGTACACAATATTTTGTTTATTATAATTAATTAAATTTTGCAGATCACTTGACTCAACTATGTTTTTTTATTTTCGAGTTTTAAACTTGCAATGGTATTAATCAATAATTCAATAATTATTAACAATTAAGGGAAGAAACTTGAATTTGATTCTTTTTTTATGTAAAAAAGGATACATGAAAATAATTTCGACGTTTTTATACCAGTATTTATGTATCCGCTTTACTGTATTATTAATAATAAACAATATAATTTGAGTATGAATTATCTTGACTCAAAAGTACGAAATAGTTTATACATAAATAATTTCATTTTTAAATTGTTTTATATTTAAGTTTTAATTTTATCAAGTGTTGATAATGACCTGCAAATGTGGAAAATATAGTTGTATCAATTGATAATATATTGTAAACTTGGTGTGGTATACAAACATAGAAAGTACTTTTATTTCAGTCTGTAAAATAAAATGCCACATAGTAACGGTTGCCACCATTATTTTAATTGTTTTATATTTATTTAATTATTTACTAAACTGAACAATTAATAAATAAAAAAATGTGATGTCAAATATTTAATATATTTAATATAATAAATAAATATTGAAGAATTGATGTACATATATTATAATGATTTATAATATATAATTTAAATTATTACCGTTTCAAATAAGACTAATACACGTCACTTAATAATAAGTGTAGATTTATATAAATCTCATTGAATTTAATCTGCGTAATAAATATAAGGCTGTTAACCTACCTGGTCGATCGATCGACCGTTTTTCTGCTCTGTCTGGCTTAGTTGACATTGAATATAAATAGCTTTTGCTAGATTATTTTTCACCGGGACGATTTGAATGTCAAAATGGGAAAATAAATTAAATAAATTAAATAACGTATGCAATGGAAATATTTTCTACACTATTCAAAGATATTATCTGTGATAAACCTGAAATATTAGTCATCGAGATGATTGGGTTGTTAGTACGTGGTAATCTATATTGAAACTCTAATGAAAACAATTATTATGGATTTTATAATAATTTTATATAAATATTTTAATTACGTGAATTAAGTTTAAGTTTTTTCGAAGAAATTAAATATGGAGTTACAAGTAATCTATAGATTAATATAAATTTTTCAAATTGGTTGAAAGAGAATTTTTTTTATTCAATGTTCCAAATTTATGCATGCAATATTAATTATTATTTAATAATAGTAATTTTAATTAAATCATTATTAATCAAATAAATTGGATATTAATATAATTTAATACATAGAAAATTATAAACAAATATTGTATACAATATTAATTAAATTATTTGTAATAATAAAAATAAAATTATTGATACACCTTGAATGTGTGGCCATTGATTGCAATTTGGTGAATGCGCCGGGGTAACGCGGTTTATTGTTTACATTTTACCTTTTTAATCTTTTATTTTTTTATATTCGTAATTCAAATACATATATAGTCTATCTGTTGGATCTTACGTCATACGTCACAAACTATCGCTTCAAAAAACGACGAAAGTTTTATTGTACGTTCTTTTTCTAACGCATTTGGTTTACTTTATCAGACTGAATATTTTTGTGTCGTTTCTCGAAGCGATATTTGGTAACGTGGGACAAAAGATCCAACGGATGGACTATAGTGATATAAAAATACATTAATAAATAAATGAATGGCAATACAGAGCGAAGAAATTAAAAAAATCCCAGAGAGAAATTTTATTAAAGATATTTCTAATACAATTAACTTGAGAGATGTGTAATATTTTCAAAAATGAGCACTAATTTAGTTCTAACATCTAATTTATAAATTTTAGTCAGTAATAGGTAACTAAAATAAAGCCAAAGTCACCATATAAATAAATAATGGTTATACAAAACAAATTGATTATTGTGTTTAATTTGTGATTAAATATGTATAACGAAGTTAATGAGTTAAAAAATTGTAGTAATATTAATTATACTGAATTGAAAAATTCACTATGTTTTAACGACAAATAATTACTTGTGTAAACTAAACATTGATTTACGGGTGCGGTATTATATAAATAATAAAAAGAACTATTTCTTCTGGTTTTCTGTACCGTAGTTTTTACATTATTAAAATAAAAAACTATAAAAACCAACTAACAGTTAAAAAAAACTACTCCTCGTACTGAATATTATTGAATTATATAATTGTTAGTTGTTATTATATGTCTGATATTACATTCAGCACTTGAAAATCGAACATAAAAGTTGTGACATAGCTGCAGTGATGAGCTGTGATACATCGAAACACGTGTCTGCGGATAGTCATAACAATTCCATGACGTGGATGGAAACGAGAACACTACAAAAAATTGTGCTGAATGTAATGTCAGACATGTAACAACTAACAGTTATATAATTCGATACTCGGCTTCGAGGAGTAGTTGTCTTAACTGTTTATTGGTTTTCATAGTTTTTACAAGAATTAAAAGGTGAAGAAAGCTCAGAAGAATTAGTTCTATTTATTAATTATTTGTGGTTAACGTAGTGAAATTTTCCATTCAACGTAAGTATGGATTCCTATGTAATAACAGTTTTATAACATGTCAGTTTTAATAAATCCGTATATTATAATCCCAACTTATTGATTTTACAAGTCTTCATTACTTCCTCCAAATGACGATTCAGTAGATGAAACAGATTATTATTTAATATTACGCTCTAGTCAAAAATCTTCTCCATGTCAATCCGTAACAAAATTCCCCATGAAATATACATGTTTATTTTAAAAAAAATATGTACTGCTTCTCTCAACAATATTTCTCTTTGCAAAAATGGCATAATTATATATATATATATATATATATATATATATATATATATATATATATATATATATTTCTGATTACCAGTTTGGTTTCTTTCTTAATATCTAATATGCAAAGTAAATAATATGAAGGTCAAAAGTAAACTTTACTTTTTTAGATATTCAAAAAGCTAAAAGTATGTTGTACTCTTATATAATTTATTAAAATACTGACACGGTCTATGGTTTCATAAAAGTTTATATTTCTACATTATGGCTTTGTTAGGTAGATGAGAAATAAACATTGTCGTAGAAATAATTTTTTTCTGAAGTATTTTATTAAGTGATATGGAGTTTCAACAAGTAACAGTCTAATCAGAGTAAGTTGGCAAAATGGCTGGTGATGCGTCGTTAGAGCAAAGTCTGAGCGAAAATAGTGAAAATGTTGTAGACAAAGATTTATATTTATAGAAGGAGAAATTCTGATATCCATAACTATCAGACATGTGAGTTTTGTAAGGCAACAAATAACACATAGCTCAATGTTTTCCAGGGAATAATTAAATTCAAATAGTTAGAAGCATCCTTAAAAAAAGCAAATTGCTTACCTCTGCTTAAAAGACTGATTTACGTGAAGCGGAAAGCAAGTGAAGTAATGTGATATTTAGGATTAGTATTATGTATGTCGTAGGCGAATTGGAAAATCACGCTTATAGCAAAGTGCGCCGTCGTTTTGCAATATGCCAGGCTAATTAGAAAATCATTCAGAATTTTCCAATTAGCCTGATACTTATTAGACAGATTGCAATTAGCCAATACCCCTCTAGGCGAATTAGAAACTCAAAAAAACAGTTCAAAACACATAATTATTAGGACTAGGCTCTACAAATATTCCGCCAGAAATATTAGAAAATATTGACAGAGAAGAAGATCTAGAACAGTGTATTTACAAGGGGAGAAAACTGCAAACGTTAAAGACGTTGCTAACTTGGAACAAGATGTATGTATAATTTGTTAAAGTAGTTTTAATGACTTACCTATTATCTCATGCATTTATGTTTATCAACCTCTAAAGAGGTGAAATTGCAACAGACAGAAAGATATTGTCTCGGAGCGCCAAAAAGCATAAGGCCAGAAAAGAGCTGCGGAAAAAATGATTGAAACTTGTAAAAAAAAAACTAAAATCGGTTGCTGTTGGAGACTTTGTTCTATTAAATATCACGAAAGTTGACCGTGGCGCCCATTAGACTGTCCAAATTTAATTGGGAAAATTCTGAAGGAGAAAAATTATGTATACCAAATAGGAACAAAAAGTGGGATTATTAAAACGTGGTTTTCTAGAGGAGATTTTCAGATTTCTGGCATATAAATCCATGGAAATAATATCCCAGAAAAATGCATATCAATTCGTAAAGCTGTTTCGAATGAGTCAAAGTTTGGAGGTCAGGGTTTTAGTAGCTGCAAATGTTCAATATCAACATCTCAATGCCAAACAATAAAGTGCTTGTGTAAGAAAGCAAATAAAATGTGCTCATCAGAGTGCCATAAAAATTCAACATATAAATAATGTGAAAGTATAATTTCCGATTAAATGTTTAATTTTTTAATAGTTTGTTTATTAAAACTATTACATAGCGATTATTATCGAATTATTTATTTATTCCGTCCTAAACCTATTCTATCCTAATTGAATCTTAAACACACCGTTCTTGAATGCGACGTACTCAATCAGTCCACAGCGGCTATACAAAGGGATTGTTCCTTTAGTGAAGATATGAACTGAAAAACTATTTTTTTTTAACGTAACGTGTTTCGTTTGCGTTACACCAAAGTTGTATTCGATGTTATATCGGCTCCTTATGTTTTACTATTATAAGGCTTATCGTACTAAGCCTGGCTAAAACCAGGCTGATTGGATATTTTTCAACTAGCCTAGAGGTATGTTGGCTTACTGAAACAAGTCTAAAAAATAGCAGGCTAATTGAAAATGTTTTTGTGATTTTCTAATGCGCCTGGCACATTGCAAAATGACTAGGCTTTTTGCAAAAAGCCTGATTTTCCAATTCGCCTACGACATGTATATATCATAATTTAGTTAAAGTTAATAACAGGGAAACGTTTATCTTTTTTGTACTACTTTTATTTATATTTAAAAAAATAAAAAGTAGTATAAAAAATTTAAACGTTTTTCGGTTATTCATTAAAAATGTACTACGAAGTGAACGCCTCCAAAATTCAAGATATAGTTATAGTTATATTTGATGTTACTATATATTACAATATAAAATGTATAAATTTGTTATTATTATGTATTTCCGTATGTATTTTTATAAATTTTAATAAATTACTACTACTCCTACATCAATCCTATATAATTGTTTCGTATTAAGTAAAAATTAAACAAACGCTTTCCTAATCCTTTCCAATCTCATAAGGTGTCTTTCAGGGTTCTCCGTTATCCCCGCTCCTATATAACGTATTTTGCTACGGCATAAGTAATCCCGATCCCACACATTTCAACTTTTGGCAATATTGCTTGCTTTTCGCCGTTGATATAGTTTTTGTCCATTCACTCTCCCTTCAAATCGCTTCCAATGCCTTTAATACTCCTTCAACTCGAATCAAAATGAATCCTTCCAAATCCCAAATATTCATCTCTTACCACAAAATCACACCACAATCAATAATACTATTATTTATCCCACCTAAACCTGCAAATATCTTGGTATCCTATTTTTTACAACACTCTCTTTTAAAATCCCATGCATTAACTTGTAAACAACAAGGCCAATCTATAAAAACTGCATCACCTTTGGTGCTTTATTCGATTTAAATAAATAAAGTTTCAAATGATATCATTTGTAAAAACGATATGAACTGAACTGGTATTTTTTTATTGCGTCCAGTTTTTGATAAAAGACAATCAACTTTTTGTATCAAATTGTACTGTATATATATGTTTTATTCATCCACAAGGAGATTTTTTTCTGAATATAAAATTATACATTAAATTGAGGAATTTATGAGAAAAATTTAAAAATCAAGTACCCATAGTAAACAATATACGTATTCTAAATTGCGTATACATTTGCTTATATAAATTTCTTCCTATAAAGTAAATTGTTACATGAACCATGTCAAATCTGATAGTATCAGTCAGACAATACTGCAATAATTGTTAATAACTCTACCAATAAAATGAGTAAAGAAGTCTTTTTTTTTCTATTTTTAATAGATACTTGTTTTGGATATATGAACATAAAGAACAACAAAAAATGTATTTAATAAGAAAAAGAGCCAAAACAAATAATTAAAAATATATTATAGGTTCTATGTGATGTGACACCATTCTGATGAAACTCAATTGTGTACAATTGCTGTTGGCAATTCATCCAGAAAATTACTTATTTTGTTTGATAGCAGATAATAATATCTGTCTTCAGTTATTTATTTATTTTTATTTATTTTATTTATTATATATTTGCAATCAACGGAATAAATATTCCAATAACAGATTGTTACATTCACAAAGCATGCACAAAATGAAACTTAAAATAAAAATAGCACTTATAAAATAAACTTAGTAAACTATGTTAACATTTTAGATACTACATTGAAACATATTTTAGTGCATTTAAAATTAAATATATCGATCGAAGAATCCATTTCAACTAATTTGTTATAACAGGAATACATAGAAAATACCGGAGACTTAATTAATAAGTTTGTTTTGGGAATAGGTAAATGAAATAAACGTTCTCTCCTAAGATGATTAGGAACTTGAAAATGTATTTGCGCAACAATATCAGGGCAATCAATTAAGTTATTTAACACCTTAAATAGAAATGTTACTTGATGTGCTTTCCGACGAATTTCCAGAGTTTGTAAATTAAATATATTTGGGAGGGTCTGATATGATATGGAATCGTTGGGATAGCACCCGTATTTTTTTAAGTATAAATATTTAACAAACCGTTTTTGAACAGATTCAATTAAATTTGAGTATTTATTGTAAAAGGGATTCCAAATACAACACGCATATTCAAGTCGAGACCGAACATATGAGAAATATAAAACCAATACTGCTTCAATGCCTTGAAAATATCTACAATTTCGAAATATAAATCCTAAGAATCGATTAGCAGCAGACACCATATTTTCGACGTGATTATTAAAAGTTAATTTCGAATCATAGACAATACCCAAATCTTTAAATTCAATTACCTTGGCCAACGATTTACTATTTATTTTGTAGTCATGCTCAATAACCACGTTCTTTCTTGTAAATGACATAACTTTACATTTGCCAGCATTTAACGAAAGTTTATTAGCAGTACACCAATTAAATACTGAGTCAATGTCTTCTTGTAAATGAACGCAATCAGCAGTAGAATAGATTGGCTTCATAATTTTTAGATCCTCGGCAAAAATAAGAACTTCAACATTTAATCTCGAAATAAGGTCATTAATGAAACAATTAAAAAGCGCGGGACCTAGATTAGAGCCTTGTGGTACACCGGAGGTAGCAGTGAAAGTATTGGACTTAAATCCTTTATATTTTACATATAACGTTCTTTTGTCAAGGTAACTTCTAATTAATTCACAAAGTGATGAGGAGAATCCAACTGAATATAATTTAGACAATAACAGATTGTGATCAATTTTATCGAATGCCTTCGATATATCTGTATAGACAACATCAACTTGAGCTTGGCGATCTAAATAGTTAGATAGAAATTGAGTCTGAATAAATAAATTAGTAACTGTAGATCGATTTGGTCTAAATCCATGCTGTTGAGACGATAAATTTGAATAAATGAAGGCATTGATAGAGGTACATAATGAAATTTCAAAACATTTCGCTACATGGGATAATATTGCTACAGACCGATAATTAGATATCAGCTTTTTATTACCTGATTTAAATACTGGAATAATGCGTGTTAACTTCCAGATTTCCGGAAATACATTTTGTTTCAAACAGAAATTAAATATGTGTTTAAGTGGTGTTGATAGAACAAATCTACAGTCTCTCAGTACTAGTGCTGGTACGCCATCCGGTCCAGAACTTAATTTAGATCCCAATTTGTTAAGAGAATTTGCTATATCTGAATCCTCGAATGACCCTATGTTCAAATAATTGGTATTATTGCTGTGCTCAAATTGATGATTATAATCAGAAGGTGTTTGATATGATGATGCAAACTGGGAAGCAAAGGCCTCGACTATATCTAATGGTGACGATAATTCAATATCATCCAGAAACATTGTTGGTGGGATTGAACTATCATTTTTTAAGACATTAATGAAATTCCAGAATTTATTGGGATCATAACATAGGTTTCTTTCAGATTCAGACATAAACTTTGAATAATCAGTGCGAGATTGAGTTTTAGCTTTGCGGCGCGACTCTGTAAATTTCATCCTAAAATATACAGAAAGAAACTTAACTTAATAATTAATAAAGTAAGTACAAAATGGATTCCACCGTTGAGAGTCATTGTCATAAAGAGCGTGTACTTTTCGTGGTATGTATGGAGAAAGCTTGTTTCCTGAGTATAAGGTGAACTCTTTGATAAGAAACTTCTAGATTATGGGCAACTTAACAGGCAAAACATATAATTCCAAATCTTCATCTTGTATTTCATTTTGATTTTGTAAAAGATCCAAAGTCTTTTAAGTTACGCACTAGTCTTCAAAATTTGTTGGCACATGGAATTACTCTATCAATAAACAGATTTTTGCAGAGGTTCAAAATTCCTGGTACCACTACGACCATTTTCAAAATCTTGCATTATTTTAATGGTGAAATAATTAATAATCACTGTAGTATTGTACCAATTACTGACATTCACGTTTGGCATTTAGAATAGGCTGAACATGGATACTCAACTTTTAATTGATTTTTTTTATAAATTCCTCAACTTCTCAACTTTTGTTTGTTGTATGGATAAAATTGAATAAATTTTAAATTCAAAAAAATCTCCTTATCGACGAATATAAAATGTAAATACAGTGCAATTTGAAACAAAAGTTGATTGTAATTTGTAAAAAACTGGATGCAAGAAAAAATACCAGTTCAGTGTTATATTGAAGTATTTTACAAATTATTTCATTTGATATTTTATTTATTCAAATCGGATGAAAACCAAGCGAAATATAGCAACAATGATTTTTCGTCAGTCATCCTGTATATATCCTACGTATATTAAGCCTTGGCGTTAAATTTGCTAATAACCCTAACAACCAACCCTTAAAATATACATGTTCGATGCATGTGTAGATCGGATTACTTACTCAGAAAGTAAATTAACACCTTAACTAGTCTTTAAGATATCACTTTACTTTTCGAGTAAAATTATAGAAATTGTAAACATGTTCATACATCCTAATTTTTTAATAATAAATCGTCTAACTGTTTAACCCATCATTTCACATATGAAGTATGCATTTTTTGGTTTGAAATTTACATGGAATTAATTAATGGCTGACTTGAACACTTTAATAAAAAAAGCTACAATATTAAAATAACTATCAACTTCGATACTAAAGTGATAGTCATGATTGAATTATATATATTATTAATAACGGTTATATTGTAATTCTTTAAGAGATGTAGCATTTAAATTTGGGCTTAATTTAAAACCATTCTAGATTTTTACCCTCCATTTGCAGAAGTTGGTCAACCTAGTATTTACTGCGTCATTTTAGATAAATATAAGATTAAAACGCTTTTAAAAGGATTGTTATTTTGCCATGATACTTACATGTATTATTCGGAAGTAATGGTTTTTTTTTATAGCTAACTGCTATTGATAATGAGCATACCATGTCTCAAAATATACATATAGCACCTAAATAAATATACTGTGATGTAAGTGAACATTAACTTGTATCATTTCATCTAATTTAACAAATAATTTTATGTGAAATATACTGTGATGTAAGTGAACATTAACTTGTATCATTTCATCTAATTTAACAAATAATTTTATGTAAATGTTTTTGTAAATTTGGTACAAATAATATTATTCCAAATCCCGTCTTCCATTCCTAACCAAAACATTCGCGGTGGTTCAATAGTAGCAGCCAGGCCATGAATTAAACTAGGGAAAGCCAACCCCCCAGAATAAATAATATAATGAATGAATGCCTGCACTGCACTATTGAACTTCCATCCTTCACACTTCACCTTTTTCTAATTTACATCCATCACTCCTCTTCCATTGAAGATACGATCCTCACAAAAGCATCCTTGTCATAATTGGGGATTTAAACATCAACAAAACAAAAGCGAGGCAGCTTTCCTCTTTTATATCAAACTCAAACTTTGTACGTATCCATACTACTCCTACATTTATTATGTCCCAAAACCAATCCACCACTCTCGACATTCTGTTATGTAAAAGTAACATCCAACACCTTCTCCAAAATGTTGTCCTAATCCCTGATCTTTGCTCAGACCATTTATCCATTCAATTCTCAATCCTACAACAACCTCCTGCCCCAGACCCCCCCAAAGTTATATATAAACATAAATACTGCGACATTGACAAAGTGACCAAAGACTTAAATGACATCATTTCAGCCCATCCGCAAGTTAACCCATCCTCTATTTCCTTATTCCTCAAGACATTATCAGACTCTGTTAAAAAACACACACCAACTTATACAAGAAAAGAATACAAATATCCCCCCCCAAAGTTCATACTGAGATTAATTAAATACAAAAGACAACTGTACCGAGACATACGTTTGACAGATAACGGCGAATTAAAACAGAAATTTAATGCACTAAATAAAACGATACAAAGACTGATAAGGAAATACAAGACTGACGTATGGACTACGACATGTAAGAACATCAACGACAAACAAGGAAAACAATACTGGGACGAAATTAAAAAATTGACCAAATACAGAAAAACAGACTTGTTACAGAAAATACATGATCCAATTTCAAATTCTTTAATTACGGACGAACAATTGATAGCAAATGCTTTTGCAGACCATTTTAACAGTAGCTACACTATGACAGTTAATGACGTATTTGATAATGACTTTTTCAACACTGTAAACACTTGGTACGACAATTTTAAAAATACCCCCACATCCCATATACTCCCATACACCCGAGGATGATATAAAAGAGGAAGAATATTTTAATTGCCTACATAGAGGTAAAAACACGGCCCCTGGTTATGACAACGTTCCTAGAGCAATCCTTAAATCCCTCCCTGATAACATCCATAAACACATCCTACACATATTCAATCACATATACCAGTCCCAAACCATACCCAAGGAGTGGAAGAAGGGTATTATCACATGTATTTCTAAATCTGGCCAAGATACATCAGACGTGTCAAGTTTTCGCCCAATTACCCTTCTTCCAGTCTTGGGTAAAATTTTCGAAACCATTCTTAAAAGCAAATTAATGCTCCTTATATCCCACCATATCCCTCCTTACCAATTTGGTTTCCTTGAACACCGTTCCACCTCCCTAACACTTTCAATTCTTACCTCTAACTGTCAAACAGCACACCTCGAATGCCAAAAATCCGCAATTGTCTTTCTAGATATACAAAAAGCTTTTGACTCAGTTTGGCATCGAGGTTTGCTGTTTAAATGCAATTCCCTAAAAATCCCACCTTACCTCCTCAACTTAATTGACAGCTTCTTATCCAATCGACTCCTACAAGTTAAAATCCGAAATACCCTATCACGCCCCTTTACACCACAACAAGGTGTTCCCCAAGGATCTCCCCTATCACCAATCCTGTATAACATTTATGTTCACGATATCTATAACTCTAATCCACAATACATCAACCCTTCATCCTACCCGCTCCTATACGCAGACGATACTGCTTTAATAGTACATGCCCCCATCCTACAAAAAGCACTTACCACATTACAAGGGCTGATTGATACCATTCAGCTCTGGTTTGCAAAATGGAGAGTAACCATTAATCCTAATAAATCTCAACTCCTAATCCCTTTTCACCGTCCACAGAATTCTCCATTCCATATAATCATTAATAACCATCTTATTTTACCATCTCCCTCTTGCAAATACCTTGGAATAACCTTTGACCCCAAATTAACTTTTAAAACACACGCCCAAATCCTCAAAGCGAGTATCAAGAAGAGAGCTCGGCATTTCAGAAGCCTCACTTATAAAAATCAAGGAATATCAACAAAAACTGCTGTACATATTTATAAGATGTTCTGCCGACCTCTCCTTGACTACGCCGCTATCCTGTTCTATAAACCCCATCCTTCCGCTCTTAAAAGTATTAAGGTATCTGAACGATCAGCCCTTCGTACACTCACCAAAATTAGACATCCCCTTAACCCCTTACATAACCCATCCAACACCCTCCTGTACCAATTAACCAACCTAACTCCCATTGAACAACGCCTTACATTCCTTGCTCAAAAATTCGCCACTAACCCTAATACCATTGACATCCTTAACCACATGTGTATCCCTCGCAATCCTTTAATAACACCCCGATACAAATATCCAGAAATCACCATTCATCAGTACATTTCCGCATTTCATAATGACATTAGTGATCACGACGTTTGAAGAACGACCGACAGTTAATTCCGTTAGATATTAGCAATCATGACGTTTGTAAGCAGATAACTCCAGGCTGAAAGACCGCGGGTCGATAGCCGCTTGACAGGAAAAATAAATTATTATATAATTCCATTGTCATTTTGTTAATTATATGTAAATTATTTTCTTTTTTTTTCTGTAAATAAAGATGTTTATTATTATTAATATTATTAAAGGAATTTCACCCAAATAGGGAAATGGCTTTACTTCTCCTTAACTAGAAACTGTTTTAACATTTAACGCACAATCGTTAGTTTGATGATTGGATGAGTGATCCAATTAATGGCACTTTAGAGTGACGGGGCGATCCTTTAAAGTAACAAGCTTATCTAAACTAAACATAAATACATAAAACACGCCGGAATGACCATGTGGTCCATTTACTACTAATTCTTTAAATAAGCTTAATATTGTGTTAATAACAGATAACTTTATCTATACCATTAATAATTTAATATATCAGACCTAAGATCATAGCCGCAAGCTTTATATCCTGCACTTAGAAATGGTAATTTAGTTATGTAATATTACCATATTATTACTACTATAATTTTGCTTAGTCCTTTGTAATTTATTAGTATCAAGGGTCCAGTAGAATTTAACATATTTCTGAAATTGCGTCGATACAACAAATATTGCATTCATATGTAAATATCATTATCACTAATAAAATACAATAAAAAAGTGGGCCATAACTAATAATTTTTATGATAAAAATATATTTAAACTGCCTAAGAAAAGGTTAATAAATTTAATTTTATATAGTCGTAAATTCTTTACCAATAAAAATATTTCATTTAATTATTAAAACAATCAATAATGCAACAGACCAAAGGTTTTGTTAGAAGGGCGATAAACAAACAAAATAAACTAATAGAAAACAACAAAAATAAAATAACTTAAGCTAAGATTACATGATACAGTAAGTGTATACATTTTTGTGCTTCAACGAATTAATAAGAAAGTGTGGACAGTTTTAATTTATAATAGCGTCTTTAAATAGATTACTTACAATAATATAAACTGAAGTATTAGAAACAGTTAATGCCGATTTTATAGTATGTATAATACATATAAGGATTTAGTATATATGGTGTACGCGCCGGGATATATAATAGTACATTCTTCAACGAGCGTAGAATGACGGCTATTATTCACGTGGATGAAGCTTCGGATACGAGCGAGCGTAGCGAGCGAGTGTTAGAATCATCCATGTGAATAATAGCCATTCTACGCAAGTAGAAGACTATACTTTCTCTACGACTATAATAAACTTAATCATAGTTTTTAATACAAATCTTTATTAACACTTTAAATTTTAAACATTGCAATTATAATATGACCTGCCAAGTATATAATAAGTAATTTAATTTTACTTTTTGGCAAAAGTTATAGTAAAGTTGCTACAATTATTGATATTTAATACAGTCGGTGTTGAATCTTGATAAAACTCGCCTCATTTAAAGTGCTAGTCTGTGCTGTGTGTTGTATATTTTGTGCGATTCTAGTACTGAAGTATTTTGTTGGCCGTGTTCATTCTATTTGTCATAGAATCATCCACGTAGCCTTCAGCTACGGAGGTACTCTTCCAGCCTCCATGTCGTTTGAGAGTTGTAATATCTCCTCCTGCATCAACCAATAAGGTGGCAGAAGATCTACGAAAGCTATGTCCGGTGTACAGATTTGCATTCGGTAAATTTAAGTAGGTTGCTATTTGTCTGCCCATTGATGCAAATTTGTTAATTCCAATTTTTTTAATAGTGCATTTTCCATGTTGGTAGTTTAAGAAAAATGAAGAAGTTATTACATTCGCTGGGCGTAGTGCAATATACTTTTTGCATATTTCATAAAATTTACCTGTAACAGTAAATTTTCTAACAATATTTGTGTTAGTGTAAGGTATGGTTATTAAAAGAGCTGAATTAAGGTCTTGAATGTCTTCCATTTTCATTGAGTGCATTTCATTATTACGGCAAGCTCCCATTATTCCTACGATTAATGCAATCTAATAAAATAAAAACTTTTAATACTTTTAAGTTTAGGCAAAAGCAATTACATTTGTTACCTTTGTTCCGAGATATATATAATCCGGAGATTCTGTAATGAATTTATTTATATTTTCTGCACTAAATATTTTCGATTTCTTCGCCTGAAATCCTTCTCCTTTTCGTTTAAGGAAAGCCCGCAATTTTGGATAATTTTTAATGTTAATTTCATTGTAAACATTTAATGTACTTTTTAACATGGAGTATATTTTTCACAAAGATGGCGATTTGTATTTTTCGGAAAGTTTTGTGAAATATGCTAGGAGAATGTTTTCCGAAAAGGAACTTACATTATTGGATTGTCTCCATTCCATAAATTTTGTATAAACTTGAGAGTACTGCTTTCTGGACTTTTCCGGCAGTAAATTCATTGTAGATGCTTGTGCAAGTTCTTGAATTTCGGGAGGCGTACATGTTAGTTCATTATCACTATCACTACTAACGTCCATTGTAAATATTATATTAATAACAATTATGCGATACAACAGCAATAAATAATGAGTGTACTAGACGTTATAAATAACTGGTGTACTTGACGTTTCAAATGGCGACTTGTTAGGAGGTTGCTAAGATACTCTCGATTTTTCATATTCAAAGCAATGTGATTTTTTCATATTAGCGTGAATTCTTAAAAATCAAAGGATGTGATTGGCCAATCTAGAGTGATTTCTTTGTAGAAATTCACGGTGTAAAGAATTAATGCTATTATTCAATTTAATATACAACAATAATGAGTGTATTATTTAATAGTCGTAGAGAAAATTATTTAAGTATATACAATTTGCTACAATAATTTTTGTTTTTCTTTTTAAATATTTGATAATTATTCTATTTATTCAGCCAAACCATTCAAACTGAAGTATAATAGATTGATAGCAAGGAATTTAATTCAAGTACTGAATTATTGCAAACAATTCTCAAAGACGTCCTGAGAAACTTTGAGTTTCAACGCCTGCTTTGTTGCAATGCACATATATATATATATATTTATTTGCATACGTACCTCTAGTAATTGAGTCAAAGATTAAAGCAAGTAGATTGTCGTCAAAGGTTAAATTATATACAATCTGTATATGGGACTAAAGCCCTATTTTACCCAAATTATAATATAATCAAGTAAATTGTAGGTAATACGTGTTATAAATGCATTGGGTTTACTAAATATACATAAAGCTAAATCTAATTAATTGATTGCCTAAGCGATTTAGTAAAAAGGTATAAGGTATAGTGAAAATAAAACCCTATCACCGTATATAAAGATTTATAAATTAATTGGTTGAAATTATTAAATTTTTAAAAGGAATATCAACAAAGAAAGAATCTTATTTATTATTTAGAAGTAAACGCATTCAGTGTTATTAATTCTATATTTCTATTGAATTTTGAAATATTTTCAACTAGTAACTATTCAAATTCTTTTATATACTCTGTTTCTATTTTTATAAATTTCTTATTTAATATAATAATATATTAATCTTATTTACAATTCTCGTACATAAATTAAGTAAGTACGTTTCTAGTTTATTAAAATTATTACTTCATGTTTATTGAATATTTTCCGTAATGTTACATTTCTACTAAACTCAAATACTAGTTCAAATTCAAGGGTATAAAATCAATATCCACTTAAATAATTGAGCAACTCTATAAATGTATGTGTGAAACTGTCTGTCAACTGAACCACACACCCCTCATCCACAGCCGAATAGTTGTCCGCTCCCTTAAATTCGGAAGCTTGTTTATTTACAAGACGTAATGCCACTGAGAGACGTCGGCCGCATTACATTTTAGCGACAGTGTCGCGTTTGCGAGAGCCAAAGGTCTCAAAGCGTTGCCCTTTTCCGTGTTACGACCGTAAATCCGCCGACGACTTTTGTGCGGCGGCATTGAACCGGAAATGGGGCCTTCGACTTCTTGCGCACACTCCCCGCTCACTAATCGCCATACATCAACATAATTGCGCGATAAACCAGCGAAGATGACAATCCCACTCGTAAATTTATCACGGATGCAATGTGGAACCGTTCCGGATAAGGGAGGGCCTCCTAACTAATCGACTGTTGTGATTCCGATAGGAAAAAAATGATAACGATCTGCCCAACTGTTTCCCTGTACCGGTGTTACTGGGAGGTAAATACTTTATGGCTTGGTGATAAATTATGGAAGGTAATTAATTCCTCTAGGATAACGATGAATATTACCTTGGGAGGTACCGTTTTCAGTAATTAAATTAATATCAGGGAATAGTTATACCATTAAGGATACTTACTTAAGGATTGATTGTGTTTGCCAAATATACCCTTTCTCTGTTACCAATCATGTGTATGATATATGGATTTATAAAGCAATTATTTCCTTTGAGAACATTTCATATATTCAGGTACTTAGCAAATAATTTTCAATTAACACGTATTTATGAATTATTAATTGATAAGCTACTCTTACTGTTGTTATGTATTATTTTTAAAAGTAATCTAGATTTAATAACATAATAGAAAATTTACATATTAAGTTTCGATTTTATTGGCAATTTTACATCCAGCGAGTTTTATAAATACTGAATTTTCAGATGACCGAATTCTATAAATTATAATTTTAGATATAAAGATTTTGACGGAATGAAAATTCATGATTTTCTCTTTATCGAATTTTGAAAAGAATAAATTTTATAAATATTGAATTTTCTTTATAGAGAAACCTAGCCTGGTTTACATTTAATTCGATGAATTTTATACAAATTATTACATTTTCTGTGTTTTGTAAAAATCGTAACTTGATCAAGTTTTTATTTAACGAATTTTCCACCGGGGCAAGTTTTATAAATATTGACTTTTCTATGTAAAAAAAGTTGTGACTTGATCAATTTTCAATTCATCGATTTTTATTTTTAACCAGTGAGGTTTTTATAAACTTAGGATAGTCGATATTTATAAAAGTCGCTCTATTGAAAATTCGACAGATAGAAAATTGATCAGATAAGAAATTTCTTTACGTAAAAAATTCAATGTTTAAAAATATTCACTCGATGGAAAATTTAATGAATAAAACGTAAATCAATGTACGAATTTATATTTTGTGTAATTCTTCACATCGAAATTACGATATTTATATATCGTAATTTCGATGTGAAGAATTACACAAAATATAAATTCGTACATTGATTTACGTTTTATTCATTAAATTTTCCATCGAGTGAATATTTTTAAACATTGAATTTTTTACGTAAAGAAATTTCTTATCTGATCAATTTTCTATCTGTCGAATTTTCAATAGAGCGACTTTTATAAATATCGACTATCCTAAGTTTTGGTTCCTCTGATTTGGTTAACATGGCATTTATGTATTTAATTATATTTATTTTAAGTGATTCATCATTATATGTACTTTTTATATTACCCTATTTTTGGATGTACTCTGTTGGAAAATAAACTATTATTATTATTATTTATCTAATTTTCTATAGAGTGACTTTTATAAATATTGTTATCGCATTTTATGAATACTGAAATTTCGATGTAAAGAATTTTCAGCCAAGTGAATTTTCGACGTAAAGAAAGCCTTCACTTGATTCTATTAGTCGAATTTCCCTTCGAGTGAATTTTATAAATATTGAATTTTTGTAAATGTAAAAAAAAATTGGTGACTTTATATTTCCATTCTTTAAATTTTCCACTGAATTTTTTCCACGAAAAATAAATTCGTTTCTTTCATATTGTTAACGGTGAAGGCTTCTACTTCGTTATACATTATTCTTCACAGATAAAAAAAACGTTTTAACTTTGTTTTGTATAACACTGACTTTATTAAGTGATTATAGTTTCGACAATTTTAACTAGTTCTACTAGTTTGTCGAAACTATAGTCACTTAATAAAGTCAAAAGTTAAAAAGTTTTTTATTCGTTTCTTTCATATACCGAATTTTCTATTCATTGAGGTTTTGATGTAAAAAAACTGCTTGTAATAAACACGCACTTGTTCATTTGTTTATTTATAAAATTCCACGAATCGAAAATTGATTGATTGAGTTTTTATTTGGAGCATTTCTTCTTCAACCTTCAGTTTTTATAATTGTCTTTACATCAAAAGTTCAATTGAATGAGTTTATATTTCGGCAGTTGTTAATATAAAAAATTCGAAAATTATATAAATTAAAAGATAATCATTTGAAGAATTTATATTTCAAGCAGTTTTTTACATCGAAAATTTAATGACTAGAAAATGTGATGAATAAATAGTTGATTATTTGATTGGTATATATTTTAAGGAATTTGTTTACATCGAAAACTCTTCATTTAGAAAATTCATTCGATTGAAAATTCGATGAACAAAACATCATCGAAAATTATTTGAAAAATTTGTATGAATACATCAATTAAAAATTGCCATTATTTTGTGTTTACATTTTACAACTTTTAAAACTAAAACCCTCGCTTATGTTTTACTGATTGGAGGGTGGGATAGAGACCACCCACCCACCCTCGATGAATAAAAAGTGAATCATTTGACTCATTTAGATTTTATGGAGTTTTTTTTGACATTGAAAACTTGTTATTTATAAAATTCATTGAATTGAAAATTCTGTAATCATTTGATTGTATTCTTTCATCAAAAACTTTTTATCTATAAACATTTGACGATTGAAAAGAATATATTTTAAGAAATTCTTTATTTATAAAACAGAAATGTAATCATTTGATAACACATTTAAAAGAGTTAGCGAAAATATGACTCAATCCCTAATGTTTGCAAAAAGCCGTAACTATTGTAAAATACCAAAGGATATTAAAGTGACGGGGTAATCCTTCACAACAAGCTCATTTATACACACACACAAATACACAAGTCACACGGCGGAAGGACCACGTGGCCGATAGCCAATCACTACTACCACTACTATCACAACCTACCATAGGAAAAGTTGTTAGATTATAACTTCAAAGTCAAGTTTTTATCAAAAGCTGTTCTTCTTATTGCTATACAAAACTACTGATACATTGAGGTCAAGGAACCTATGATTTTTTCTGTAACCAAGTGAATAATACAGTATTATGGATGATAAATAACTAAATATTATGTCCATACATATTTTATAACGTTAATGTAGAATTTTGTAGTAGGAAGTTTGTATTTCCGTCAGCAGTATAAGATAATCTGTTATTTGATGGTTTAGATTAATAATTTAGCAATTATATAATTTAATCAAATTTACATGGCCTACCGTAAATAAATAAATAAATAAATAATTAATAGCAACAAATAATAGGTACATAGATTATTTTATATAGTGTGTCCCAATTTCGATGCTTTCATTGACGACAGGTCATGATTGCTAATAGTCTTTGTAGTTCTTGTATTAAATTAGTTCGTGATTGAAATGTTAAAATGAATTCACATAGTGCTATGGTGAGAAACTTAGCGATAATGTGTTTGTTTCTGGGAATGGATATGGAATCTAGGATTTGGAAGTAGGTGGGATTTTTTGTCAGGAGAGGATAGCCTCTCTTGTATGGGGATCACCTTCGTGGATTCGTATAGGAAGTAATTTGATGGGTTATGGAGAGGATTTTGGGGATGTCTAATTTTCGTTAGCATCCTAAGGGTTAATAATTCTGCGACTTGAAAGTAACGTAAAGTTATAGATTTGGTGAAATTGATGGTAACGACGGTTACTGTGTGGTAGTTCATTTAAAAAAAGGGTATATGAAAATAATTTTTAAGTTTATATAATATATAGTGGTATAAAAACTTAAAAATTATTTTCATTTGCCCTTTTTTTATAGATTTGGGTTTGTAGAAGAGGATAGCTGAATAGTATAGAAAAGGAGGGCAAATCTTTTTATAGATGTTCGTACTTGTTTGTAAATTAATACCTTGCTTTTTGTAGGCTGGGCCTCTGAAATGTGTCGCCCTTTTCTTATGTTTTGCTTTAAGGGAAATAGAGTGGTTTTTCAAAGTTAGTTTTGAATCAATTATTATTCCTAGATATTTGCAGGTTAAGAAGGAATACATATTTCGGCCATTTATTGATATTGAGGGAATCAACTTTACTCACTTTAAATCAGTAAAAGGGAAGAAATTGAGATTTGAGGATTGATAGTAATTTGCAAGAAAAGTGTGTATAATGTATATCATGCTCTTTGGTTAAGGGATTTAGAAAGTGTAGGAAAATGGATAATTAAAACGGTATCGTCAGCGTAAAGGAAATAATAGGCGGCTTTATTAAAATATTTTGGGTTGGGTGGTAGATATTTTACACCAAGAGATGTATAGATTAGGAGAAAAAGGAGAATCTTGGGGTAGACGTTATTCGGGAGAAATGAGATAGAAAGAGAACTGCAGAGACCTGAATGAAGCGATTATGTAGGAAATTATGAAGGAGATTTAATAGGTAAATCATGAGGATATTGCACCTAAATAGCAGGCCTTGGTGCCCAACGATGTCGAAGGCCATTTTTATAGGGAAGACGATCGCGGATTTCTTTCCTTTGAGGCCTACTATTTGGCAGTTTGACTTTTTATTTAAGGATAGAGATTAATCGACTGTAACTGCTTGTGTTGTCAGGTTTGAGGATGCAGGTGATTAATCCGATTTTTAACACTCTGGTGGTATATTTTGAGTATGGTATATATAGCTCAATCTTTTATGAATTAATTTTTAGGAATTAATATACAAAATATAATATTGAGCTTTTTTTTCATTTAAAATTTTGTAGTAGTCATCTCCTTTGATTTCGTCGTTGGGATACGTGGATTTTGGGAGTTTTAAAGCTTTATACAATGTTATTACAAGTTTTTATCATAATCGTCATTTTCTGTTATTTTATAGGATTTCTAAAAATGATTTGTAAAAATTTCTATAAATTTGATTCGTTCGTTTGTGATTGGGCCAACTAATTTATCGTTTTGCACGAATTTATCCATAAATCACTTTTGTATTACATGATTAAATTGTGTAGTCATTTTGTTAAATTTCTGTTTTAATGTCACGTTTTTAGTCTGTCCAAAGTCTCTGCACAATTATGGTTTGTATTTAATTACTTTGAGGATGTAAAGAGATATTTGTTGGATTTTTGGTGAATTTGGTCGTGTTATTTGAGATAGAATTGGATAACTTTTTATCAATTGCAATATGGAATCAGGTTTAATGTTAGGATGAGATTTTACAAAATTAGGCAAGTCAATAGTTATTCCATCATTAAGTTGGGGGAAAATGGATAATGAAAACTTATTCATAGATAATCTGATCCCAAGTCGGGGATAAGCTCCACATTATGAATTAAATGTTTAAAATTGTTGGTACAGAAGAGGATATCAGGTGAATGTGGGATCGGTTGGGATGCGGATGAAGTTGGCGTTTGAAATAAAAGAGGATAATTGTTTTGATTTATGTTTATGTTGAAGTCTCCGATTATGATAGTATGGTCATGGATGGGAAGCTTTTGTAAAAATAGGTATTCAATGGGAGAGGAGTGATTGATATAAATAAGTAATGTTCAGTTGAGGGTAGCTTAATAATGCAATGCAGACATTATTCATTATTATTATTAATATTCGGTGGATTCGCTTTATCAAGTTTTACAGGCGGAATATCATTACGGGGTTGGAGATCAAACCACGAATAATTAGTTTCCAGAAAAATTATAATTGGAATGAATTGCTGAATCTGTCCTTAACTGTTTTAATAGTTCATATCTATCCATGTTTTGTCGTGTAAATATCAATGATCATATCGTGAAGTGTGATGGGTTCGTTAATTCTTGTGCTTTTGTCTATTTGTGTGTTTTTTGTTTTGATTTATAATTTTGGTATTTAAGATTACCGCTATAAGTATTTGACACTTCTTGGACCATGGTCTGTGCTTAATAATTTAAAAAGATGGCATGTCTACTAAGACCAGTAAAAATTTACAATGAATTAAAGTCTACTATATTTCTAGGCTATAGTTATTTTTTTCTTCATCTCCCGCAATCCAACTCTCCGTAAAATCCAAGCTAGCGAACAAGTCGTTCTAAGAATTTTAATCAGAATACAATATCCTCAACTTCTCTATGTCTGTACCTCTATTATTCTTACTAAAGAACGCCTCCTGTACCTAAGTGAAAATTTAGAAAAGTTTAATCATAAAATTCTTTCTCAACAGTGTTTACGCAGCAATTTAAGTAATAATCAAAAATTGAATTACTTCAAATTACATTAAATTATCTATTTTTATTTTAGACATACTAACACAAAGAGACTGGCAGATTATGGATTAAAAATAATTCGTTGACAGAGCATACATTTCATTCCACTTAACTTGTAATATATAGTTAAATCTCTCCAAAGCACTCAGCACCTTACAAGGCATGATAGGCCATATAGAGACCTGATTTGCAAAATGGCATATTTCCATCAACCCTAACAAATCCCAGCTCCTTATTCCCTTTTACAGACTTACGGAACCGTTTTCCTCAATATCCATAAATGGACAAAATATTTATTCCACCGTCAGCTGCAAATACCTAGGAATAATATTCAATTATTAATTAAGCTTCAAAAACCACTTCTCTTCCCTAAAAACAAAAGTCATGCAAAGGGAGGCACATTTCAGAGGCCTAACTTACAAAAAGAGAAGGTATAAATATACAAACCAGTACTCACATCTATAAAAGATCAGCCGTCCTTTGACTATTCAGCCATCTTCTTCTACAACCCTCACCCAGTATATTACATAATTTTCAAGTCGCAGAAGTCGCAGAAATATTAGCCCTTAGGGTGCTAACCAAAATCCGACATCCCCAAAATCCTCTCCATAACCCATCAAATTCATTGCTGTATGATTCGACAAAGGTATTCCCAATTCAAGAAAGACTATCCTCGTAAAAAAAATTTCCCAAAATTCTAACTACTTTCACAATGACAGTTAGCGGTCATGATTGCTAATTGTCGTTGTAAAAGTTTTGAAAGCAGTTAGAATTTTGGTCATAAAGTGCCAGTAATTTTGGAATGTTTTTACGTTCTAATTATTTTAAATTCTATATCATATATTTGTGTAATATACATTTAATCTTGTTACCAATTTTACATTTAAGGTGTGGGGATTTTGCGTATCCTTTAATTTTCTTGTATAATTTTCTCTATTCCTTGCTATTATTTTAGCAAGGTTTGTCCTGTTTTGTTTAGATTCTTTTATATGATTCCATGTTTCTTTTAGTATTCCTCTTTTATTTCTGCCTGTTACTAGTGTTTTCTATATTTGGTTTATCTGTCAGTCTTCTATTGTTTGCATGTTCCCACCATCCTAGCTGCTATGTTCTATACATTTCTCAATTTATCGCTATTATCATCTGATGCGGTTTTTATTCTTTAATTTGTGTTTCCTTTGTTGCTTAATTTTTCTCTATAAATAAATTATTTATTGCACAGTATAGGTTCTTATTTTTTTTAATTTTATGATTTAAAGCTTATTGCTGTCTTTCTATTTTATCAAAAATAATTTCTAGATATTAATTCCTTTACTTGTTCTATCTTTACTCAAATTATTTCAATATGTATTTTTGTTTAAACTATCATAGTTTTTTGCTTATTCAGTCCCATACTATTGTGTTTCATAATTTGATTACATTTCTTTAAGTTCTCATTTAAGTCATTCACACTTTCTGCAGCTATTATTATATCATCAACAAATGCACATTACTGTATTTAAAATTAATATCTTCGTTGCTTTTTCTGCTTGCATTATCATTTCGTCCATGACTATTATAAATAGTTATGGGCTAAAACCTCCTCCTTGTCGCAGTGCTTGTTTTATTACATAGATTTATGATTTTTATTGTTATCTCTTATTATTTTTGTTACCTCATATGTACTTTGAATTACTTTTATTAGTTTTTAATTTATCGTTTTACTCTCTTGTATCTTCCACATAGCTTTTTTCGTATTTAATCACATGATTTTACGATGTTAATAAATACACAGTAAACTTAATTTAGACTTATTAAATGTTATAGTTGATACTTTTATGAGCTACCTTTTTGACGGAACTTGATATGTAATTTTGACGAAGAAAAACTTTTTATATTCCATATTATTGCTATTATTTTCAAAGGTTTAACAAGTCGATACGATAAAACCATAAAGGTGCCATCTATTGTCTAAACGTTCCACTAGATCCCAAATGGGTGGATAACCACCGACTTTGAAAGGATCTCTCAACAGCGACAATTATGTAAAGCAACTTGTAACACAATCAGAGCTAATGCCAAGGCAATAACATTTAATAATCTTGGCGAAGAAAAACACTTGTTAAACAATAAATACTGTTCCCCGTCATCAACAGCCACTGACCGATTTAGATCTTTTTGGGTCTCTTCAGCGTCGCGCAGTTGGAATCAGGGAATCGAGATTCACTTAGGAGGTATTTAACTCTCCGGTTTAACCATCGATACGATAAAACCATAAAGGTGCCATCTATTATCTAAACGTTGCACTAGATCTTCACAAATGCGCTACGCTGATGTGATCCAAAAAGATCGAAACAGGTCCGTGGCTGTTGTTGCCGGCGAACAATATTTAATATATACATAATTATTATTGTTATAATTGTCGCTGTTGAGAGATCCTTTCAAAGTCGGTGGTTATCCACAAAAGCTTAGAAATGCACTCAGTAAAATTAAAATCGCAAAAATGTTAAATTTCACTTGGTGCAAATAAATAAATAAGTCGAATAATAAAAGAAAACTTTTTCTGATACAGCTGAAATTTCAATCTTTTTTTTTGGTGTTTGGGTTTCTATGTCACTTAGTATATTATGTCCATATTCTCCTCTATATATCTACAAATAATTTTATTGATAACTGGGTAGATACATAATATAGATAATGATTATAGAATTGAAATTTTTTGTACAGTTGTCAACTGACTATCTACCCATGACCTTTCTGTCCAATTTTTTTAAATTATATTTTGCGAAAAGTCCTTATCATTGTTTGGAAGGTCATGATTGCTTTATTTATTAATTCGTTATTGAAGAGTCGTTAAGATTATGAAATTAAGTAATATAGTACTATAGTACATTTGCATTCAGGGATAATATTTTAGTTTCTGATAAAGATATAGGAATTGGAAGTAGGTGAGATTTTTTGTCAGGATGTCTAATTTTAGTTGTATCACATTATTTTATGGACGTGTGTACTAGTTTATTAATTTATAACCAGCTCTGACATTAAGTAAAATATTTACTATGTGTTTTACCGCAATGTCTATATTATGGTTTACCACATAGTAACGGTCGCAACCATCATCATGATTATACCCAGCTTTTTGTATTATTAGGCCTATGAAATGTGCCGCCCTTTTCTTGTTATTTTCATTTTAATGTAAAGTTATTGGATTGTGTTTGTATAAGAGGATAGCAGAATAGTCGAGTAAAAGACGACAAATGATTTTATTTTTGTAGATTAATCTTCTGAAATATGCCACTCTTTTCTTATCTTTTGCTTTAAGGGAAAATAAGTGATTTTTGAAAGTTACTTTAGAATCAAAATATTATGACCATTTATTGATATTGAGTGAAGTGGATACTTAAGATACTTAAGTTGAGTTTTGTTGGGATTGATACTAATACGCTATTTCGCAAGATAAGTCTGTATAGTTTTTATCATGAGAGAATAGGCGATTTTATTCAAATCCGAAAAATAAGGATCAGCCTGAAAATGCTATCATAACCGGGATCTGTAATTTTTCCACGGTTTAAAATTTCATCATAGTAGTCATCCTCCTTGATTTCATTGTTTCAGATACGTAGGATTTGGGAGATTTTAAAAGCTTCACATAATATATACACTTGGTATTGAAAGTCTTTGTAATAGTCATCATTTTCTGTTATTTTGTAGCATAGTTGAAAGTGATTTGCAAATATTTCTGTAATTTATATATTTTATGATTAAATTGTGAATGCCATTGATCATTTTGTTAAATTTCTGTTTTAATGTCACTTCTTTAGTCTGCCCAAAGTCTCTGTATAATTGTGCTTTTTATTTAATTAGTTTGCGGATGTAAAGAGGCTGTGGATATTTGTAGGGCTTTTGGTGCATTTCGTCGTGTTGTTTGAGATAGAATGATAATGTTTCTATCAATTGCGATTTGGAGTCAGGTTTAATGTTAAGAAAGAAAATTCGTGCAGTCAATAAATGTCGTTGTCTTTAGATAGATATATCGTATTAACTGGAGCGGAAATTGGGAGGAAATGGACAATTAAATATTTCTTGAACGACTCACTCATTTATCACTTGGTAAAAAATTTTTATAATATTACTGATGAACGTTTAAATTAAATTACGCTTGGTTTGTTTTACAATTTTTCGTAAATAATAACCTTTTAATAGATTCGAATAATTTCAAAATTCTATATTCGGGTAATAGGGGACTCGATTTGAATCTCAGGAAGGTCTAGAAATAAACAGGGCAATAAAAGCGGGAAAACACCTTATTAGCAACAAAAGGTTTAGGGATTCCCCGATCTTAAATTCCTTTATTACCTGATTATAGATAAACTTATCAGTTTCTTTTATAACTGACTCTTGATAACGCATTAAAAAGCGAAACTATTCGAGTCAATAGCAAAAAACATGTGAAACAAACCAAGTGTAATTTAGGATAATTAAAATTTATTGATAGATGATCTGAACCCAAGTCGGAGATAAGTGACAAATTATGAATTTAAAATTGTTAGTACAGGAGTGAATGATTGCTTCTCAGGTATGATGAATGTGGGATGAAATTGGAGTTAAAAATAAAGGAGGATACCTGTTTTGATTTTTGTTTGTTTATGTTGAAGTCTTCGATTGTGATGGCATAGCATGGATGGGAAACTTTTGTAAAAATAGGTCAGTAGAAGAGTGAGAAGTTTATGTGATGTTTATATTTATGTTTTTTGGTGGATAAGCTTTGCGAAGCGTTTCAGGCGGGATATCAATACGGGGTTGGAGATCAAACCTTACCACAAATAATTAGTTTCCAGAAAAAATCATATTTGGAATGAATTGATGAATCTTGCCCTTAATCAAACATTACTACACGTAATTAGTTTACAGAAAATGGAATTGGAATGAATCGATGAATGAATTTGTATGTTCGTTAATTATTTTCCCTATAAATCTCATAGTTTTCGAGAAAAATATAGGGAAAGTACACATCACCATTTTTTTTGTCGTGTAAACGTTAATGATGAAATCGTGAAGTATTCTGGGTGTGTGGGTTCTTGCGTTTTTGTCTATTTGAATGTTTTTTTTTTAAATTTATATTTTTGATATTTTAGATTCTCCCGATAAGTTTATGAGACCTCTTTGGACACTTCTTTGAGCATGATCTTTGCCTTACTTAGAAAGATGGCATTTTGACAAAGACCAGTAAAATCTATATTGAACTAAAGCCTATTTCTAGGTTATAGTTATATCTTTTTATTCATCTCCCGCATTCTAACTCTTCGTAATTAATCCAAGCTAGCTAACAAGGCGTCCGAATAATTTTAATCAAAATACAATATCCTCATCTTCGCGCCTCCTGTGTCTAAGTGAAAATTAAAAAATACCGTTTAATTGTAAAAATCTTTCACAACAGTGCTTACGCAGCAATTTGAGTAATAATCCAAAATTTAATTTCTTCAAATTATATGTATTACATTATCTATCTTTATCATAGACATACTAATACAAAAATACAGGCAGAATATGGATTAAAAATAACTCATCGATAGAGCATACATTTCATTCTACTTAACTTTTACTACAACATGCAAATTACTTTGTATTATTTAGAACATATCGTGGTATTTGCTAGGAAAGTAGTTTTGCTATGAAGTGATTTGTTTTTTACTCTTAATAAGATTTATTTAATAGATTTACGTAACGTTACGTTTTTTTTTATTGTTTAATGCTATTAGGGATTATCATGTAAAGTTATAGAAGAAAAGGATTATAATATTATTATTATATCCTTGATTATATTTATCAACAATAATATAAAAAGTTGTCAAGCTGATGAAAATAAAATACACGCATTCATTGACTGACTATCAGAAATGTTCTCTTCTTAAGTTAAAATTACGACACCAGCACTGAAGAGACGGTTCATCCATATCATTTTCTCCATACACATCCTTTGTTAGCGATGAATATCTCAATGTCATTAATGTCTTGCGTTGAGAAATCAAATCATATTCTTTACAACTGGCGGCGTTCTTTATTTTCTTGAACATTATAAACACCAACATAAACATTCAATAACAGCATGACGTTACATTGCACAGACAGCTAAAATATGTTATCACACACTATGTGGCTACTCTATTTGCCAGCGCTCCGCACGGTGCAAACTAAAACTACATTCCTACTATTCCTCGTAACATAACGGAGGTTGTTTTTTCCTACTACAAATTATTAATAAATAAAATGATTGACATTGCACTCAAGATAGCAGGAAAGTAGAACCAATGAAGAAGTAACCATTAATACTCCATATTTCCGGTACACGGATCGTTAATCCCGTTAAGTGCACTTTACAGGCCAGTGTTTTTCCTCGGTAGCCTTCATTGCTCTTTAAAAATATCGGACAGGATGCTTACAAATTATCCAGGTAAAATGTGCGCGCAAAAAATAGCTTAATGAACATATTTGTGTATCAGTATGTTTCACATAAGTGCCGCTGGCTACACAAGAACCCCATGAAATTTGCCGTGTCAGAATAAAGCGCGTTCCGTACAATCGACCCACTTCATCATTCGCGGTGCAGCTTTTAATTGAAATATTGATTCAGTCGGTGCTCCCGTTGATTTGTTCTTATCCGACAGCACGGTGAATTATAACCTACATTATTCATCTCTGCATTCTCTATTCTGCATCTGCCGCAGTTTATTGCCAATCAACGGAATATTTTATGCCTGGCACACATACAAAATACTATTAAATGAACAGCTATAGGACACCCGCAATCATATAATGTGATTATGCTTGTGTAGGAATGTTACTTCTATATCCAAATATGAAAACTGTTTCATTTGGAATATTGTAAAATATAGATTGTATTCCATAAAATTATACAGGGTGTTAATTAAACATATTTTAATGAGTTTTAAAAACCCCTTTTATTCCGAGATATATTTAATTACATGTAAAGTTTATTAGTGTATAAGAACTGTTGAAAATGACTACCTCTAGCTAGGATGCAATAATGCAATCTTCTCCGCAAAGATCATCAAGTAACAAAATATTATTAGAATGGCTAAGGGATTTAATAAACATCTGGCATAAATAGTTTCTGCGTTTAAATATTTGAGTAGTTAAAATTAATAATTATTGTTTTAATATAATAATTTATAAAGCAGTATTTTAAAAAAAGTTGTTTTAGGTGTAGATAATATGTCATAGTATAATAAAGAGATAAATCATTTAAAAATACAATTAGTTTTAGTTATAAACGCGTTGAAAATCATAAAAGGCACCCTACTCGTAAATAATCTGTAAATTTATTAACAAAGAAAGCAAGAGGTGCTTAATTAATTCATCGAAATATTTCTCTTTTATCCCTTGCATATATAAGAAAGTAATCCTCGAGTTCAAACAAGGCGCTTAAAGAAAATCCTCCTTGATTACGCCATGGGAGTGGAAATTATCAGATTTTTCCCGTGCAGGAGATTATTAATTATTTAATAAGGCTTTCATCTGGCTCCACCGGAAGCACTTGTTTAATGCATATCGGCGGCGATGGGATGCGCGGAGGGTAAGGGGGAGGGCCATCACTTCCTCCTACCGTGCTCTTCGAAATTATTAACGAGCATACTTGGATGCAAAATTTTATTTTGTAATAAACTGGGGCGAATTTAGTTTACGGGGATTGTAATGGAGGAGTTAATTGGTCGTTATTAATTATTCGTCGCCAGCAAAAAGGGAGGGTTGCAGCAATGAAGGGTAATTGTTCGGAAACGTCTTCGCGTTAATAAAGTAAGTTTGCGAAGGATGGCCCAACTATCCTGCGCTTTAATGAAACACTTTCCCAACTAGAATAATGGAACAACAAAGTGTGCAAATTAAATTAGTTTCATTGTCATTGTTGAAATTAATAAAAAAATCTACAAACAGAATAAAGTAGGTAAGTAATAAACTTCTGACAGCTTATAAAAAAGTGAAATATTTTATAGCTAAAATAATTAGTATATATTATTAATTATTATAAGCATTCGTCGGATGAATTAATGTAATATTAGCAACCTTAAAGTTTCATCACTAATATTTCAACTAATATATTATTTGTAGTTTGACATTAAAAAAATATATAATTATTAGTATTTTCCTATTACTTTAATAGGATGTGGACTTCTATAACTATTATTAATTTGATTGATTGATTCTTGAGGCACTTAAGTATTGAAAATCCATATTCACTATTTAGATAACAAAACTGTTGGATTTTCAAATTGGTTTTATTGTAAACACTACATATGTTTCGCCACACTGTGGCTTCTTCAGGTGAAGCAAATATATTTACAATGTTTATAATAAACAAAATTTGAAAATCTAACAGTTTTGTTATCTAAATAGTGATTATTAATTTACTTTTATTTTTGTACGAATAATACTGTTAGCTTTCTGAAACCATCAAAAGATAAATAATTTCCGGGCAATAAATACTTCTATAATTTTTGCACGCTTGGCCAGCATTGAAATACATTAAATATTTTTCTTCTATTTGCGTTCATACATCAGTTACAACTAATCGGATATTAAATGTCGTAAAATTCTGGAAGGGTAATTTATATGGGATTTCGAATTTATCGCGTTCGAAAACGTAAAATTTATCGACTCACCCGACGGTAACATCGAAAATGTTACTTCCGACGGAAGAGGAAACGGCCATGTCGCCGAAACCCTTGCGCGCGACTATGACGGAGGTGATGAGGTCCGGTATGGAGGTGCCGGCCGCCAAGAAGGTGAGGCCCATCACTTCCGCTGGGATCTCCACCGTGTCGCCTATCACGTTCGCCCACCACACCATCAGGTATGAGTAGGCCGCTATCCACATGATGCTCCCCAGGAACGTTATTGGAAAGAACTTCTTACCTACAAATAAAAAAATAATCATTAGTAAAGGTAATTGTTACGAACAGTAGAACCTGATAAATAGAAAATTAATATTTGAAGAAAAAGTTTCAAAATTTTAAGTTATAATTCAAATTTCATTTCTTCATCATTTTGATCATCTCTTTATAAGGTCAAGCAAATCACTGTTACTGTATTTTTCTTCTACAGTTTGATGTCTTGGTGGAAACTATTTCTTTGTTCCTCACTGTAGCCGCTAATATGTTATTGATATGTCAGGATAAAAACCACATTTTTTGTAGTGTAAGCACAGCTTTGGTGTAATTAACATTAATAAACATTTTTTTTAAAATTTAGTTCTAATGCCACTGAACTTTTGACAGCCAGTTTTTTGTAAGTACTGATGATTTTTCATGATATATCGGGAGTATGCATTAATTCGTGTGTTTTTTTTTTTTTCAAAAATTAAGGCTTTATTGTGAAAAAATGGTTATACACTCAATGTTCAAAGTATTGTGAACATTGAGTGTATAACCATTTTTTCATTATAAAGCCTTAATTTTCGATTTGCCCATCTTTCTGGCAGTTTGTGGATTCGATCCCAAAAGAACTTCTCCGGGTTGGTGGTGAAGAATGAATCGAGCCAATTTTTGATACCCTGTTCTGAAGTGAAGCGTATTCCGGTGAGGGCATTCCGCATTGATCTGAACAAGTAGTAATCAGAATGGGATATGTCTGGGCTATAAGACGGGTTTGGTAGAACTTCCCATCCACTGTTTTCCAAATAGTTTTGAACCGGTCTGAAACATGTGGCCGAGCGTTGTCATGATGGAAAATTATGGATTCGTGTCTGGTTGCATATTCTGGTCGTTTTTCCGCAATCGCTCTCTTCAAACGAAGTAATTATGTTCGGTAGAGGTCCCCTTTGATCGTCTGACTCGATTTCAACAGCTCATAATACAACACACCCTTCTGATCCCACCAAATACAGAGCATTACCTTGCCGCCATAGATATTCGGCTTTGCCGTGGATGTTGATGGTTGGCCGGTCTTCGCATACGATTTATTGCGCTTGAGGTTTTCGTAATGAATCCATTTTTCATCACCAGTGACAATCCGATGCTAAAATGACTTCTATTTGTCGCGTTGAAGCAACATTTCCGACATGCAGAATCGGCTTTAATTCATACGGCACCCAATTTCCAAGCTTTTGGATAAATCCTGATGCTTTTAAACGTCTGGAAATGGTTGCTTAATCAACTCCCAATGATTTTGCAAGATCTTTTTGCGTTTGGCACGCATCTTCATCAAGCAATGCCTCCAATTCTTCATATTCACACCTTTTTGGCCGTACGGGTCGTTCATCATCTTCTTAGTTGAAATTGTCATTTTTAAACCGTGAAAACCACTTCTGGCACGTTCTTTCAGCAAGAGTATGGTCACCATAAACCTCTACTAAAATACGATGACTTTCGGTAGCACTTTTGTTATGTATGGCGTGCCCTTATGCAATGCGTATATTTTCTTCACCTCTTCTTCTTGCTAGTTTATTTTTAAAATACTTATAGTGATCCATTTGCATTTTACTACGATTAGAAAAAAAGAGGTGCGCATCATTTGGAGCTACTTTGAGACAACATTTCCATGTTCTTCCGAAATAAATTTAAGTATTTTATTGACATCTTATGGGTGTCATGCTGTATACGCGTTCCTAAAACACTTGAAGGAGATTTTTCAACATCTAGAAAACTTGTGTTACTAATATTGTGCCTATCCTCAATTTCAGATATTTTCATAATTCTGATCAGCATTTAAGTTTAGAAAACTAGGAATCGTATTCAGAATGCCTGTCAATTAGATTGGTTATGGAATTTTACAATCAATTTCTATTTTTCAAATTTATATTTGTGTTGACGCGTTAGACTGAACAGGCTTCAAGGAAAAACTACGAGAAGTACGAACGAACACGATGAAGGGGGAGAAGAAAGACAAGGAGAGGATAAAGACATCTTTACAAAAGATGCTACGGTCACCAGAACAAAGGAAAATACAAGAAGAAAGAATGACAGCTAAAAACAAACAAAAGAACAAATCGGGAGGCAAGAAAAAGAAAAAGAAGATATGGAGGAAATGAAAAACATGCTGAAAGAGATCTTTATCTTTATTTAAGCTTTATCAAAACATGGTTATAATATAGATATTTAGAAAATTGATGAAGAAAAAAACATACACATAATTTTAGATAATGAATTGAAAGAAGAAATGCAAGAGATAGGAAGGAAAATAAAGAGAAAAATGGGAGCAAGAAAAGAAGAAATAAACAAGAGGTACGAAAACTAGAGAACAGAATAGAAATTATGGCGAAAGTAAAAGAAGAAATAACAATGTGATAAATAAGATAAGAGAACGTAAAGTCTGGAGTAGAGAAGTTCTGCAAGTAAGCACTACAAGTAGATTTTGGAAGATGAGATGGACGGAAATAACAGAACTACTATTCTCAGATGATACGGTCATAGTAGCAGAAACCAAAAAAAGACAAAATCAATACTAATAACAAAGGAGCGCAAAAAAAACAATATTACGATAGGAGGAACAACAATAGAACAAGTAGATAGCTGTAAATACCTGGGGACAATAACCGAAAGCAATGGCAAGCTAGACAAAGAAATAGAAGTCAAAGTAGGAAAAACATGATGAAACATACGTTCTTTGATAAGAAGGAAATACCTAAGGAAATAAAAACAGAAATAGTATAAAGTGATAAGACCTACGCTAACATATAGCAGTTAAAGATTTCTTAGGAAGAAGCAAAACAGCTAATATAAGACAGAAAGAGATGGAAAAAGACATACAGATTAAACGGATGTTAAGATAACTATGTATAAATATGTAAACCGCCTTACACCGAAAGATAGAAAGAAGTAAGATTAAATAAAATAATTCTAAGTTAAATTAATTAAATTGATCAATAATTAATTTAAATAAAGACTCAATAGATAAGGAATAACTGGATGACAATATTCGGAGTAATACATTTTACACAGACCACTTCGACTGTTTTGAAGTAATAGCAGTTAATTCTTGCGAGGATAAACCACATTTAATTTATGGTGTATTTGGAGTGTCTGCTTTGTCGTATATTCTGCACAAATTAACCATTTAGAATATTTAATTCAAATAAGAAAATAAAGGATAACGAGACAAAGAAACACAAACAGAGTCTTTCGTGGTGACTAATAATAAGACAAAGAAGCCCAATAGGCCACGAATGGGTATAAAATATAAACAAAAAAATTAAAATTGAAAGAAGTATACGTACGTATGACCTTGATACACATACAGGTGTTAAGGATAAATTAAGGATAATTATATTTCAAGATTTCTAGCAAATTACTTACAAATAATCAACAAGGGCTTACAGTATGTGCAGAAATATTGTTTAATTGGTATTAAGAGAGATAATACTAAACAACTCTACTAAATACCACACAAAATGCAAAAAAACCTTAGAGCACAATAGTATCACGAATTGTTACACTTTTTATTGTGTCTAGTTTCGTCCTATTTGGACATACAATCTGTTGTATTCGTTTGATAATGTCCGAATAGGACGAAACTAGTCACAATAAAAAGTGTAAAAATTCGTGATACTAGCATAGTGTTATTATTTCTTAAACCTATTTCGTAATCAAGATGTATCATATACCTATAGTGTTATTAAAAGAACAGTAATAATATGTTTTCTTATTAAATTGAAATTATTAAAGATATTAGTAAAACTCGATTCCCTGTCTCAAATCCAACTGCGATAGATTGATGATATCCAAAATTAAAATGTTTTGATTAACACATATATTTTTTGCCCGATTTATAAAGCCAAAACTGTTTTAGTCAAAAACGATGGGATAATTTTTTAGTTGTTGTTTTGTAAAGGCTTTGGACTGATGTATCTAGATACAGTAAACAATAATTGTGTGCCTTATGTAATTCTTCATAAATAATTTAGGGATAACCGATTAGAGTGGGGATCTTATTGGTACTTGGATAATTTAATTACGATCATTTTAATGATTCGGAAATATGGTCAACTGTAATTTAAGGAGCTAAAATGTATGTTTTCAACATTTTGGTTTAGAAATTGTAAATATTAAGCTCGTTTGATAGTATATTAAAGATATTTAACTAAATTTAACTACCATTTCCCGCAGCAGAAGTTACTGTATAATTTTAGTTTATTGCTATTCTTAAATTAAAATATTCAATGTTTGATAAAACATTTTATAGCCTCAATAAGATTCGTTAAGAATTTATATTTTGTTAGCTGTATAAGGAGAAATTGTCATATCATAATATTTTTCTGATATAATTTTTCAATTGTTTCATATATACTAATATCCGCTTAATAAAGACCAGACTTGATTATGCATAAAATATCTTTGTAGGAACTGTTGGGTTTCGACATAGATTTTGGTTTGAATAAGTCATTGATCCAAGAAATGAATTGCCCTTTTAGAATATCTAAAATGATGTTTTTAATGCTACTTATAAAAATATTTTAGCAGCATTTCTTCCTTAATTGTACAGATTATTAATTAATCTAACTAGTACTGTTTTATCAGTATGACCAATGGTTATTGTTTATTATCAAAAAAAAAAACGGTGACTAACTAAAGTATTGTAATGTAATTTTGATCAATGGTTTTCTTTAAATTACATTAACAATAATGTCACAACTCTCTGGATATTCCCTTCTCGTCTTCTCCTTATTCATTTCAAAACTCTCATAAAACTATTTATGAGGTATAACTTAAAGCCTTTGGTATTGACTATCAATTCAACTCAAATGTCAGGTACTATATGTTGGTGTTAAAACCACGCATTAAGTATGGTAATTGTAGACTTGAGTAGTAGCAAATTCTCTTGTTACATAAAGTTTATGTTTTCAAAACGTTTTGTGTTTTCACAAAAAAACGTCTTAGTGATACAGATACCTAGCAAAAGTTGACACGAATTTCCGTAGATATACCCATACACAAAAACAATGTCGGAGTGATATAGCAACTATGGTATTTTTGTAGTTCTTCGTAGCACTTAATGCTTATCAACCGACTGTTTTCCTTGTATCGAAGTCGTTCATATATTTCACATTTCTCGCGATTTATGTGATTTTTGTTTGCCAAAAAATACTTTAATATTTAATCAATTTTTTAAATTTTTCTGTTTCTCATCAGATATACTTAATTTCCCAAACTCGACCTTGGCTTCTATATAGTTTGGTAGCTGTGATCTCAAGCGCACAAGCCGGTGTATCTATTCATTTAGTTGATTGAGCAACTATCAACAGTTTTTTTTTTGACCTTTGGTATAGAAATATCTATATAGTTGATCTCTCAAATCTGTTCCAGTATCACACTTGTAATTATTTTAGCAATTACAGGTTCGACAGTTTTAGTTTTAGTTTTTTTTAGCAACCTAAGTTCGGCGATCCTTTAAAGTAACAAGCTCATTTACACACACACATAAAAACCCGGCGGAAGGACCACATGGTCGATAGCCAAACACTACTACTAATACTACTGTTGTATGTTTCCACGACAAAATTAAAATATTAGTAGTTTGACAATGACATGCTAAAGTTGTCGAAACTGCATTCGCTAAAATAAATACAAGTGTGGTTTCCACAAAGTCATTAATTTTATTGAAATGATTAAAAAAACATATCATGAACTTAAAGCCTCCACAATCTTGTATTTATTTTCAGTTGAATTAATCTATAGATCGAGCCATATCTAGTTCAAAATTTTGCAAACTTTCATCGGACTTTAGGTAGCCATTCTTTGCCTGCGACTGATAAACATGTTCAAAGTGTATTTGAGCATACCCCATTTCCAGGTGTTTATGGAATCATAGTCCAGTTCACTTTGAGATACTCTCTCTAAAATTTTCGTTACATAACCTTTTTTGTTCTTCTAGTTTCCAGCCATTGTCTTAGAAAATTTGTCTATAAAGTTTGGCTATCAACATGAGATGGTTGCATTTTTATTTCATGAGCAAAGTAAGCATCTACTTTGTTTCAATTTAATTCTTTTAATGGAGTTTCCTTGAAATTGCGGGTATTTCTGGTTCGATGGTCCTATATATATCTTACCATATTTTCTTAGAAGTTATTTCAATATTTTTAAACAAGATTTCTAATATTTTTCAGAAATATTTATTCAAAATAACAAATTGAAGCGGGTTCTTCCAGGTTTCTTGCATTTTCCAACATCTCTTACTTTTTTTTTTGGAATTCTAGAAAAATTTTCTTTCATTTTTAGATATTTTAAAAATTTTTCCAGTCATTTTAAAATTGAAAGAACTTTCTTTGAAATTACTCACCGCGGATTTTCTGGAATTATGTGGATCTGGTTCAGACGCCTCGTACCAGTTATCTTTAAACAGCTCTACGTCCCTATCTAACCTCGAACTTTCCGTACTGTATATATTTTTTAAACTCAATATTAGAATTAAAGTCATTTTATTATTAGTAAATTATGTATGAATTTCCTCTGTTCCCAGAACAAGTCTAACAAAATCGAAAACTAAAAACTACTGGAAATAAAGACTACTTGCATAATTTAACAACAAGAGGCTTTCTAAAAAATCTAAAATAATTACATTGTGTAGGAATTTTGAATCAGAATGTTAGAAATAGATTAAAAATTCATTTAGTACCTGAAAGGCTTTAGGGAATTAAATTCGATCACTATTAATTTGAAAACTTAATGATTTTATGAACTGAAGTTTATTCTCCATATCTATTATAAAAAATCCACACAATTTTATAATAATTAATTAACTAGACTTAAAAGTTAAGTTTTTGACAATTAATGTGTTTTAATTTTTGTAAAATTTGTCTTTTAACTTTAGAGTATTGAATGAACTTATAATTAGAGTAAAGAAAATTCAATCGTAAACACACAGTCAACGTACTGTTAACACCATATTTTTTTCTGTAAAATAGAATGCTAAGGAATAGGCGCTGACGATTTAATTTATTATTTAAACTCTATTTTGTAAGCATACATAATCTATATTGATTGTGTTATAAATAATTAAAAACCTTTTACAACGCAAATGACTAAGTTCTATTCCAAATTATTTCGGTATCTATATTATTCCCCAATTTAAAAGATACAGAATTAAAAAATTATTTTTACATATTCTCAATTTGATTTTTAAATGTTAAATGTTGTTGGGGGTGAAACGTGAGCCAACCCAAATTTCGTTGCTGGACTAACGAGGCTTTAACGAATAAGTAGACCTTTTTTGACGGCTAACCGTTTCGGTCGGATGAGCCGTCAAGAGCAAGGGCACCTTCTTCTAAAGGCGAATGAATTTAAGGATCAACAGCATGGAGATGCAGAAGGCCAAGGAGAACCATTGCATTAAGAATCTACAGGGATACTTCAAGAAAAACTATCATTACAAAGACCAAGGAGAATCACTGCATTAAGAATCTACAGGGATACTGCAACTATAATTATTATAACGATGATCGAGAAAAATAGAGATAGGAGGCCATGCTCCTCATTCAGCGTCTTTAAGTTTCTGGGCTTGGCGGTGAGAAATATGCAACAGGCCACGCTTTGGCGGATGCCAGGTTATACGCGGAAAGTATGCGATTGGAGAGGAACAATTCCATCAAAATAGTTACCATGACCTTAGCGAAGTAAGATGGCCAAATAGCGGTGTATGTATGAAAAGTAAGATGTGACATTACACCATTCAAGCAGTGGAGAAGACCGAGATCACAGACATGGAATAGCTATCCTGGTCGGAAACAACATGAAGAAATATGTAAAGAACTTCATTCCATTTTAGGAAAGGTGTAGCTTATCCAGTTGAGTGCTCGGTCTATTGATATAAACATCTTACAGGTATATGCTCCGACAGCAGAGAATAATGTTGAAGAGGTATAAAAAGATAATAAAATGCCTAAAAATACAAGGTATTAACATCGTAATGGGAGACTTCTACTCAAAACTAGGTATGTATTTTTAAGTATTTTTTTAATAGAACTTGTAAAGTAAGTAAATAAATAGATAGATAAATAGGTAAAAACGAGATTAAGGATGTACTGCAAATTTGGGTTGGGAACAAGGAATGATCGTGGTGACCATTAAATACAATTCTGCCAGGAAAAGCATTAAATTATAACAAACACCGGGTTCAAATTACGGACCAGAAGGAAGTCACCACATGACAAACCGGAACTCACCACTAGAAACCAAATAAACTTTATAACAATAAGCAAGAGATTCCGGAATGCTATAACAGAGATTAAAACAAACCCAGAAGTTGACATAAATTCCGACTTCTGGTAGCTCAATTGAGAGTTTGAACTAAAAAAAGCTCATAACCGAAGAATAGATACAGATAATCTAAAGAACCCTGAGATGAAAACTAAACTTAAAGATAGAATTAACAAAAAATAACTACAGCAAAAATCACTAACAATATTGAACAAATTGTTTAATAATGTTTCACCAAGTGAGAAAATTATTCAAGAAATAATATTGAACCAGATTGGGCCAATAGAAAGGTCGCCATAAGAAGCATAGTGAAAAATAACTTGGTTATTCCAAAAAGCCGAAAAAGAAGCACTGGGTGACAGATGAAATTATGCAATAAATGGAAGAAAGAATAATAAATAAGGGTGAGAGCATAAGATATAAAGAAATAGGCAGAGTCGTTAAAAAGCAGATCAAAGAGGCAAAAGAAAAATGGATTAATGAAAACTGCCAAAAAAATAGAAGAAATTGAAGGACACGGCAGCCACAACATGCACAAAAAGTTCAAGGGGCTAACAGTATTTTTTTCATATTGGTATATAGGAACATAGAAAAAACAAACTTATAGACAAAGCAGATCAATTAAATACGCGAGAAATTTAAATCAAAAGCTTATTTACCGACAACACATAAAAAATAAATAATAAAGTAACAGTAGACTCAGAAGAGATGCAAATACTGAAGAGTGAATTAATAAAAGACTTGGAACAAATTAAAGATGCAAAAGTGACTGGAGATGATGAAATTCCAGTTGAATTTCTGAAGACTATCAACAAAAAAATCTCAACTTAATGCTAAATATTTTTAATAACATCAATGCCACTGGTCATATTACAAGGGATTGGCTAAAATATACTTTTATAACAGTTCCTAAAAAAAGCAAATGCCAAAAATTGCAACGAATAAAGACTAATAAGATTAATAATTAATTCTAGAATAAGAAGTAAATCAGAACAAAACTTAAATAACACCCAGTTCGGATTGAAATGTAGTTATGGAACCCGAGCACCCAACTTCATGATGCAAGTCCTAGTCCAGAAATGTTTATCTACGCATGTTTTATTAATTACGAAAACGCGTTTGATAATGTTAAAGATAACAAACTAATGAAGTTATTAGAACTTTTTGGACAAACAGCAAAAATAAAACTTGACAACAAAAAAGGACAAAACATCAAAATATCAAAAAGAGTGAGACAGGGCTGTATCCTCTCACCCTTATTTTTCAACTTATATTCTGAACACATCTTCGAGAAAAACCAAGACACGTGCTAAAATGGCATCAAAATAAATGTAGCACGAATCAGTAATTTCCGTTATGCGGATGATACGGTGGTGCTTGCGGACAGCATAGAAGACCTACAACTGATGTTGATCAAGGTAAACATGATGGACGAAAAGTTTGGACTGAAAATAAACAGAAAGAAAACAAAATTTATGTTAGTGAGCAAGAGAAATATATAAAACGAAAATGTTGCTGAATTTTGCATATGGCTATTTGTATTGTCCACTTGTCAACTATATCAATAATTCACATGAAGAAGTTTAAAAAAAAAGAATGTGTACCGACTGCTTACCATAATTTATAACTTAATTTTAAGTAGTGGCAGGTTTTCGGAATCCTGGAGGATAGTAAAACTAATTCTATTATTCCAGCAATAATATAAAGAATTACCGACCTATTTCATTAACCCGTAATCCCTCAAACGTCTTTAAAAGAATATAAGCGGATATTATTTATAATTATGTATCATCCATAATTGTATAAGTTTGATCGGGTTCTAAAAGATGGCCTTAGAAAAACCTAAATAGAATAATTCTAATATTAAAGTCTTCAATTCCATTTCAATAATGGATTTCTTTTTACTACACCTATTATTACAAGCTCTTGATGCTCAAACGCAAGTTCATATCAGAATATAATATGCAATATTTCTAAAGCCTTTTATAGATTACCGCATAATATTTTGTTAGAACACTTGGTATCATTAGAGGTTAATAGAAATATTATAAATGTTGCTGTTTATTTATTCACATATTTACTTTACAACATACTGTTACTATAAACCAATCATCAAAAATTATAAATATAAATAGCTGTAAATCATTATCATACATAGCAACCTCAGACCAATACTCTTTTTGCTATTTATAAATCTTGTGTCCACAGTAATTGATTGTAATTTCTATAGGTATGCTGATGATATTAAACTAGTTTAACAAATTAAAATTAAATTGAATATTTAGGTATTATTTTTACCATAAAATAACGTTTTATCCACATAATATATCTATAGTCCAATCTATATAAACCTAACCTAACTAACCTAGCCTAACTTAACCTTAGGCTTCATAATTAGAAATTGTAAAAAAATAAATCAGTTAATTGTATAATGCGTCTGTTTAACTTTTTTATTTTTAGAAAGCTAAAGTATTGCACAGTTGCTTGGAGTCTTAATTATATGAAGTATACCTTTTTTATAGAGAAGGTGCAGAAGAAAATAGTAAGATTTAAAAAATATTTGTTTAAACTTGAGAACTAGTTTGATTTCCTATGTTGTTGTATTTTCTGAGTTCAACATACCTTATTTGATTCATCTGGATTAGTTTAAACTTATTATATAAATGTATATGTATGAATATATACATTGTCACTTACATAATACGTTTGTTCTGGGCAAGTAATTCGTCTTACGTATTCCCACGATATCAATATTTTATCAACCTATTATATCATACATCTATTGATCTATATTCACCTAATTTAGTATTTTATTTGTTATTTGTGTATTAATAATCTAGTAGCTCGAAATAAGGAATCCTTTCTAGTAGGTGATTTTAATATAGACGTTTTAAAAATAGATAACACTAGCAATTATTTTAAGGAAATTTTAAATGCTTATAACGCTCAATATCTAATTACTGAACCGACGAGAATTTCTGTCACTTCAAAAACCTGTATTGATAATATAATCACAAACGTAACATCGAACGTTGCTGTGCATACATTTAACACAGCAATGTCCGATCATAAAGCACAAAGTCTTGAATATCATTTACGTGGCAAAATAAAATTACCCTTTATTAGGAAAAGAATATTCTCTCGCGAAAACATTAAAAATTTTTGTGTGAATATAGAAAATGAAAATTTTGAGGAACTTTATGTTAGCGCCGTAGTAGCTGTTAAATGCAGTATTTTTTTGAACATATTCACAAAGCACTTTAACAATAATTTCCCACATAAAACTCTTACACCACATAATAAGAAGAAAATCTATCAAACGCCCACACTTAAGACCGCTAAAGAATCTCTACTAATATATCAGACTTTATCAACACACATGCCGGAATACATACCTGTATATAAAAGTCATCAGAGAACTTATAACAAATTGTTAGTCGCAGAACTGAATAAAAACATTGAATTAAAAATTACAAAATCACAAAATAAGTCAAAAGTAGCTTGGAAAGTAATAGGGGAACTTACTGGTAAACAAAAAACTCGTAATATTCCGTCATATTATGACATACAAAAATTGGCGGATGATTTCAATAAAAATTTTAATGAAACAACATTAAATATAACTTCCATCTTAAATAATATAAGTAAAAATAACATTCCGTTTCACGTGCATACTATTTTCCTGCAACCAGTAACACCCACAGAAATAGTAACTATCGTAAACTCTATGCTCAATAAAACCAGTTCGGGATATGATGAAATCTCCATTTCAATTATAAAAAATGCATTACACATATTTCAAATCCGCTGTGTGATTTAATTAACACCATTCTGGAGTCTGGTACATATCCTAAACAATTTAAATGTGCAAAGATAATGCCAATCTACAAGAAAGGCGATCCTAATGATTTGGACAACTATCGTCCAATTAGTTTACTACCTGCATTTTCCAAAATAGTCGAACGGGTCATTTATTCACGATTATTACATTTTTTTATAAAATTTAAATTATTCTCTGACACACAACATTGATTTTTAAAACAACGAAGCATTGAAACGGCAATGTTTGAATACACAAATTGGATTCTAACGGCTCTAGAAAACCGACAACTTGCTTGTGGTATTTTTGTTGATTTATCAAGGGCTTTTGATTGTATTGACCATCTCAAACTACTGGAAAAATTGTACCAGTACGGTATTAGAGGTACTGCTTATAATCTTATAAAATCATATTTATCAGATAGGATTCACTACACATATATAGCAGATGCCATGGGCTCAATTGCTGAATCCGGAAAACTCAGTATTGACAGGGGTATTCCTCAGGGAAGCATTCTGGGCCCACTACTTTTTATCATTTACATGAACGACATACCTAATAATGTAACACTAAATAGCAAATTATTAAATTACGCTGATGATACGACTGCGCTAATACAGGGACCTACATTTCAGGATGTTGTATGTTTAGGTAATAGAACCATGGCAACTGCGGAGGATTGGTTTGCGAAAAATAATTTAGTCCTTAATAAAAATAAGACTAAGTGTGTTCTCTTTAAAGTAAATAATGCATTAACAACGCCTAAAGAAATTAATCTTAATAGCACAAATTATGAATTTGTTAACAGTGCGAAGTTCTTAGGAATTACTCTGGATGAAACACTATCATTTGTTCAGCATATTATAACAGTTTGCGACAAAATAAGTAGATCATGTTATGGGTTAAGGGTATTAATGAATACAACAAATAGTAACATATCAAAACTATTCTACTATGCAAATGTTCATTCTCACTTGCGATATGGTCTGATATTCTGGGGAAACAGCTCTGCAGTTGATAAAGCGTTTCAACTGCAGAAAAGGGCTGTAAGAATTATTTGTAAGCTAGGATATAAGGACACCTGCAGAGGTACGTTTAAAAAAGAGAACATACTTACGTTGTACGGTATGTTCATATACGAATGTATTAAATTTTTATACAAACATAAAGAAAAATTTAACGATAGCGTGATGGTTTCACGGCATACATACAGACATGGTCAAACATTTATTTTATATTATAATCGCCTTCCGTCGTATATTAAAAATATTAATAGCTTTAATAAAATCAAAAGAGAGCTATTCAAATTAATTTGTAATATAGAACCGTACTCTATGGCGGAATATTATGCTTTTAATTTTAAATAATATCTAATGTAAATATATTTTCTTGAATTACTGTATATTTTATGTTATACTTTTCGATCTGTTAGGATTTTGTATGTTTGTTTTTTTTTTTGTCCTGTTTTTAACGCTTTTACATGTACAAATTTAGTCTTTGTAAATTTGTCATTGTGAAATAAATGCATTATTATTATTATTATTATTATTATTATATATTTTTATTCTATTAATTAAGAAATTCCATATAGTGTAAAATATAGCTGCGAACAATATGAAAGGATTGCGTAAACCGGGGTCGACATTAAAGAGGTAATGTACGGTAAAACGCGATCATTTATATTTTCAAACAATGCGAACGCGAATTCTGCGATGGGCAGTAAAATTGCAAAAGAATGGCCAGGAAGTTTAATATTTCATTTAATTATACCCGGACCGAAGTTGCATAAAATAATCCAGAGCCGCGAACGTTAAAAGGGTCGCCGGGTCGGGTTTTATTTTAATAACGTCGTCTGCAGCACATTCACAGTCGGTGAATACATGTCAAATGAACATGCGAATATGTGTGTGTGTGCGTTCTAATTAAAAACGTATTGATTCGGATTGGGGAAAACGGTTAGGCAAGAAAAAAATAATCACTCATTCATATTCTTGTAAAAAAAAATAATTACCGTATTAATTGTTATAATCAATACATATAACACTGGTGGAACGTTATTGATTATTAAATGATATACTTTTTAATTCAGTAATTTTTTAATAAATTATAATTATCGTTAGAATTTAGAATACTTAAATTAAATACAGCGCTCCTTAATGTTATTTACTGAATGATACATTTATAAGCTAAGTTTAAATTCAAAGAAATAGCTCACAAATGTATTTTATGCTATTTTCAGTAATAAATAATATTTATTGGTTTAAATATAAACGTTTTATAAACTGGAGTGTAAAATGAAGTGAACTATGTTTAGCTGTTAAATATCTAGTATAGTTTAAAGTGTTTTTATTAATATTCAGCATGAATAACGAAGTAGATGCCTTCAAAATAAATAATATTTTGTAAAGATTTATTTTGTTTTCTAATTCAAAATAACCAAACATGTTGAAATGTTTTTTAAAGTATTTATTATTGTATAAATATTACGTATAATAATAACTAGTATGCGGTTTATAATAATGTATTTGAATTATTGAGGAACATTTGTAGTTATAAAAATATACTAAATAATTTTCCATTAATAAATACGATTTATATCCTAAATTAAATGTCAATAAAGTGAAGGCTTGTGGTCATATTTATGAATAACTGATTAATTTAGCTTGGAAAAAGTCTATTTCCTTATAAGGAATAATTTACTGTAACTAATTACCCGGCGCAGCCACCATTATTACAAGTCTTTTAATTTAAATTTTTTACCCCTTTTTTTAATCGATTGTATTTGTAAGTAATTATATTATTTGAATGAAAATATTGGCCAACAAATAAAAATTTTATTTTATCATCAAATTTCGAACGGCGATTATTTTCTCATGCAATACTAATCACCATAACCAATTTCGTTCAAATGACTAAAATATGTGACCGGGCCGATCGATGGATTTTCATACGGCCGTGCCCCCTGAATCATGTCAAAAGTGATTGATTTTTAAATAATAAAGGCCACTCGCCGCATTCGAAACGAACGTATTTATACGTGTGCGGCTGTAATTGTGTGATCGTCCGCATTAATGCCGCGTTATGGAACGGCTTTCGGTGTTTAGCTACGAAGCGTGAAATGGATTTCGGTGTCCACAATCGCGGTCAGAAATTACCTGGAGCTCTCCCTTTGACAAGGCATTAAACGTCCAATTTCGGTCATTGATTTGAAAATCCCTCATTACGATTTCATCCCTCGTTTATACATCTACTGCCCTATGCTAATGTTATTGTTTGGCAGTTAATGGGTCGGTTAAGGCCTAATATATCTAATTGCTACTAGATGAATATATGTATATGTTAGTATAAAGGATAAATTCTGCTATTTCAAGAAATAATTGCCAGTAATGATAAAAAAATATTATTAGGAAAAATATACTATGTTCTTATCTTAATATGTTACATTCTAAATCAATTAATGATAATTTGACAATATGTAAGGTAAGAAAATTATTACATATATCATTATTTCGGAGAAGAAAAACAAATGTATTAGATTATTTAAATCCACGATATATTTAAGTACGTATTTTAATTTTTTTAAGCATAAAGCCAAAAAAATAGTTGTAAAATATTACCCAAGCGCTAACAAACCCTATACACCTCTATATGTTTGTAGAAATCATATCCAAAACTTCATTTTCCTTACAAAATTGGTCATTTCTTTAGATTCTACCCATAGTCTATAATGGACACATCAGAATGGGTAGTCGGTAACTGTCTCTCAGCCTTCTGTTAAAATAGGCAAAGTTAATCCTACAAAAACTAAACACTGACTTAATAATTGTTAACACTTCCCCATAAGTTTTTCCATACTTTGAATCAATTTGTCTCTTGTGTACATCCACCTTTATTCCGCTATTGAAAACTCCATATTTCTACAAGATTCACTGTTTGATAGTGCTATTATTATAGACGACTTTAATATCAAAAAACCTAAATTATGAGACCTTTCATTATTTTTATCTAACTAACTTCATACGTATTCCTAAATGGGTATCACATCCATCATAAATGACTCACAAGGTATCACTCCTGATGTACTTGTTTCTTTCCAGAATGTCTACATCCTTATACACTTGATTTTATAAAAATTAAATAAACAAAATAAATGTTTCGCCTCATTAAATATAAAAGATAAATCTAAAGAGACGTTCAACTGAAGAATATTTCTGAAATAAAATAAATTGAATAAACTAATATAAGACTGAGACTTGGATCAATACTTAACACATTGCGGACGGATGACGAGATGTCATTCCTATTTCATCGTTCGGGGCCGTTGACGAGATATTTCGTCTTGACTATTTCATCGTTCACTGACAAGATATATTGCCTTGTATATTCAGACGTTTGGGACTTAATCCATATCTTGATTTGTGGCACCAAGTGTACAGGATTAATATTATAATACTACCTCCATTACGAAAACATTGTTGGAACGTAAACAAGATTGGTTTAAACAATTCGACAAAACGGAGGCTTACCACAATGTCTAAAAGATGAAGCACATGGTCTAATAAAATGTAAAACTGCTTTCCGAAGCAATGGTGACATTCTACTTTTAACTTGGAAGAACAAAATAGAAGTAAGAATGGTATTAGCCATTCATGACAGTTCCTATTGCACAACAGGGATGAAATCTGGGAATAAAAAAAGCGGGTATGTGTCCACCTATACAACATGAATATGAAGGGCATCGACTTTGCCGACCAGTATCTTTCCTATAATAGTATTCTCAGAAAAACAGTAAAGTGGACGAAGAAAGTAGTACTGTATTTGATTAACCGTGGTCTTTTCAATTCATTGCGAGTTTACCAAATGTTAAATTCTCAAAGTATTATACGCTACAAAGATTTTCTTCTCGATGTCGCAAGAAATTGGCTTAGTCTTGAAAACACAATAGAGTCGATGGATTTAGAGACAAATGTTGCTTAATTATATTATTATATTATATTACAACACATATACAACATTATATTATATAACAATACATATACGACAACACATCCTAGTACAACTTCCGCCTTCGAAAAACAAGAAATTTCCGACAAGACGTTGCAAACGGCAAAAGAAGTGAAATTCGCCACGTTTGCAAGTTTTGTAGTATTCCACTTTACTTAGTGTCTTGTTTTACTAAATATCATACTTTCAAAAATGTTTAGCTTGCACAAAGGTTTACTTATTCAAACTTAAATTAAAAATTCATTCATTTTTAAAGTTGTTGTTGAAACTACTAACAAATCTTCACAATAATTTCAAAATATTTGACGCAAAACATTGCATGACTCAAGAAACAGTAAAAACGGTAAATAATAAACTCAGCAGATATAAAAAGATAAACAAATTACAAGAACTGTCTGACCCTACTACTGACACCTAGACATTATCACACATACATTTTTGACATTTCAACTCTATTTATTCAAGTTTACAGGACATTAATTTTAATTAATCATTAATTAAAATCTCATCAATCTACTACATAATCCTTCTAACCTACCCCTGAATAAGCCTAAAATTACGTCCAGATGGTCCTATATATACCCCTTGGCAATTTTCACAACTTAATTTATAAATTCCCGATTTATTCATTTTATCCCGCCTGGTTTTTAGATTAAAAATAATATTACGAATTTTAAACTAGGTCTAAATCCTACCTTAATATTATGTTTTTTTAGAATATTCAAAATTTCAAAACTGCATTTACCAAAATATGTCAAAGATATATAATTTGAATTATTACATGATGGTACAACTGCAAATAAAAATCCTTGCGCATTTTGTGTTTCTTAAGTAAATTATTAATAATGCTGCTTAAAGAACATTTACGATCTAAATAGACAATAGAGCTAAGACAAATAGACAAGTCAACTTTTGCTAAACATCTTATCGATGAGTCATATTCTTTTGGTGAATATGTTCTCTCGATATTGCATTTTGTTGAAAAGGGACAAAAAATTGATCTGTTGGAATCACTTGAAATCACAAAGCCACATTTCCACTATTAAACGAGCAGATTTACCTTATTTACACTCCTCTATTCTCAGCTGTTTGTTAAAATTAGTATTATTTATTATTTTATCCAAAATACTACAAATTGATAGATAGCTATGTTTTATATACATATATATATATATATATATATATATATATATATATATATATATATATATATATATATATATTATAAGATTTGATAGAAACAAAAAAATCGGGAATGTATTTGTTGGAGTGCGGAGACTGTTTTATGGTGTACGTTGGAGAAATAGGTCGCAGCTTTGTGAACGACTTACGGAACATAAGAAAATCAAAATTTACGTATGCTAATCATTTTATTGATAACAAACATAATTTTAATAATAATTTCAAGATATTACAGACGTGTGAAAAAAAGTAAAAAATTAAATCTTCTAGAACAGTAAGACATTGATAAATTTAATAAACTTAGTATATTACTGAACGAGAAAACCGATGTAAATAATTCACCATTGTTAACCTTATAATTTACCTTGTTGAACTTATAACCACCCCCTTTAATTGTAAATCCTCAACAAAACTACTTAGTATATAAGCGAAAATTGTAGGTTATAAAACCACATGTCATCTGATGAAGCCACTGTATAGCGAAACAATTGCGACATTAAAAAATGTGTTAATAATGTTAACTTATAATTATTAGTGAATTTAAAATCGGGTTATTGTTTTCTTTTAGATTCGTGAACATTTTTTTAGAGTATGGTATAGTGACATTTTTGGCTTAGAAACAAAAGTGTTGCCTAGGTCCTTTTGGTATTTTTGAACCTGTAGGTTTGCTTATACCTGAATATTTATAACAGATCTTAAATAAAGCATTAAGTTTAATTTTCGTTAAACGAAAAAGCAATTTGTGAAACACCTAAAGTGAGTGTTTACCTGAAGCGATTTTTTAAAATTTTTCTTTTTGAATACCGAATAAATCGCTCCGAGTTTTATCTGCACAGTCAAATGTATCGCTCGGTACATGTGAAAAGGCCTGTCAATTTTTTTACATAAATAAATAAACGTCTTCAACAACATGAAACGCCGGGTATATTTATTTTCGAATCAAAATGAGCAACGCTTGAACATGTGTTAGAGAAAAACGAAATTTAAAAAATTTTCATTTCTTTAAATTCCCTCAAGTACTGACACTTAAACTTACCAACCTTAAAAGTTTTTTTTTAATGAATGAGAAATTCAAATGCCTATCAAACATTGTTGAACACACGGTATAACACCATCAACTATTCCTAAACGGTTTGATAAGGATATCGCAGTTCACTTGAGTTGGGCTTGCAGGCGGGTGATTTGTGATGAGCAACATTTTCGTTTTTCGACGTCATTTTTACTGAAGGCTTTGACGGACGGGAAACAGGTGGAACAACTTAGATTCAGAATTTCAGTTATAAAGTGATTATATAGTTTCTTAACAAACAGAACACAGTTTGTTACATTAAACGGTTTCATAAACGAAGCTATTTCTGTAACATCGTTTGATCCTCAAGGATCATATTGTGGCCCAATATTATTTATGTTGTTTATCAAGGACATTACTATATGTATTGCTTATTATTACAAGGTACTTTTATTTTCTGATGATTTCAAAATGTTTCACATTATTAAAAATCCATCTGGTTATTTTCTAATATAGACTGACCTAAACAATTTGAATCAATGGTGTTGTGACAATCATTTATCTCTGAGTGTCAAATATTGTTATTCAATTTCATTTATCAGAGGTCATATATCAGAATGTAATTATTATATTAATAACATATTGTTTTTGTGTGCTGTTTTTATTAAAAAGTTTTTAATAATTATATTATTATGGGTGTCATGTACAGCACGAGGCCTAACAAATATAGCATCAAATAATGTAGGTATTACAAATTTTAAATAAGCCATTAGCAGGTGTAAAAAGCCCGTCGACTAAAGGACATCACAAACACACATTGAACAATAACTAAACCTAAGCCAACTAGGCGAGATGGACGAACACAGAATAATTTAACGTATTGTTATCGTCGGTCAAGTACATTAAACACCTAGGTGTAACATTTGATTTTCGCCTGACTTTCACTAAGCATATTAATACCATTTGTTGTTCAATACTTTATGTATTATTTTTCGGTTCGGTAGAAGATTCTCTATTCGTACATATAAGCTACTTTATATTACCTTGGTATAATCTCAGTTAGAGTATATATGCTTTATTTGATGTTCATTTTATTCAAACGGTTTAGTTCAGCTTCATCGAGTTCAAAACAATTTTTTTTTTAATATTAGTTACAATCTCGGTATGACCAATTTAATCACTCTCAAAGTTAGGCGCACTTATAACAATTTTTGTTTTCTTTATACAATTATTAATAGCGTACTAATTTGTCACATTTTACTGAATAGAATACATTTCAACATTCCCACTAGCATAAGAACCCATTTAACATTTTGAGAGAATTTTCGATCAAATTATAGTCAAAATAGTCCATTAAGTAGAATGATGTGAAAATGATGCCTTTGGCATATCCTTTGCTGTTTTTAAAAGTCCAGATACTTGAAGATCATTTTCAACATTAGTTTTCATAGAACGTTTGCGTTGGAATTTTCGAAGATGCTAATTGGACCGATATTTCAACCAGGAAGATTTACTGGTGGGACGTATCGCAATATGACGGTGCATCAGATCATTTTAGTTAGTTTTTAACAGCAAAGGACAAAATATTCTTATGACTTCATTTGTATAAATAGTTATACTTTTAATGTCGAACAATTTTAACGGTTATTTTAAGAATATATCAGCCAGCCTGGGGTTCTCTGGGTCATTTTTAGCTTGAATTTCTTTATTTAACTGTTTAAATTATATTTTCAAAAATTTGCTTAAAATATGTTAATTAAGATAAAATAGTCATCGGCTATTTATTATTCCTGTTGCAAATGGTTCTTTCTGCATCACTTTCAGTATATCCAAGGGTTTTGAACTGGATTACGGAATTTAAGTGACTTACTTTTAGAGCTTTTCCCTTCTGTACCTGGTAAACTTTTGTAAGTGAATACATTTTTATGAATGAATGATTTATACAATTCAATTTGCCGAATATGAATCTGCATTGATTTAACAGAGTACTATCAAGAGTATGCAGTGGCTAGAACCAACATTATTTAGACGCACATCAAAGTCGTTCATACTATAAAGAAATGTATATGTCCAAAATTATACTTGTAAAATTGATTTTAATGACGCCATAAACTCTTATATGGTGAGCTATTACTTATTATTAATTGTTTAAATTAACTGGTATATAAATCACAAATAATCAAAATATTTATGCTATTATTTTAATTGCCGCAGTTGACAGTTTCCAATGATTAGTCGGTGTTTAGGGATCTAGTGTAAGGCTTAGACAATAGATGACACCTTTATGGTAATATCTTGATCTTCAAAATATTGATGGTTTTTAAGAAATAAGTAAAAGAAAAACAGGTATTTTTTGGGCAAATGTAATTAAATTTGATACTTCCACTAATAAGAAGTATAATTTCTAGTACACGTTGTAAAGACTTTCAAAGAATATTCATCTATTAAAAACAGTTCTATAATCTAATGCTAATAATGTAAAGACGTTAAATTGGATTGTATATAATTAAATTAATCTTTTGGCTATTACGTTTAGAATAAGTTTAATAGTGAACAGTAATGAAACAATGTTTCCATTTGTATTTGATGAGTTATAAAACCTTTTTTGGCAAAAGAATAATTTAAAAATTCACATTTAATTTATTTTTTATTTTTTCCTTCATTCGTCCTCTTTTTCCCTTTCCCACCCCAACCATCTGAGGATACAGTTATAATAAATACAATTACTACGTGTTTTATTGTTTTATGAACATTTTACTATTTTACAAAAAAAAACTTGTTTGCCGATGAATGATTACATTAAATTAAAATACCTCTACCAGACTCCATAATGCCAAGTAAAGTGAATAATTATAGAAAGTTTTAAATTATCAATGAAGTAAAATAAATTTAATAAAGAACATGAAATGTAAGGAAGCAGTAAGATTTAAAAAACACCAGCTCCGCAGAAATGATCTAAAATGATACTGGTCTTAATTTCACAAACGAGGAAACAAATTTGATAATACGTACTTAGTAATCGTATGAGCCACAATGATTTGAATTTAAAATATTTTTTCCTGATCGCAATTTGTGTTATTGTAAAAAGACAGATTATCACATTTTGTAACAAATAATGTACATGATGCACATAAATGATATTTGTTATTTGTATATTAGTTTTTCGAATTACTTATTGCGATTTAAAAAAAAAAATAAAACCGAAAACTATAAATATATACTGCCAATTTAGTTAGGTACAGTGTAGAAGTTTCTACATTGAAATAAGTCTGATTATCCAAACACCATTCACCTTATAATAGTTTGGTCAAGATTATTGGGTAGTGCATTAAATGACCTTTACTATATAAATTATTTATACATATTATGTTTATTATGCTATAATGTTTGATAATTTGAAAGATATATTAAACAGAGGGAATTCATTTAATTCTAATAAAATTAAATTTGTGTTATTCAATTATTTATCCATTTGTTTTACATTATCAGTAATGATGTGTATAAATTATTTTATTCCAAAATTGTCGGAGAATTATTTAAATGCATAAATTAATATTATGCTGCGCATTAATGCAATTAAATATATTAAATTATCTCAATTTATTAATATTTATAACAGTATATTCTATCTACATAAATATATTATATCATATTATATTATATATTACTTCATTATTTTCATAATTTATTATATCTTAAAGTGGTGGCATTTTATTGACATGGTAATTTGACAGTTATAGTCGTGTTACATACTACTATTAATGGAATTAGCGCAGTTATATCAATATAGCCATTTCTCATGATTAATAACGAATGAATAAATATATTTATCGTAAGCCCTGCGTCATTAGTGTCGTTAGCAGGCAGTCTATTGGAATATAAATGCACTAATTTGTGCAGTATTGTTACAAATTGGTAGACCGCTTGAATTTAATTCGGTCGCGTCACGTTATGCTAATTAATTCCTTTGCCATTAGTACACACCGCACTACAACAGGTACAATACTTCCCAAGCGTTCAATGGATTTTCAAGTACCAATTAAGAAGTTTTCATTACTAATTACATTTGATTAAAAGACAATTATAGGCAATAATGGGGTTTGGAATATCATGGATGAAAATAATTTAAGACATATGATTTAAGACAACGGAGCTGAAATATTTTTAGTTAAAGACAGTTAGAGATAAGATAAATACAATATATTTGATTTAACATGATTGCTATTAAAGATTGACTCTAATGTCATTAAGACTTAATTGAAACTTAATTAATGTTTCAATACACAGTTTCAGCAGTAGAAGTGATATTGCCACAAAAATAACTTTTTAAGTGAGATTTCACACAAAAATAGAATATAAAAATGATGAAGAAGACATGATGACTTTGTTTTAACAGTCCATTTAAAAATTACACGTGACTTGAACTTTATGTTTGATAACGACTAGCTAAAGTTGTAAAAAAAGTCATCGTAATTCTTTATCCATTATATTAGGTACCACAAAGGGAACACCTGCACAATGAAATAGAATATATAAATGATAAATAACACTCAGATATATTTTATTTGGTTCTTATAAATATCTGTAATGTATGTACATTGTTAAAATGGCAGTATATGCTGTATTATTAATAAAATATTAAAAAAATATATTTACTGGTTACTTAACTGCTAGAAATGGAAAATGAATGACATATTTTGGCGTCAGTCAAAATTAAAAATATTAAAAAAGGACAATATTACAGAAGCGTTAAAACCTAGTTAAAAGATTAAAAATAAATAAATTTAGCAAATCCGGTATCTATAAATTAACCTATCAAGATTGCGAGGGTGTATACATAGGACAATCTTGTCCCTGAATTAACGACCAGATTGAATTAATGTACACTTCAATTTTTAACGCTGTTTATTAAATATTTTCGTATATATCTGTAATTTATAGTTGAAATTACAAGTTTTGATAATGGTACATTACATATCTCTTGAATTAGTTTCTCATATAGCTCGTGGTAAAACATTTTGTAATATAGAAATAACACAATTTACGCTTGGTTTGTTTCACTGTATACATAACATACTATATACAGTGAAACAAACCAAGCGTAAATTGTGTTATTTCTATATGGTACATTACGTTGCTGAAACTACAGTCAACGTCAAATAAAAGGTGTTATAATTTATTTTCTATTATTCCATTTTGATTTCTATATTATTTCAAAATAAATATAAAAAGGAAACAAAACAAGTGCAATACCTCTCCCTATTTGAAAATTGTTTCTATCAAGATAGTAGCATAATATGTATCGAATATAATTTATGCTAAAATTAATTGAATCATTAATAAACAATTATCTCTTCTTAAAAATAATCCGTTTCCAAAATCGACAATCAATGCAATTTGCTCATTATAACTGTTAGTACTTTTAAATGTGAAGTTTTGAATAAATTGTAACCCAGCCTCTTTACAACAAATAGTTAATATTACTATTTGAAACCAATATAAAAACATTGGAATTTTGAATGCTGCGAGTTTTAAAAATGAATAAAGCAGAAACGCGGGAGGTTTCTACTTCTCATGAAATAACTAATATTAATTTTTCAACCTTTTAATATTGATAAAGCTACATTGAAGAATATACTACTCTATACAAATTGAGTAAATTTTTTGTAGGTATTGACATGTTTTTATACAGAAATTTTCATTTTTTAAATAGTGATTACGAAGGGAGAGAAATTCTATAATTCTCATACACGTCGTTTACTTCAATACATCAAGTGATATATTAATATTAATTAACCAATTTAGTCACAACAAAGCTAGACATAATTAAAATAAGTAGAGCTTCAGAGTGAAAAAAAGGTGCTAATAACTTTGATTTTGGATTTCAATCAACCAAAAATAGATTCAGAAGCTATTGCTCGTAACACACAAAAGATATTAAGTATAAATAATAATACTGACGTCAAATGTCCATATTAGTAAATTAATATTAATATATTACTTGATGCATTAAAATAAGCGACTTGTCACTATTTAAAAAAATTAAAATCTCTGTATAAAAAATGTCAATACCTACAAAAAGAGTATGTAATGCTGTGATGAATGCTAACATATTAGAATACATTATATATTTACCCATAAATACTGTTAGAATGATAAAGATAATATATTCTGGTATTCTGGTATACATAAAAATGGAAATGTTTCATTCAGTATGAAAGTTAACTTCATAATTTATATTCTTGTCTAACTTCTATTGATTCTGTAGAGTCTTAGTGACCTAATATTTAATATTGAATATCTGCTTGACATGAAAAACATGTCTCCTCTAAAGTTGATATTTGGTTTTGGGTTTCGTGAAAATATAAATAACACTGTTATATCCTTTCTTCACATTTTATCTCTATGCTTAGATATATGTTTCGAGTGCTAGGCGCTCATTATCAATAACATCTAGAGCCTTATAATAAGATACCCTCTACCCTAATAAGAGCATGTTGATTTTATTTTTACCTGTACAGAGATTATTTAGAAGTTGTCTATGATTTTGGATTCTTATCAATAAAAATATTTGCAAACAAATATAGAATGATAGTTATCAGATATTCTTAAATTATTAAATAATTTTATTATAATACGTAGTTATAAAAAACTGTTACCACCATTAATTCCAACAAGTTTACATTTCCTAATTAATTCTACAATTTACAATTATTGTATCAATAAAAAAAGTGCCCTTCCATGTGGAATTGGAGATGAAATTCTATGGAAAGGAAAGTATCAATGCTGGTATATGCGGATGTTATGGTATTAGTGGCCAGAGTTTGGGAAGGAGTAAAATATATATTGAAGAAAGTTATATGGATTAGTGAAGACTACGTGTTAACTTGGGAATCATGAAGTAGAGATACATGAAAGGAGATGAGAGTTTAATAACTAAAATGGAAGGGTAAGGTAATTGAAAGGATAATCCATTCAAGTATAAAGGATTTATTTTTGAAAGTATAGGCAGTTACGTTTAAATAGATGCAAGGAAATGCAAGAAAAGCGAGAAAGTGGTTAGATGGTGAGTAATTTTCGAGTGACATTTAAATTATGAGATCCCTGTGTGAAGTTGATTTTAATGTATGGAGAGAAAGTATGGGAAACAACAGTGTGTGAGCGTATAGCAACAATCAACTGTGGTTACTGGTTACTGAAGAATATACTAGGGATTGAATATTCAACTCCAGAATACAGAGTGTTTCAAGAAACACCTAGAATAAGTCTGCAGTGTAAGGCAATGAAGATATTAGCAAGTTATAAAATGAATTTTTGGACATTAGAGAAGAAAAGACTAACGTAAGGGGCATGGAAAACATATATAGAGGAATCTACGAGGAGAATAGAGCGAAAGAGAACATATGACAAATTAGGGATATCGAAGAATGTTGTAAATTGTTTGTTAGATGATGGAGTAAACATAGCGGTTTGGGCGAAGGGAGTGAAAATAGAAGAAATTTATGAAAGGCAGGGATGTAATGAAATAATTAGATACAATAAGTAGGACTTAATAATATGAAAAGGAAAATTAACTGTATATAGATTTATTTGAGAGAAAAAATGATATTTACATGATAGCATTATTTTTTTTTTAATGTAATCATGCTTATTATCTATCTCTTTTATATTCTGATCATACTTTATATAATAATAACCAACTCAAATAATCAGTCCTAAACATCTTGGAAAATTATAAACCAACTTTCAGATAGCGGAGAGAATATCTAGACCATTTACAATGGAAGGTAAATTTCATTTCTTCCATTATGTAAGCAGTATGCGTTTTGATTTTATTCACAATGAACTGATAAGTCAAGATAAATGGAAACACTTGGATAAATTGGTTGTACAAAGCAATTGAAATTAGAGGGCATAAATATAACAGTAAAATCAAATGGTTTAATTCGGAACTTAGAAGTATGAGGGAGACTTTGCAATTATAAAGTAATGATTATACTTTCACAAAAGCAAACCAGGCAAGTAATGACTACAGGAAAAAATACAAAGTGGCTAGTAATGAACAAATAAATAAATCAAACGTAAACTTTATCAGTAACAGTAAAAATAACTCAAAGACATTGTGGTCAAATATAAATGAGGCAATAAGTACATCTATACAAAAACAATGAAACATCAAATTACTTGTGATGAATTTAATTCATTTTTTATTAGTATAGCTAATATAATACAAAATAACTTGTCGCTTTCATCTGAAGCGGATATTATTAGAATCACAAGTAATTTACACTTCTGTTTCAAAGAGGTAAGTTTGATTGAAGTTCGAAACGCAATAAAAGTATTGAAATGTAATAATTGTAGGGATATATATATATGGATTTAATTCTGATGTAATAAAGTGCATTATAAACAAATAATATAACTAGATCTGGTGAATTTCCAGATGTTCTCAAATTTGCCAAAGTAGTTCCTATATTTAAGAAAGGTGACATTAACGATATGAACAATTTTCGACTTATCTCATTGCTCCCTTATTTTTCAAAAGTTGTAGAATTTATACTGAAAAAACAAATAGTTGACCATTTTGAATCCAATAGGCTCTTTTCACAAAATCAATTTGGTTTTCTAATCATTCAACAATGGATGCCCAGATTGATCTTGTAGAATTAATTAATGACAGTTTTGAAATCAAAACTTACTGCGTGGGCTCATTTTTAGACCTAATTAAGCCTTCGACTGCGTATATCGCATGGGAGGTTATTGATACAGTTACAAATGTACAATTTTAATGACACAAGTGTAAGTCTTATTGAACCATAAATATCAAACATAAGGCAGGTAGTAAGTATTGGGCAAAATACATCTAAGCCTTTTGATGTATCGTTTGGTGTCCCGCAAGGGTCAGTATTAGAACCTACATTATTCTTAATCTTCATAAACGACCTACCCAAATATTTTGATGATGCTCACATAATTTTATTTGCTGACGATACTATAATTGTTAATACAGAAGTATCATTGGAGTCAAGTTTACAAAAAAATGCAGAATCATTGGAAATTACAAAGGCATGGTGCAACTCTAACAAATTGCATCTCAATGACTCCAAAACAAAACAAATCATTTTTGGACGTACAAGTAATAACGAAAATACTTCTACCTGTTTTCTAGGCATACACATAGATTCCGCTTTGTCATGGAACTCTCATGAAGATGCAGTCTGTAGGGTTATCTCCAGACATTTGTTTTACTATACGCCACAGAGTTTTTACATTACAAAGACGTGTTCTAGAAGTAATATGTGGCATTGGTTACATTGCTGACTGCCGAGAGCAATTCATAAGACAACGTATCCTAACTTTCCCTTGCTTATTTACACTAGAATGTTTATGTTACGTTAGAAAGCATCATAATTATTTTTAAACCCATAGCCACCATTGTCACAATACAAGAAATAAAAACGACCTATACCAATTCCAACTGCGGCTTAAGAAATCTGAAAATGCAACGAAATATTATGGGATATAACCCATCTAATACCCTCCTATATGAATTAACCCAAGTAATCCTTATTTTAGAGCGTCTGATATATCTATTCCAAAAATTTGCCATAAATCCCCATAACCTCGAAATCCTTAACCAGTTGTGTAATCCTCGTAACCCTTTAGTCAACCCAAAGCCAAAACATCCACAAATCACCATTCATCAATTAATCTCATCAGTTCATAATGACATTAGCGATCATAACCTTCGAATGACAGAAGACAGTTAACTTCGCAAGATATTAGTAATCATGACGTTTTTGACATTTAAATCCAGGCTGAAAGACCGCGGGTCGATAGCTGCTGATTAGAAGAAACCTCAAGTCTGTACTCTGTTCACTTCATAAAACCTGTATAAATACTTACTTCTAATAATAAAAATGTTTTCTCTCTCTATTATGGGATTAAGTTGTTCAATAAATTATCTCAACAGTTTGTGAATTTTCTAGTTAAACTCTCTAGTTTGATATTATGTGATATGTTATTCATTAACTTGTTTTTAATCTGTACAAATATATTACATCAATTTTAACCTTTTAGAAGTCTAATACTTGATTCTGTTCGTAATTGTACTCTATTGTAATAATTGTTTATTTATTATGTATACTTAGTTATAAGATATGTTATGTTTCTATAGTGAATTGGATATTATTATCAATAGAATTCATATATGTTAAAAGTTGATCTAATTGTCTATTCGTTCCTATAAATATGCAAAAATGTAAAAAAACTAATTACTGGGAAGTGAGCAATATTTTCTTAGATTTAAGTAATCCTTGTAAAACCCTTTGAGAATGATCGTGTGATCGAAACTAGTTAGGGAAGTGAAATAAATGAAATTGTGAAACAAATAAAACCAAGTGAAATTAATTAATTACACATTTACCCAATCGCTAAAAATGGTTGATTGTACGTTAAATAGTTTTATAGTATTAATAGGACTCGATTTCCGAAGTATTGTCATATTTTTTCTAATTATTAGTTAATTTACTACAACGTAAAGTACTTTAATATTTTTTTATTCAATTACAACTATTATGGAATAGCTGGAGTTACAAATGATTGGTTTACGACTTACTTAAGTAATGGATGGCAACGTGTTAAATTAATTTACACAGATGATCCAAATAAAACAGTATTTACATCTACTGAGGAGTATAATAAATTAGGAGTACCATAGGAATCAATTCTGGTTTCAATTATTTTCATAATATATAACCTTACGTTGTAAATTATATACCAAATAACACATTCATGTACGCAGATGATACACCTACAATTATTGTTATCCCTCCAAGCATAAATCTAGACATTAGGTGTAATATTATAAATAAATTGGTAGATTGGTTTATTTAAAACAAGTTGTTAACCTAAATAAAACTGTATTTATGCGAATAGGTAATTGTAGAGGCTTCTACTTTGTGATACATAATATATATGATTTAAAGTACGAGTACCTTTTTTAAACATCACACACTTTCGTTTAATTAGCAATGCAATTAAAAACATCCTCGAAAAACACAACATTAACGTTTTAATTAATAGTAAAACTCCCTTAAATAAAATGAATAAAAGGCATTTATAATAAACTACCTTGCAATACTTGTAAAGGAATATATACATATATCGGTCAGTCGGGACGTGCAATTGTAAGATTGTATTCCATGGAGCATATAAGTTCATATAACAACAAAAATGAAAAATAAACTTTCAACAATTTTGACAAAGATGTAGTTGAGTAATTATTTTTGCCGAAAAAGGCGTAAAAATGGATTTACTCGAGTCCCTTAAAACTATGAAACGTATCATGGGCAATTTACATGTGGAATTTATATTTTTATCTCATACATTGCGTTAATATAATCGGAATGAAGTTAGAGTTATTATATCACTTAATTCGTATTATTTAGAATCATTTTTTCTTTGTTTTGCTGAGTTATACTTAAAATATAAATTAAATATAAAGTTAAAACTATAAACTACGAGTAATATTCTATGATAATAGTAGCTAGGCACTTTCATTAGAATAAGTATCATATTCACTGTAGTTATACATCATCAAGCAGAATTAATATTTATTGATTCAACTACGAGTTTAATTAATTAAAAAAATATTAAAATATAATGTTAATAATGGCTATGATTAATTAATACAAAATGTAAATGTCGAAACACAAAACGTAATTTTTAATTTAAACTTAAACACTAAGAAATAAAAATAATCAAATTTTAATTAAGTATTTAAACAAATGTCTATTTTCAGCTAATTTAAGTTTACGTTTTCAAGCGTTCTGGGATTAATATCTTCACATGCATTAATATTTTTTGTTTTAAACTATGCAATTTTATTATTAGTATAAATTGAATTTTTATTAGTGGGCCATAAGAAAAAGTCGTAGGGATTTAAGCCTGGCGATCTCGGTGTCCAGGCTATTTCCCCACTTCTTCCGATCCACTTATTTGGAAATGTTAAATTAAGATGATCTTCAACTTGTTTCATGTTTTGTGTCGGGCACCCGTTGTTTATGACTTCATCTTCATTGGTTGTTGCAATTTCGTTTTGCAACATATGAATTTATTTAGTTCCATCTGAATTTCCGTCTATATAGAGAGGTCTCAAAATTTTATTCCTTAAAATCCCTGCCCTTGGGATATTCTGTTTTCGAGTTTCTTATGACATGAGGATTATCTATGACCAATAACGACGAATTTGTTTATTATTATCTGATACTAAATAAAAAGTATGTGCGTCCGTAAAATAAACCAAGATTGGCATTATACCATTTTCGTTACTAATTTCCATAATTTTTTCGCAAAAGACATTTCGTGAACTAATAGTTCTTGATGATCCTGACTTTCATAAGGTTGATAAGAACTGCCTTTCAAAATTCGATGGATGGTGCTTCTGCTCAAATCACATTCTGATTCAATATTTCTTAAACTTGTAGTTGGATCTACTTCCACTCTAGCCAACACATTATTAACTATTATTTCTCTCCTCGTCCTTTTACCTCTCAACGAGTGTCCTTAGTTTACACAACCACTTTTCGCAAAATTTTGAATTAATCTAATGGTCCTTGCTTGCGTTGGTACTGGGCAATTTTCAAAATTAACTCCAAATAAATTGCAAATAAAACGTGAAGAATGTCCAGATTGTGACCATTTTACTATCTGTACTTTTATTTACTAATATAAATGAGCCGTTTATTTTGAAAGTGGCCGAAGTCCATTTTTATCTTTTTTCAAGTTAACTGTGGTGACATTTATAATTTATGCTGAACTGTCAAAAAAATAAATAAATAATATTGAATTAAATTTCAAAGAATAATATTTAATTAAAGAAATTAGTAACCCATAGGAAAGGATAGAATCACAAGATTCTTTGATTCTGAAAGTGAAGAAGAATTAAAATGATACAACAAATATAGAAAAAGAAACAGAATTTTAGAACTTCATTCTTCAACAGAGGAAGAGTAACTAATTAAGAATGAGAATTTACAAAACAACAGCTTCAGAGAAGGATTAAGAGAAAACAGAGGTGATACTTATATTCAGAATCTTCGTAAAATTAAACGAAATTCGGGGAAAAGATACGATGCACAAACGGGAAAAATTATATCTGCCAAAGTTTTTCAAAATAAAGATTGCCAATGTCGAAAAGACTGCTTAAAAAATTTAAATGAAACAGAAAGAAAACGTATTTTTGAAATGTTTTGGAACTTAGGAGACTTTAATAAGCACCGAACGCTGTACTTTTAAAAGAATACGTCAGAGAAACGGAAAAGAATAATATAGAAATAATAATATAGAATTCTCAAACAGGCAAAGTTTCTGTTTGTAAAAAAATCTTTTTAGATACTTTTCAAATAAGCGAAGGACGATTGAAACGTGTGTTAAAATCTAAAAATGTAGGCAACGGTTTGCGTGGGCGTTTGCCTGGATTGTCGGCAAATATGGTTGTTCAAAACTATATTAACAGTTTCCCGAAATGTGAATCCCGTTATACGAGGGATCATAATCCCAATAGAATATATCTACATCCTGAACATAAAAAAAATATTTGATTTGTATGAGCTTCACTGTAAAGAAAATAATTTAAAAGCAGTTAATGAATGGACTTATAGAAAAATATTCAAAAACAATTATTTTAATCTACAATTCCACCCACCATGCAAAGACAAATGCCAAAAATGTGATCAATTAAACATTAAAGTTAAAGCATCAGAAAACCACGAAGAAGAGAACAAATTTATGGAAGAACATGATATTTATTTAAAACTAGCAGAATCAGCTAGAAATGCGTTAAAACAAGATCAAGAGCTAGTATCAAGTAATCCATCTCATTATTTTGGCTTTTCTTTCGATTTGCAAAAACCGTTACCATTCCCAAAGCTAACTACTTCAGTAGCTTATTAAAAATACTTGTATATTTTAAATTTAGGCATACACAATTTTCACAACGATAATATTATACACGTACGCTTGGGATGAAACAAAAGCTTCTAGATGTTCCCAACAAGTGGCTTCATGCCTCTTCAGACACCTTAAAACTCTAAAAAGTGAAAAACATATCATTGCATATAGTGACATGTATGAAGGACAAAATAGAAACACCAAAGTATCTTTAATGTGGTTAAAAATTGTTCAATTTATGGAAAATTATGTGGAAATCATAGACCACAAATTTTTAATATCAGGTCATTTAAAAATTAAAAAATGTAGAAAAGGTATACTAAATGAAATGAAACAAGAGGATTTTATATCAACAAGACTCTTAGAAGAAGCAGTTTACAAAAGATCCAAAAATACCAATGGGAAAAAAACTAGCTGCAAATATTCTGTATGCAATTTTTAAGAAATGAACCTTATAAAATTTTATATAAAACAACCATGGATGAGAATGCAGAGTTTAAAATTCTTGGTTTATTGCCACGTCAGGGTAGACCTAAACATTTGGAAATATTGTATTGCCATCATTACACAAAAGTATAAGAAGCATCACATCACTAAAATACCAACAGATGATGGACTTACTGCGATATATACCTCCATAACTACTTTACATCCCTTCCGTATACTGAGAATGTTAACGAATAACTTGTTATTAGATTTAATTTTTTTTTCTAAAAAAATTAAGTAAATAAAATGGATTTTTTAATTTTTGAAGCTATATGTAACAGACTTAAGCTCTTTCACATTTTATAATAAAACTAATTTTTATTTTGAAAATGACCTTTTAAGGTAAGCAAGAACATATTATACACTTAATAATACCGATTGTTTTAATAGGAATTATAAAATTAACTCCCTTAAATACGATTTAGTATTGCGAGTTAACCATATACCTTACGTATATTTTTAAATTTGTAAAAACGCAAAACCTTAAATAATTTCAATTTTCAAAATGGACTTAAATACTCATTTTACTTAATGACATTTAACGACTGTTAATGACAATTAATATGATGGTTATTCTAATGAACTATGTGATTTTATCAACTATACGACTTCCAAGTGTATCAAATAAATTCTCAGATATACATATTGATCTATCAATGGCATATCTACTGTCAAAATTTAGTTCTTATGTTTTGAAATCCTGTTATCAAATTCGAATACTAGGATTTATCTTAATCGCTAGTCTGGTTAAAGAGTTTTATTTTGTCACAGTCCAATCGCGGTTGATATACGATTTATGCTTTTGGAGTCTCTAGTTAATCATTTTTTATTATGCAGGATAGGATATATGACTAATATCACACCTAAAAATTCATGTAAACTCTTCTTCAAAACTATGAATATATTACCTCTACCATGTCTGCTTATATGACATACATTCTTATCCAATAAGACAGATTGATAACATATACATACCGGCTAAAATTAACACGTAACTCCCTAGAAATATTTGGATTTACGCTATTTAATAAACTTTCGGATAATATAGAAAAATTATCAAATTTTTAATTATTTAAAATATTCATTGGAAAGCATATACTGTAGTTTAGGTGATTATAAGGTTTGACAACTGTTTTTTTTCATTTTTGTTTATTTTTTTCTCTCTGAAAGTACAACATCTGAAGAATATTGTATTAAATTTCTAGGTCATTCGGAGCAAAACTAACGAAGTTACAGTAGGTTGAATAACTGTACCTTTAGCTTAGGTTTGCGCGCCTTTTAGCTACCTGTTCTGAGCGGCGAGCGGCAACTGTTTCGGTCTCTATTGTATTACTTGTATCCCCTCTTTTCGTTTTTTCGTCTCTGCGATGTAGAATATATATTTCAGTCTAAACTTGAACTCTTAGGAGAGCAGATAGGTCCGTCATTTCAGTTGTGCTCCGATTGTGCCAAACATGTAATTTTTAAAGTCGGTGACCAGCCTACAGGAAAAACTACTGAACCGATCGTTTTGAAATTTTGTACACATATTCTAAATATATATATATATATATAGCTCTCTAGTTACGTTGAGTTAAAAAAAATAATAATTACTAACAATTTTACAATAACAAATAGGTCGTTTTTCGTCAAAAATCGTTATTTTGGCTTCAAAATGGTGCCAAAAATTAAAAAATTTAATAATTAAAAAAAACTCGACGAGATTGGAGAGATAAAGTAATAAACTGAAGAAAGCATTTTGATTTTTTGCTTTCAGATGATCTAGTGATGCTGTAGGCTGGTCTCCGCACAAAAACTTTTTTTCTAGGCGCCTGCGGAGATCTACAATAAATCCGTTATTTCTCTCTATTTGTGAACAAATTTTTTTCTAAATATTCTTCAGATGTTGTACTTTTATATAATAATATGTAAAATAAACTTACAGTAATAATTTTTTCTAAAAAATTCATGAAAAAAGGTATTTTTTAGACGAAACAAAATGTCTCTACAGCTAACCGTTCAAATTTGTATTAGTCATTGCCTTCAGTTTTATAGAAGTAAATACATAGTTCACTAAATAATCATACTTAATTTTATTTTGGAATAATTTTTGTAAAGTTTTTATTGTATCTCTACGTAGTGACAGAGTTAATTTATGTGTCAATGTCAAAAGTATATAATAATAATAATAATAATAATAATAGGTTATTTATTTTTCAATGAACACTTCAAATTTTAGTCAACTAAACGACAGGTATAATCAAAACAAAAAACAAATTTACTAAGTAATCTTATGATAAACTTATCCATAATTGTAAAATGCATCTATTGAATAAGGTTCTAAAATATGCAGATAATTAAACAGTTCTCTTTTTCTTGCGTATAGACTTTTAACCTGTTTGATTAATTTGGGAAGATGATTAATGATTTTTATACATGTCTAGTAAGCACCCTTTTCATATCTATCTAGTCTATGGAAAGGCAGCGTGAACTGTTGACCATGTCTGGTATTGTATGAACATGAAAGTAAAGCTACACTAATCTTATCTTCTTGATTACAAACAAACCTAGCACATTCGTAAATGTATATGCCAAAACAGGTAAAAAGGTTGTTGCCTGTTGCATTTGGACCAATTAGATGATATGGTCTTATTGCGATTTCTAACTAAGTCTGGCACAGTTTTACCTTTAATTACCACAGTTGTATCATCTGCATAATTTAGTAAACAAGCGTCTTTTGGAGTCGTAAGCGGTAGATCATTTATAAATATTATGAATAGTATTGGGCCTAGAATTTTGTCCTATGAAATACCCCTCGACATATCCAATGCCTCTGAGATTACATCGGTTCCATTAACTGTGTCAAGTAATTTTTTTGAATGGCTTCTACCATCAAGATAAGAGCTTATTAATTTTTTGGCAACCACGCGTATACCATACTGGTATAATTTCCGAAGTAATGAAAAATAATAAAAAATGGATAGTATCAAAGGCCTTGGATAAGTCAAAGAATACAGTTGACATCCCGTTCCTCAAGTGCAAGCAATACAGCATACGTAAGATCGAACAATGCAGTTTCGGTATTTCGCCCACTCAGAAACCCATGCTGACTAGTTGAAAATATTTGAGAAAAAATTGAATAATCCTTTTACAAATTACTAATTCAAAGATTTTTGAAAACGTACTTAAAATTATGATAGGATGATAATCTTTAATATTATTACTGTCCCCTTTGTTGAAAACCGATGTGATAATTCATTGCTTTAATTGATCTGGAAATCTGGAAAAACACCATCTTCTATACACTAATTTAATACATCACAGATGTACTTAAATATAGCATTCGGACAATGTTTAAAAACACATACAGGTACTCTATCATAACCTGCACTCCTTTTATTTTGCATATTTGTTATAATACTAATTATTCGCGTTCCGTTACTACTCAAAAAATAATGAATTTGGATTTTGTGATTTTTTATTCACGCTATTTAAATTGATATTTTGAGACTGTTCATTTAAAATTTTATTGAAATGATTATTGAAATGGTTTGCTATTTTAATAAAATTTTTACTGCATGTCAAATTAAATTTCTTTTTCTTTTTCGACGTAACTATATTTGATATAATATTCCATGTAGTGCGAGATTTGTTTTTTGATTTATTTATTTGAGACTCAATTTGTTTATTTTTTTGTTGAGTTAGTAGTGAGGAATATTTCTTTTCAATTTCTTTAGAAATAAGTGTATACTCAGGTAGATACCTTCATATGGTTTGGTACAGTAACATTTGATTTTTATAATATAATAATTCAGGTGTTATATTTTACGTTTTTTGGTAATGTGATTTTTTTGTCGAAAGTGTTTATTAAAATCCATTAAAAATGTATTTATGAAAGCTGAATATTTATCACTTACATTTGCAGATTAATAAACGTATTGGAAATTTTCATTACTAATGTCTGTAACAATGGTATACTCGAAAAGTTGTGGTCAGAAATAGCTGCATGTATCACAGACGCCGCAATACCAGTTTTAACACTGGTTACAATGTTGTCAATACATGATTCAGAATTTTCTGAGATACATGTGTGTTCATTTATGACGAAATTTAGATCAAACGAAAATAAAATATCCTTAAAGTCGTTAGTAATTTTACAACTAGATATAAAATTAATATTAAAATCACCGATGGTGGAAAATACAGTGTTATAATTTATCAGTTTTAGTGTTAAAGTTTCTAATAGTTCAAAGAATGATGCAATATCACCTGATGGGGGACAAATTTCATTGTGTCAATACTCAACACTGCACCCGCGCACTCAAATACGCGATCACGTTGTATTGTGGTTAAGTTTAATTCGTGAACAGAAATTTGTTATCACTATAGAGCGATACATCACCATGCTGTCGTTCTTCTCTGCAGTAACTTGATACTGGATGAAAGTTTTTTATTTTTATCGTATTCAACTTTTCTGTCATTTGCCAGTGTTTAGAGATACCTAATATATTGCATCTATTAATAACCTCCAAAAGTGGTTCGAGATTGTTAATAGAATTTTTTCTACTTTCGGTATTTTGATGTAGAATCTTTAAAGTGCTTTTCTTGTATCTCGTTATATGTTCAGAGTTGTTTGGGGACTGGAGTGAAAATCTGAAAGCTAGGTTGTCTTTTAAAGAAGAATCTAAAAATGAATGTTTTATCAGGCCAGAAATTTTCATGAATATTGACATCCGAAATCTCCGTCGCTACTCCAATTTTAAATGATGAATAGTTCGCATCGTCTTGCCTTGGTTTCAATTTCAATAATGTATGGCGCATCTCCAGCAGATAAAACGCATCCCAAAATCAAGGGAAAAATAAGCATCTAAATACTAAACAAGATGAATATAATGCTTAATAGATTGGAATAGCTGAGAAAAGGAGATATGGGCAAATGAATTCCATTCTTCAGCATGCTGACAAAATTTGTAATATAATTTTTTTGTTAATATTCTTTCATAAAAGCATCTATGATAAAGGCAAATACAATAATATTATTTTTTGAAATTTTCCTTCCATATTTCTATAATTCCACAGTAGTTTTTTTATCTAGATACCTTAAATTTTCTTCGGAGATCTAAATTTTTCAATTTATCTTTATTTATTTATTTTTTAAAAATCATTTTTTTTGAGAATATTTCCCAATATTTGCTTTATCGCGTCAGGATGTCTGAGAAATATTTTTCATTTTATTGGAATTCTTAACAATTATGTAAACGTGCTGTATGGCATATGGTCTTGTTGAAACCACATTTCGGCAGAAATAATCATGTCGTTATCGTTAAATCGAGTCACTGTTTGACAAAAAAGTATGGTCCAATGATGCATCCAGTCCAAAATCCGCACCAAAAAGTGACACGTTGTGAATGCATTAGATTTTTGACAATCATACATGGGTTCTCCGAATTCCAAACACGGCGAAATACAAAGTTATCAAGGCGAATATAAACTTCATCTCTTATGATGATTTTGCTCGAAAACATAGCATCCATTTGTTCAATAATTAATTCAACGAACTCCATTAATTGTGCATGGTCAATAGGCATGGTCAATAGTTGTGTTAATAAAATTTTGTAAGCATGGAGACAAAAATTGTCAGTTGACTTTTCGATATAACTATTATAATAATTAAAGCAGATAATGTGTAAAATAAAATAAAAGTGCTATATGTATAATTTTTGGGAAACATACAATCAAAACTACTTGTCCTAAAAAGACAGTCTTAATAATTTCAAACTAATATTGCCAATTAAATTTACGCATTATAAATCTTATAAAAACAGATATAAGCCGATTAAATAATACAATAATAGTATTTAAAACCAGAATAGCTGATTATTTGAGAAATATCTACCCTGTTATTTCAAATAAATAATCGACATACTGTCGTCATCCACGCGAATAATAAAATTTCGCGAACCATTCAAGTGTAACCTGTAATTGAACTCAATTAAATCCTATAATCCTACATGCAAACTTTTCGCTTGTACATGTTTGCAACAGTAACAGCAGCGGATCAATTAAACCCCATCCATCTATTTATGAAACATTTTTGTAATGGACGCAGCCAGTTCGGATAAATGCTGTTTGGAACAAGCGTCCCGCCAATGTATCCAAATTAAAATTCCATTTTACACGAGGACGAAAATTTAAAAAAATGTATATGTATGTATGCGAAACGAAAATTTTGCGCATTCGGGTGATTAATAAAATCGATCTTTTATATAATTCATTAAGGGCGTCGGTTATCAGATTGTGAATTAGCCCGGTGTCAGATAAAACGTGAAAAGCGATTCGCAATTAAAATAATCGAAATGTGTATTGCATGCGGGACTTTCCGAAGCGATCCTATCAGGATTAATCGCCGGCGCGCAGGAGTGGTAAGCTGCGCGGAAAAATTCAGGTCACGGATTTGTTTATTTGCTTTCGTGTGTTTATGCTTAATTCAGGTCCCTCTCGGAGAACGTGCTTTTATTTATTGGGGCTTAATGGCTGTGATAAAAGATCGAATTCAGATATCAGCGAGGTCGTTATGGAGAATTGTCGACTACTTGCTCTTGAGTTTTGTGCACTGTTTTTTAGCGTTTGTTTTATCGGAGTAATTTGTAATATGCAAATTATTTTCGGCATTCCTGAAATTATAAAGTTTTCATGGTAACATCTGAATATTTCAATATGTACTGTAATTATTATCATTAATATCAATTTGGATTTTTCATTTGTAGGATTTTTGTAAAGAATAGGATAAGAGAAAGCACTTAATATTTCTTGAATAATTTTCCTACTTATCCTATCTTATCATTATGAAATAATATGTAAAGAAAGTAGATGATTTTTTAAATTTGCTTCTGGAACTGCAAAATATTAAAAACATTTAAAGAAGAGACATTTGTAAAATTAATAATTGCATTTATGCTCTTAAATGTGTTTTTATAGTTGCCTGTGCGAAGTATGGCAATTATTCTTCGATGAAAATATTAATTTATTAAGTGGATATCTGTGGTTTATTTAATAACAGTAATAATAATAATAACTTTATTGGTGGTAATAAAGAAATGTACTCAAGTCCAAAACAAATAATATACATTTACCAAACTAAAATAAATCATTAAGGAATTCGCCAAAGCTATAATAAGCTGTTTTAAACAAAATTATTTTTAAATTTATTTTAAACACTGGATAATAAAGCGAGTTTAGCTCTATGGATAATTTGTTATAAAATAGTAGACCGTAATAATTTATTCCACTCCTAGATCTATATATCCTTGTATACTGTACAGATACATTATCTACTGACCTAGTATTATAATGGCGATCAAATGTTAAATAATTTTTAATATGTACATGGCAGGAACAGTCAATATGTCGTACTCTTTGAAATATTCCTTGACATCTGATTGATATTCTAGTTTGAACATGATTCTCACACATCTGCGTTGGAGTTTAAACACACGAATAATATGTGACGAGTGTCCTCAAGATATGGTGGCATAGTTAATATGTGTCACAATTAATGCATAATAAGAGGTTATTACAGTATTAATAGAACAAAGTTTGACAAGATTTTTCATTAAAAATATATTCTTTAACATATTTAGACACAGCCTATTGATGCGTTTGGACCAAGTTAAACCAGGATCTAGCGTAACACCAAGGAATTTTATTGCCTCTGATTTATTAATTGAATGTAGGTTTCTTAAGGAAAAATACATTCAAGCAGTTTTGTCTTCATTAAGTGTAAGGAAATTTGCAGAAAACCAATCCTTAATATAAATTTTAACCTCGAAATGTGAAATTTTCTTTATTGCCGTGTATAGTGTTTGACTTCTTTTTTCTTGAATTTTGGAGGCGTTTACTTCGTGGTACATTTTCGATTTTTAAATAAAGAAAACACTTAACTTTTTTATACCACTTATATTTTATTTCTCGTGACTAGTTTCAATTACAAGGTAATCATTATCAAACTGTACGATAATGGGTAAACTAGTCACGAGAAATAAAATATAAATGGTATAAAAAAGTTAAGTGTTTTCTTTATTTAAAAAAAGACTTTTTTATGTTTCTTCCTCTTGATACTAGTTTAAAATCAAGTTCTGATTCCTTTACCTCCTTCATTATTTTCATTTGTAGAATTATCCTTCATTTAGTTCTTCTTATTTATTTGTCACATGCGAATATGTATTTTGTATTTAAATTGTCTGCAAGTCATCAGCACTATCTTCAGATGTATTGGGTGTTGCTGGACTTGCAGATTTTACTGCTCGGTTGCTTGGTAGAGGAATTTAATGACTTTTCTTTTGTATACATTGCAGTGTCCTGTTGAGGAACCGGATTGTCTATTTTGTTTTTCTTTGAGGTTACAATCTTATTGTCAATATTTTTTACCATATTAAATAACCTGTTCAATTTTATGTTTATTTCTGCATTATAATCAGAATATTTTCCACAATTTAGATATAACTGCCGTTTTTTGGGAAACTTAGTAATACATAAATCACATACCCACTTGAAGTTTTTATTTTCTGGATTTGCCGAGTCTGATCTCTACAAAACACACGATATATGATATTTCACTGCACAAACAAAGCAGGAAATACTTTCTTCGTTTAGTGTAAGTTGAACGTTGCACAAATTGCAAATGTAAACAGTTTTACCACCATTACTTGGCGCCATATAAAATATGTGATAATAATAGGTTATTTATTTTTACATTAGGGACCATGCGGAATATGTAAGTTACGAGTTTTAACCAACTAACTACAACAAATAGAACCATTAACAAACCTATGTAGAAGTTGAATTGGCATAAAATTAAAACGCAGTATATAAACTGTTAGCTATTAAGTTTCCAACGTGACTATATAAAATCTGCAAATAAACCCTAACATTTTTAAAGCTTTATTACATATATGGGTAATATGTTTATAAGTTTAAATGTTTATACCAGTGTATGAATTAATTGATTGTTCTGCAATGTGAGCCCTGTAGTTCACCTGATGCCACATCTTAATAATTTTGCTTTTACACATGACACATGTATGTGCTCATATTGATTGATTACCTATATCATAATAATTCTTATTTTCGGTAGTAATATAGTGCAAATATTAGCTCAGTGTATCAGTGATTACAAGTAGTAGGTAATTCCTGTTTGCTGCTTAACCTTAAAAATTATTTTCTCATTAACGTCCATCTTAAGGCCAAGTGCATATTTTATCTGTTTTCTTTTGCCTGAATTTACAGTTATTCACCTATCCGTGGTCCATGTAAGCTTGCTTGTCTAACCAAATGATTCGTATTTCTAATTCACGAGTTGTATTTTTGGATTTATGTTTTTCATTTATTAATGATTATTTTTTCAGTATAACACATTAAAAATACGATTACTTCTGAGTAAAGCATATATTTCTGGCTGAGTAGATTGTAACCTACTAATAGATAAATTGAGATTATATGATTTTAACTGAAATCAATTGGTTATCTTATTTTCTTTCTAATGAGACTAAATATGATATATTGTGGTCCTTTATTGTTCATATTATTTATGAAATATTTAAATGACAAAATTAAGTAATAAAAATAAATATATCGTCATTGTCGCAAGACAGTCCACAATTAAATTGTGTTAATAGTGTAAATTTGAATTCGCAAAATATTTGCCGCACAACAGGAATATAGTCCGGGATGAGGTTCAGTGTGTAGTCTGTAATGCCACTTTTCATCCAGGATGTTTTCCAAAAGGGAAAAATTATAGTCAGCCCGATCGCATATGCACCATTAGTGTCGAATATGAGGAAGTGGCGGAGCCGAAAGAGGATACAAAAATTGCCTACCTTAAGAAGATTAAGAGTTGGAAGAAAGGAACAAGATTCTGTGTCAAAACAATGAGAGTCTATTAAATTCATATTTTGATAATGTGTGACATCCATGTTGACTGGTTAGGTTTAATATGCCAGCCTTGGCTGGAAGTACTAATTTATTATTACCCATAGCATATTAAATTAATATTTACTGCAAAGGTTAGAAAACGTTGAATTAAAAAACAATAACATAAATACGCATTCTAATACTGCTAAGAACAAAAATAAAAATAAATACTCTGTAAAATCTGCACCGTTAATTTTACCGAAATCTGCAGAAAGTACAATAGATATACACTCTACTAGTTTCCAAAATGAGGAGTACACATACAAAAACAAATTTAAAATAAAAGCAACACAACCTAATAAACAAGGGAACGATATTTTTGGTAATACAGAAAAAAAGACTAGTGATCACTAAACACACGCAAAATGACGAAGAATGGAAAACTGTCGGTAGGAAAGTTAATCGATAGAGAAATGTGTGAGAGAGTAACACATATTATTCAATTGGAGGAGTAGAGCGTAGAGCTCATCTTCACGTATACAGACTTAATCCCGATGTTGCAGAACGATCGTTAAAAGAATATTTGGAAAATAATAATATAACCGATTTTAAATGCAAAAAACTGCAAGCAAAACATCCAAATGAATACAGTTCCATTAAGGTGTCTGTTCTATTCAGCAAATTGAAGGAAATACCAAATCAGGGTTTATGGTCCAGAGGAGTTATATGTATCAGTTTTTTCCACATGTTCACAAGAAAATATTAGGGATTTATCTAAGGTTGGATAATCGATATCTCTATCAGTAATTGATAGAGAAAGAAAATAATTTTACATTAATAAATCAAAATATGCAATCAATAAACAAATTCGTTAACGTACTAAACAATTTAATATCAGAAAATAAAGAATGATAAATGATTACTTTAACAAATCATTGGAAACAATTGAAAAATTACAATGATGTACAATTGATGGTTATAAATTGATCACAACCTTTTGTAGAAATTAAAACTCACATGGAGGCGTGGCTATATATTTACAAGATAATTTAAATGCAACTGTTCAAAAAGACCTGAAAGTTCTGTTTGAAGCGTATATTTTTAATGTGCAAAATTAGATTTTATGCTTAATAAATTAATCGAAGAGTATATTAAATAATCTCTGGGGATTTCAATATAGACTTTTTAGGTAATAGTTCAGCAAAGTGCAGCTAGATTAAGTAATACAAAAACCTGTATAGATAATATCATTACTAATATTCCTGCCAATTGCCAATGTAAAATATTAATATAACATATTTCAGACCACTACGGTCAAAGATTTACATTCAAAAATTGGGGCAAGGAAAATGTTCATACAAGTTTTTTTTTTATACAAATCATATATGAACATGCACAATAAAGGAGAGGACCAACAGGTTAGAGTAGAAGAACATTCTTCAAGTGTGAACTCCGAAATTATTTGTATGATATTGTTAACTTTTTTATGGATTTTGAATTATTTTTATAAAGCAAATCTGATAAAGTAAATAAATAAACTATCAATGTTTAACAACCAACTAGAACTCAAGAACTGGCATGAAGTTTTTGACACAACTAACAGTAAGTAAAGTTGGAATATATTTTTAAACAAATTCTTGCTTATGTATAACGAATCATGAATAAAATTCAAAGTTATAAATTGTACAAAAGATCATAATTACAATACAGCACAAATAATAACTTTAAAAGAAAGATTAGACATACATAATATTTCAAAACAATTTGACAACTCCTAGAATAACACTTATAAACTGTCAAGCGCTAAAAAAGATTATTTTAGCAACCAATTTAATAATGCTAATAATATCACGAAAGTAACTTTGATGCTCTTAACAACTTTTTTATTAATCTATCTGAGGAAATATTGGTTAAAATACATCATGTAGAATATTCTGATTCAATAAATATGAACCTGTATTTGACTTTTTTTGAGCCAGTAACTGAACATCAAATTTATAGAATTGTAACAGATTTAAAAAATTCAAACGCAACAGGAATCGATGATATAACAGTGGCAGTAATTAAAAATTGTATTGAGTACATAAAAGCATCTTTAACGCATATTATAAATAGCGTTATCCGGCCAGTATTGATAAAGGAGAACTTAATGATTTTATGAATTATAGACTAATAAACATTTAAGGTCGATAGCCATTTAACAGACTAATCCACTAACATCATCTAACAAACATGTATTATATATATTTTTGTTGTACGTTTGTCTGTCAATAAAGCTGTTGTATATATATAAGCATTTAAATACATTTCTGCAAAATATTTCAAAAGTCATTAAAAATCGCATTGTCGCCATCTTCTATAAATATCATTTATTTACCGAAGCGCAACATAGATATATGGATAAAAAATCTACTAGAACAGCTACTGTTAAATTAATTGACCTTATAGAAACGGCAATGGATGTCAAAGAAATATCGTTGGGTATTTTTTTTATCTGTCCAAGGTTTTCGATTGCGTAGATCATGATATTTTACTAAATAAGATTTATAAATATGGCATAAGAGGTGCCAACTTCAATTGAATCAAGTCATATCTATGTAATCGAAAGCAAAAATTATATATTTCAAATAACAATTATGTGACTGATATTTTAGAAGTTACCAGAGGAATTCCCCAGGGGAGTATCGGACACTATTTATTAGGGGTATTTATCTTAATATTTTCGGTGGCAAGGGACAAGGGGGCAAATTTTGTCACTACCTGATTTTGAAACTTAGTTCTCTTAAAGTCATTTGATGGTCAACTTTGTTTTTTAAATGGAAACATTTATTTTTTTTATTTTTACGCATAAAAAATTAAACTATCTAAATCATTTTTTTCTAAGACGTACCATTTCTAGTTTAAATTGCGATTGATATTGTTAAAGCTTGTCATAGCTGCTATGGCATAAATTATGCAAAATATCTAGTAAGTAGTGACTATAAATAATAATTGACATGACTGTCATATAGTTTAAATTATCACTGAAGTGTTATCTCTACAAGAGAAAATTGAAATAGTTCTTATTTATGGAGAAGCAAAAAGAAATGTCCCGTGATATTCGCTGTTATGCGGAGAAACATCCAGAATCAAGAATTTCGTCGCAACGTTCGTTTTACCGCATCATAAAACAATTTGAAACAGAGAAACAGATGGAATTGTTAAAATTAGGAAGCGAACGCGCAAAATATCTGTAACCAATGAATCGAATGAAGTAAATAATTTAGCTGCAATACATTGCAATCCACACGGAAGTACCCGTGAATCAGAAAAGGATTTAGGAGTTTCACGACGAAGTGTTTTAAGGATTATAAAGAAAAACAAATTTCATCCCTATCATTTATCATTGTATCAAGAATTAAATGATAATGATTTCATTCATTATGGCGTTTTGTACGTGGGCAAATTATCAAATTATGATGAATAATAACGTTTTTCTTAAAATTTTATTTTCTGATGAATGTTCATTTACCAATTATGGTGAAGTAAATCGACACAACATGCATTACTGGTCAACAGAAAATCCGCATTGGATTAGAGAAATTGAAAACCAGGGACGGCGGTCTATTAATCTATGGTGTGGAATTATGGGATGCAAAGTAATTGGACCATTTTTCATCGAAGGCATATTAACAAGGCAAAAATACGCCGATTTTTTGAAAAATGTTCTACCAATTCTAAATGTAGTTCTAGACCAAAGGCTAATGATGTGGTATGAGCATGATGTTTGTCCTGCACATTATTTCCAAGTTGCTAGGAATGTATTGGACTTATATTTTCAAGGGCAATGGATAGGCCACGGGGGACCAGTACACTGGCCTGCAAGATCTCCGGATTGACATCACCAGATTTTTTCTTATGGGGCTATATCAATAACAAAATTTATCAGGACGTACCCACAACCACTGAAAACATACAAGAACGCATATGTAGTATATGCCAGTCCATTTCAGTAGATGCCCTTATGCGTACAAAAAATTCCTTTAAAAAAAGAATTGAAAATTGTATTGAAATGGAAGGACATCACTTTGAACATTTATTATATTAATTAGAATAAGTAGAATAAAGTATTCTGTATTGCCGATTCAAGATTGTGTTTTGTTTAATTTAAGTTTTATGCCATCAGCTATGACAAGCTTTATCAATACCAATAGCAATTTAAACTAGAAATAGTACATCTCAGAGAAAGAAGATTTAGGTAATTTAACTTTCTTTTTACACGTAGAAATAGAAAAAAATACAAAGATATATGCTTCTATTTAAAAAAACAAAGTTGTTATTCCTTAACAAAGGAAAGAAAAACTGCATAATCTTTGGTTCCAAACAGACTTCAAATGAATTTCCTGAGTTCCTAACTATGGGTTCTACCAATATACCAGTCTCTATGTTCTGTAAATTCTTAGGGATTGGTATTGACAAGAATTTAGATTGGTCAAACCATTTTGCAGGACTATATAACAAGTTGAATACCACTAAATTGTTTCTGTTCAATAATTAGGTATGGAATTATATGCTGGAGTGAAGCTACGGGGCTAAAAAATATTTTTATAAAACAAAAATTTGCCATAAGAGTACTCTACAACATGGTCTACAGAGATTCATGTAGAAAAGTGTTTAAAGTAAATAATCGGCTTACAGTTGCAGCAATGTATATTTATGATTTCCTATTTTTTTTTATCAACATAAAACATTTTTTAGTGAACATTTAAATATCAATCCTTATAATACAAGGAACACGAATAGTAATTATATTTACCCAAAACATTAATTAACATTTTTGGAGAAATTGTGTTATCGTAAAATTAGTAGTATCAACCAATTTAAAATTGAAATTAAAAAGAAACGAATTGAAAGTGAACCATATTCTCTGAATGAATTAGTTACATTTTCACGAATTATTTATATTTTTAAAATTAAAATAATAGAAATTAAACAAATCACTGTACTTTGTGGTAAGAATTTAAAACTATTTATTTATTATTTTTTATTATTTTTATTATTATTATAATTATTTATTTTCTAATAGTAGTAGTTAGTAGTATTGTATAAAAAGGAAATATTCATTTATTAGTTTTTAACAATCATTTGAAAAACAAATTTGCATAACATTAATTTACTTTTTTTACGTAAAATCTCAATCACGTCATAAATAAAGATTTTCATATTACTGAAATGATCTCTTTGACCTTCAATAACTTTTACGGCTTCTCGCTTGTTTTATAATATAGTGTTATTGTGATTGTGTTTGTGTGCTTCGACTGGATATCACCCACTATATGGATTTGACCGGATTCAACTGGATTCAGGATCGTCCAGGGTAATAAGGTATGTCTAAAAATTGAACACAAAGACGCCAATTTAAGTCGATTTTTCGTCACATATATTTATCCCTTTTGATTCGGGTTTTTTTCAGCTGATAAAAAGTATCGTTTATTTATAAGAAATAGAAGAGATGGCTTGGCTTGTTTGTGAATTCGTCCTCACCTCCGAACGGGTCATCGCGTAAGTAAACCCTAAGGCTCGTTCTAAATGGGCCACTACCGTCTGGTAGAGGTGTTTGGGGTTGTAGGGACGTTAGTTAGGGACTGATAACGGATGTAGGGATTCTGATAAGTACGATAGGGCTATTGGTAAAACTCTCGTTTAAATCGAAAGTTAACACATCATTCATGTGTAAATTTATGAACTTTAGTAAAATCACATTCTCATAATTTTTTATCACGAGAGTATAATAAAATAATTACTTGATTATGTCTATATATTTACTTAGTTATATCGAAATTTCTTATATTATTTACATTTTTCTTACACTTTTAAATGTCAGTCAATTTTTATATCAATAAATTTATGTTATTATGATTGCTAATAATGATGTATCTCAGTTTATATATTTTTCTTTATAAATATTTGATTATTTATTTAACAAATGCACTAAAATTATAATATTTTTAAATTTTCCGACCTCGCCCCGAAGTTGACCGAAGATCGCATGACGTCATTGTTTATGCTACGATTTAAACGCAGTATTTAGACGACGTTCATTCACATTTTATTCATTAAATCGTTGTGTTATTTTAAAATAAAGCAAGATACAAAGTTTTTTAAAGTATACAGTGGTAATTTGCATAATATCAACTCATATATATTAATAGAATTTATCAATAAAAATGATTCTTACAATGCCGCAGAAATTCGTGGCTTAAAAGCAGATTTTAACCCTTTGCGTACATTTGACGAGTCATCTGCTTACTTGGGCGAAGTTACGGTTGACGAGTCTGACTCGTCATCTGAATTGAAGAGGCAGGCGTTGATCGCAAACAATTGCCTGACGTTTGTTTGTGACACCTTACAGTTGCAAATAATGCAAATTCCAATTATCTTTATTATTACCCCTGTTTTGTGGATTTTCAGTTACTCAGGATAAAATTAAAAAATATGTTCCATTACGTATTATTATGACTCAAGTAGAAAAAAAATCTAAATTAAGTTCATATTGGTCAAAAAATTGTTTTTTTGCAGCCACTTTGTCACGTGATAGGTTTTTTGATATCCCAAGATTCCTTCACTTTACAGATAACAAATAGTTGGATAGAAATGATAGAATTATGAAGATCAGAAATCTAGTTGATTGTCTGAATAATACATTCGAAAATCTATACTTCAGAAAGCGGAATACCACTTGACGAATCTCTAATGAAATTCAAAGGACATTTGATTGTATTCAGTTCAATCTATTGAAAATATATAGACTTTGTGAGTCTTCATCAGACTACCCACAAATGTAGTTGGAACTGCAACGAAAGAACAGAAAACACATGTCAAATGAGCTTGTTTCCTTCAAACTAAAAAATGAGAGGCCAACATGTTATCACAACACGTTTTTTAGCACTACGATGGAAAGATAAGAAAGATGTATACATGCTTATCACGTTCAAAAATTGATTTAGGGAAGCGAAAAAAGAAGTGTTAATTTTGACAAAATTACCAAACCATCATGCGTAGTCGAATATTATACAGGTATGAAAGGCGTTGAAAAGAGGACCAATTGCTAGCGGATCATCAAATAAAATGTATTACTTTTACATATTAATCCATATAGCAACAAATTAAATCCGTTTTATATGCATAAAAATCTACAAATAATTCAGTACTTAAGGGGTTAAGTATATAGTCTGTTCGTTGGATCTTCCGTCGTACGTCACAAACTATCGCTTCAAAAAACGACAAAAGTTTTACAGTGCGTTCTTCTTTTCAAACGCATTTGGTTTACTTTAGACTGAATGTTTTTGCGTCGTTTCTCAAAGCGATAGTTTGTGACGTACGACGGAAGATTCAACGAACAGACTATAGATATATTTGGAAGGTAAAGTTCGCAATGACGTGAAAAGACAATTAAATATAAAAATAAATAGTGCGGATTTGGCGTTTCGCCCGATGGTATATCAAATGATGCAGTGTTTGAGATTAAATGTCCATCGCCTTTAAAAACTGTAACTGATTATTTGTAAAAAAACGGTAACATATCTCCTAAATGCAAAGCACAATTACATTTACAAATGGTAATGTTAAATTTAAAAATTGGTTATTTATGCGTTGCTGATCCTTCATTCGAAACCAACAACAATGTAACAATAATAAAAGTTAATTACGATGAACATTATTTCATGAATGGCAAAGATATTTTGGGAAACAATGATTTTTCTAGATTATTAGACACTGTTTAATAATTTTTAATTTTATTTTAATAAATGTATTAAAATTAACAATAAACAGAGGTATTACAAACAATTTATTAATATTTATAATTCTATTATTTTTGATTGTAAATTTACTAAACCACATGCCATATAGTCTAGCTATTTTATAAATTTATTATTTACACAAGCATGAGGTTTTAATATTTTATATTCCTGTACACTTCAAATAACCCTTTCTACATGAATAATAATAAATTGGGATCAATAATAAATGCAGAGCAACAAAATACATTATTTTGTTCCCAACTGTAACGTCGACACTTTTTTTAATGCTCAATGAACGCCATATGAACTGATATGAAAGTTCGTAACAGATCACAACGTGAACAAATGCGTCACGAACCCGCCATCTGCATTTCTGGCGATTTCGCGCCAACTTTTTGTTTTACCCCTTTAGGATAATTTTTTTTTCTGTTTGGTTTTATTTAACTTATTATGAAATATATATAAAGTTAATTTTAAATTAATAAAAAAATACGCGTGTTCCCAATTATAATAAGTTATACAGATAAAACAAGTGTACACAAGGTAGTACTTTTAATTGGATAGTTTGTCATAAAACTATTGGGTTTAGTGACAAAATATTATTATATTTATTTATTTTATTCGGAATTATTTTTAAATTCAGTAATAGGATATTTTGTTTATCTATGCCTAAGTTTAAACATCAATAACATGATATGATTCAAAATTAATATTCTATGGACTAAACTTTCCTTTAGTGATTAAGAATTGTTTAAGAAAGTCGATAAAAATTATCATTTAACTTTTATTCGTTTGAATGTAAAAGGGAAATATTTTAGTCCTTTTTCCATTAAATTGGTCTCCCATGTATTTAATGTTATGTCTGAATATTCTTTAAGTTAAGAGTTAAGGTTTCAGATTGTATTGATTGTGTTGGTGTGAACATTCGTTGACGGGTTTAATGGTGTCAGATATATAATAATAATAAAGAGCTTTATTTATCTAAGAACACATATAGCAATTAAAAGTAATATTGTAATTGTAATTGTATTTAATGCTTTGTTTCTCTTACAATAAATAAATTGATTACAAAAGGATAGATAAAAATATGTGAGAAATTAATGGAAAAAGCACTGAAGTATTCCCCTGCACCATCTAGTCTTAAGAACCAATTTGAAGAACTTGCAGAAGGAACAGAAATTGCTATAAATAACGAAAACCTATTCCAATATAATAATTCAAGATCGAAAGAAATGCTTACGACACGCTATTGCCGACAAGTACAAGTGAATAATTACAGGCGCTTGTCGATAGCTTCGTAAAAACATGCAGAGAATACGGACTGAAGCTGAATACAAAAAATACCAAATACCTAGTCATCAGCAAAAACTATAATGTACGAGACAATTGCATAGTAGTAAGAGGAAGACCAATTAGTGCGCGTTAATAAACTAAAAGAGAAATCAAAGCTAGAATCGCACAAGAGCAAGAGCAAGTTCCTTAAAACTCAGAAACGTTCTGTGCGGCCACAATTTAAACCTAGAATTGTGCATGAGAATGGTACAATGCTACATCTTCCCGGTTCTACTGTACGGGTCAGAGGCCTGGATGCTAACGGAAACCTTAATCAAAAATGCTAATGTGGCCATCATAGTACTTATATTTTTCTCGAAAACTAAGACGTTTTCGCAAAAATGGTATTCTTAATGATTTGCTCAATTTTAAATTCTTTACAATTAATTGTCATATAAATTTCGTGTAACTCCTATCGGTAATTAGGAATAGGCAAAAAATTTCAAAATTATTGCTTTTTATTTTTTTCTCGCAAATTAAGAACTTTATGAAAAACATGTTTAAAAAAACGTGTTTAGTTTTTCACTCTCTTTAGCTTTTGTTTGAAAAGTTATGTAATATTTTTCATATTTAGAAAAATATACACTTACGGTTTATGAATGTTTACCAAACATTTTTCAGTTCCAGTTTTTAATGATAAAACCTTAAGTTTGAAGTTTCATCTCATGCACAAAAACACCAATATATTCTATATAGGGAAAGTTTAAAGCGTTCTAAATGTGGAAGTATATACTGAGGATCAGTTGGTATAAATGAAGCTGTCGATTTACGAATGAAGCTGTCCTCCAGAGAATTAATAAAAATCTCGAGATTTTAAACATCACAAAACAATATGTATGTGTTTTTGAGTTTTGTGACGATTATATCAATAAAAAAAACGCGGTTATTTAAGCACTAGATATACTTAAATAAAAACAGTGAAGAAAGGAATTTAACGGCGTTTTTGCATTGCATTTTGGACAAGCAATGAGACACCCGGAAAAGTACAATGCTTCATATAATAATCCAGGATAAAATAATGGGAAAAGAAGTGTTGGACGTCGTACAACATCATGGCTAAAGAAGAAAAAAGAGCAGCTTTTCCGTATAGCGGTAAACAAGACGATCATATTCAACACGACAACCAAACGATTGCGATCGGTCATGACACATGAATAAAAGGAAAATTTTAGAATTCGACAACTCAACAAAACATCTCACGTTGAACAGAAAAATTAGTCTCATTTGATGTCAAAAGTTTTTTACTTCAAGACTAGTCATGAAATTAGAAGACATCATTAGAAAATCAATACGACAATATTGTTAAATACTAAATATAAACACTGAATTTTAGCCGAAATATTCATGGCTGATTTTCTCACTTGACTTTGCAAAACATCACATTTCTTTTTGGTACACATATATTGATGACAAAATATCATGTGTCAGTGGCACAACCCGTCAATTATATAAGTTTTATTTTACTTAGGTTGATGCTAAAATTTAAACAGACTTAACAGCTGAGCACAATTTATGTAACTATTTAAGATTTTGTACATTACACATAAATCTTGAAATGTGCGGCGATATTCTAAAGTTTGCATGTTTAATAAAGTTAAAAATTGATTATAATTGACTGAAGAAGAAGGATTCTTAATTTGTAGGCTATTGTGCGTAAATGTTTTGTTGCATTTTTACTATTAATGATTTGAGGTAATATTGTGATGGACACCAAACGGAGGATGCATATTCTAGTAATGAACAAATCAAATACCAATATTGATATTTTAATGTAAAGGTAGAAGTTTGAGATCCTATTCTGACTATTACTAACATTTTCATAGCTTTATTAACAATATATCGTACGTGGGCAGTAAATGACAGTTTGTTACTGAATATTACGCCCAGATCATTTATTTCAGTAACACGTTCATGATTTTTGTTGTGTACATGTAATATAATAATTAGATAAGTGTATTTTGTTACTACGAGAGAATAAGATGGTTTTGCACTTTTTGACATTAAGAGTAAAATGATTTTCAGAGCATCATCTAGAGATGTTGTTCAAGTTTAATTGTAGGTTAACTCCATCCCCTTTCGATTGAACTGTGCTGTAAACTTTTAAGTCGTCTGCTTTAATCAAAAAATTGCAATATATTACAAATTGAATATAATTAATAAATAAGTTGAGTAATAATGGCCCTATATGTGAACCCTGATGTAAACCGGACAGGAATTTAATAGGCAAAGATAAAGCCATATCAATCCTGACAATCTGTTCTCTCTCTGAGAGGAAGCTTACTAACCAGCCCACAACGCAATCATTAAAACCTAGTAATTTTAATTTATGTGTGAGAATCTTATGATAGACTCTATAGAATGCCTTAGAGAAGTCGGTATAAACTAAATCGACGTGTTGTTCATTCTTTAGGGCATCCGACAGATAGGAGTGGTAAACCAATAAATTCGATAGTGTTGACTTCTTAGATTGGAAGCCATTTTGAGAATCTGTAATAATGTTAGTGTAATGTAATGTAACTAATCAGAATAAATGATTGAATGCAAATACCGTGGAAATTACTAACATCCCGCTTGTGGGCTGCTTTAAAAATTGTGGTAAGGAAATTATTTTTCCATCTCTTGGGAAATGTCTCTTCAGTAATTGATCTTTGAAATTAAATGCAAAGTGATGTCGTTATCGCACAAATACATTTTTTAACATTACTGAATTGATTCCGCCAGGACCACAGGAAGGCGAAGTTTTCAAATTAATTATTGTTTCAAAGACAGAAGTTTCATCAACTGATAATTTAAAACAAGAATTTACGTTTAATTTTGGTTGATTTTCATTAAGAGAGGTAACGGTACTGTTTTTTTTCATAGACACTACTAAAAACATCTGATAATAATTGAACTTGATTTATCGAGATAATAAATTGATAAAAGGTAACCAGAAGTTTTCCTTTTTTCGTTAACAAATGTCCAGAAAAAGTTACAATTCTTATTGATCGAACATTCTGTTTTATAGATATAGTTATTGTAAAGATTATTACTAAGTATTTTACATTGCAAGTAAGTTTGCGAAAACTAAATAATACAAGTAATTATTCGATTTTTTTATAAATACAATGAACTCCTTTCTTGTCTTTTGTTAAGCAAATTAAGTCTATTAAACCACTTGGGATGTGTATTTTTTTATTTGATAAAATGAATCAATAGCCACGGTGATATTTTAAATCTAAATAATTAATGTTTTTAAATTCGAAACACACGATTTCACTAGATAGTATTTTTGTGAGATTATTACAGTGGTGTACACTATTATTAAAAATATTATCATTGGATAACTTAATTTTACAACTTTCCCTGGATCCAAAAACTAAGTCTAAGTACACGCCGCGTTCATTGGGTAAACTGTTTAGTTGACTTAGATGGAGAAAACTAAACGTATTAATAAAGGGTTTACTTTCGTCACTAGACCGATTATGTACGTAAACACCTAATTGATCCATGTATCCTCAGGCAGATTAAAATCACCTCATAAAAATTTACTGTTTTTTACACTTATATCAATTTCTTCCACTGCAGAACAATGGTCTTCGTATTATTTAAGGGATCAGTTTGGTGGGAAATATACTGAGTCAAGTACATTTATCGGAAACTTTAAATTTAACAAAGACTTGTTCAATAGAATTTATAGATGTCTGGATTTTAACTGCGTTCATGCATTTTCAGTGAGTATCATGACACCGCCTACCTTGGCGTTACGACAGTTTTTTTTTCAACAAAATTAATATTTTGGATTTAACTTTAAATCACCAAAACAATAAAATTGAATTTGAAATATGTATATACAAAGCCTACTAACATCAACTCAACAATCCCGTTTATCACAAATCACCCCATGTCTCACAAACTAGCAGCATAACACTCATTGATATATAGAGCTTTTTCCATTTCTTTAGCTACTAGCAGAAGAGCCACTGAATAAAATAAAATAATATTAATTGCCGTTGACAATGGTTTCTCCACCAACCTCATCCTAAACTTAATAAATAAAAAAAAACGCCATCAAACGACAAGGGTTTTAATATATCTGGGAATATCTAATTTAAATACATCTTTTATTCCACTCACATACTTTGGAAAAACCAGTCAATATATTGCTAATATTTTTCGTATACAGAATCATCAAGTAGCCTTTAAATCATCTGAAAAATTATCAAACTTATTGAACAGCATCAATGCAAAAGATAAAATCGATCCTTTTATTAAATCTGGTGTGTATGAGATCCGTTGTTTAGAATGCAAGAGTGTGTATATAGGTCAAACAGGACAAAGTTTTCAACTCGATTTTCCGAACATGGTCGTGCATTATGTCTTAATCGAGACTCTAGCTCTTTCTAAAATCATTGTTTAGATTGCAAACACCAATTTCCGGATATAAATAATCTAAAAATCTTGCATAATTACAACAAGGGTGCTAAGCTTAATCTCCTGGAGTCATTGGAAATTTTCAAACAAAGCCGTAATCCGACAGTAAATCTTCTTATTGAGCAGACCGAACTAATCTTTTCGCCACTTTTTAGTCTAGTACTGTCCTTCCGAGATACTCCGCAAACAACTACCGAAAAGTATATTCTCACTCCAAAATAGTATAAAATCAAAATTTCATCAATTTATAATTCATTTGCTAATAAAGATACAACGTCGAAACTTAAGTCGTGCTGTATTATTTAGATTTATATAATTGTGTCTTTACGTTATATACTATTTTTACAATAATTATTTGTGGTTAAAAAATAGTGAATTTTTCAATTCAGTGTAAGTATGGATTACCACATAGTAACGATCGCAACCATTCTCTTTACTAAATATAAATCTTTTTCTAGATCGTGTGAATTTATCACATTTAACTTTATCAGTAAAATGTTTGATAAGAAAGGGTCAACATTTCTTTTATATACTGTTCACCTCTTGTGTATTGTTGAAAAAAATATTCTTATTATGCGCCTGCGACTTCGCACTTCTTTTTAGGATCATCTTCCATTGTTCAAACATATCCAGTGTATTCTTTATTCTTTATTGTCTTTGCTTTTCCTGCTTACAAAATTATAAAAAACTATATAATATACATACATTCAATATAAAATACATAAGTCCATAATGGTAGAAGCATTTACTTCGTGGTACGTCTTGGTTAAGTACGGATTGAAACACGGGAACTTTGGGTTTCCATTATATTTTATACCTCTACAGTAACTATGGTTATTATCAAACTTTCAGTTTGACTATCTCATAGTTGAAATTCTGGTTATTGTAATGTTATTGTTCAAAGTAAAGTGTTAAAACAGTCATCATATTTTAAATCCCAAAATATGTAGTTACCTATGGAGTACTTTTTTAATTGCTAAAGCAGTTCTCTTCCTCAACCACACCTCCAGTGCTATTAAAGACTTATGCAACAAGTCGTAGAGTTTATTAGAAGCAGTTATTATTAACGACAAGATCGTGAAATTAATTTCCATATTTCTTCAAACAATCAGAAACAGAATACTTATACTTTTCATCAATTTTCGCCCATTTCGAAATAAGATTAATTCATAACTGTTTTATCGATTTAGGAAGCATATTTGTGATAATTAAGCGTTATTGAAATCTGACATATCAACTGTAATTTAGTTCAGATCTTGGATTTTTAATGTCAAGTTCGACATATTTTTTTGTTGTAAGTTAGTTACATTTTTTGCTTTCTCTTTAAACTGGCAAATTTTTGATACCTTCAATATTTTACAAAATATAAATAAATAAATAAAGCAAAATTTGCCAAGATATTGTCTGAATGATAAAAATGCTCAATTGATAGAAAATCTTATAAATTGGAGCAGAAAAAATGGTATGGGCGGAAGAACACTTCGCAAACTCCGACAGAAAGTACTGTGATCATATTTTATAATTATTTATGTATATTTTAAAGTACTTTTTATAATAATGGACAATAATTTTTGTTTGGTTCTAATCCAGACAAACCATAATTTCAGCCGAAATATTTTAATGTTAAAATTTAGTAATATTCTGATAAAATTAATATACTGCATCAAATATCCAGAAATTATAATTTTGAAGATTTTAAGGTGGTAATAAATACATTTAGTTGACTATACCAAAATGATGAAAAAAAAAAAACAGAACGCCTAAATTGGGCGATATTACAATTTTGATTAAATTTGGGTTTTAAATCTCCTAAGAATATTGCAAGAGAAGTAAGAAGATAAATCATGTTTAAAAATGTCTTTAAACCATTGTTAATATTTACGTAAATAGCTAGATACAGCAATATAATTTTAAAAGTTATGAAAATCTGTAAAATTTAGATTTGTTTGTAGATAGATAAATTTTCATTTTAATTAGGTGAAGAAAAACAATCGTTATTTTCAATCGTTTGGTCTTTATTTACAAATGTTGGACACGTGTAAATATCAAATTATGGAAAATGGCGCCTAAACAACAGTTAGAAGAAGTTGTGTGTAATTATTGTTCAGTGACAGTAAAAAAGTATGTGATTTGCAGTGACTGCAAGAATAACTATCATCCAAGCTGTATATTCAAAATTGGAGGTACATATGTGGATAATTTGTCGAATATTCATTGCTGTTCCAGTGGCATAACCTACAAAGACAGCCTTATAAACAGAAATGATCCGGAAGAAGAATTTAATAAATTGGATTATAAAAACTTATAAACACAAGTGAGTACAATAGAAAAGCTACACTTCCATCTGGAATCACGAATAAATGATCTTAATGAAATTATTAAATTTCTAAAATCGGATTGTACTTCAAATAATGTGGAGACATCTATAAGCCAATCGAAACTGCAACAAAATACTAAAACTGAACAAATTAAAGAAAACTGCACTACAACTGTAGATAGAGAATTAAGGAAGGACACTCGTTTAATTTCAACGAGCAAAAATAATGGGCCCAAAAACTATTGAGATAAAAAGAAGACGGAGACTAAAGACCAGACGAAATCAATCATTGAACCGAATGAAAAAATACAAACAACGACGGGAATTAAGAACCCAAAAAAAATTAACAATAATTATTTCAAACCTATTATTGGTTCAAGTACACATAGTGATTATGTACAGACTGTTCCAAAATATGGCTACCTACACGTATACAGGCTAAACACAAACACCACGGTGGATAATCTAACAGAATATCTACGCCATACTGCATCTAACATTCAATTTTCGTGCGAAGAATTACGAAAAAGTGATAGAAGAGCATCGTTCCAATCAGTGATGTCAATAAAGTGTATGAACCAGCTATTTGGCCTCAGGGAGCTGCAGTTAGACGATTTAGATTTCCAAGAATAGAAAATTTTCAACAATCGGCCTCAAACCCATCCCAACAGCAACTAAGTCAAAAAATCAACAAGAATATTACATAAGTAAAAATATGTGTGACTCTCACACATTTAAAATAGTCCACTTGAATGTGCAATGCTTGACTAACAAATTAAATCAGATTGAATTATTCTTGCATAATCATTCACCAGAGATATTTTGTGTTAGCGAGCACTGGATGTCTGATGGACAAATAAACAGTTGTAATATATTCGGATATAATTTAATATCATCATTCACTCGAAAAGAACATGTACACGGCGGAACAGCAATATTTGTTAAACAAAATCTGTTTTTAAATTGTAAATCAATACAAAAATATTCGATTGAACTTCTCTTTGAAAACTCGGTAATCTCTCTTGGTAACAATAACGCATGCATCCTAACAATCTATAGATCACCCAGCGGAGACTTTAAATTTTTTGTAAATGATCTCACAAAACTATTAAGCTTGTTATCACAAAGTTACTCATCTATAGTTCTTTGTGGGGATTTTAATGTAGATCATTTAAAGAACACTTATGAGTCAAATACATTGAGAAATATTTTTAATTGTTTTAAACTCGTTTCTTATAATTTGAGAAATGAACCTACCCGAATTTCTAAAAATGTTTCCAATTTATGTATTAGCGAAATTGATTATATATTAACGACAATAACAGACAATGTTGTATTTGATATTGTAGAACCAAATATATCAGATCATACTGCCCAAATTTTAACGTGTAAAAATAATCCTATTGGCAAATCACATGAGACAAAAAATGTTACTGTAAAACATAGGTATTATCGAGATGTGGATATATATACTTTTAAACATTTATTTTGCAAATCTATTCAAAACTTTTATTTAACTTTCTTTACTGATATTGATGACATGTACAACCAATTTTGGAATTGCTTTTCTAGCTGTTTTGAAACATGTTTTCCTAATAAAAATAGTACTATTACAAATAACCATAAACCTAATAAACTACCATGGTACACTTAACTTAAGAATAAAGCAAATAAATTGAAAGATCTGGATTGGTTACGTAAAATTACAAATCTAGAAATCGTTGATCGTGAGTATAAAAATTTAAAGTCTGAGTATCGTAAGCTAATTACTAATACAAAAAAGTAATATTACGCGAAAATGCTAGCGAAATCTTCAAACATTTTAAAAACCACATGGCAGATAGTAAATAAATACAATAAAAATGGAAATGTAACATCAAACGGGATTAATAAAATTAGTATAAACAAAAGTGAAATTACAGATACCAAAGAAATATGTAACGAGTTCGGTTCATATTTTTCTTCAAACGTCATGCAACAAAAAAATAATCATTTTAATGGAACTCTTTCGAAATCGTGCACTGTTGACCCGTACAACTTTACTAATACTTCAATGTACTTTAGGCCCGTAACAGTAGATGAAGTAATACGCACAATAAATGAATTTAAAAATAAGAACTCAACCGGTCACGATGATGTACCAATGACTTTAATAAAAGAATGTTCCAAAGAACTAGCACCCGTTTTAGCGGATATTATAAATAATTCAATAAAATTAGGTCAGTTTCCAAGTTATATAAAATTATCGACAGTAATACCAATTTTAAAGAAAGGAAATCCCCAAAACCTAGATAATTATAGACCCATAGCCTTAGTGTGTACATTCTCCAAGATTATAGAAAAAATAGTATGTAAAGGAATTATATTATTCCTTGAAAAATTTAATAAATTTTCCGATTCACAACATGGTTTTTGCAGCAAGCGCTCAACAGAAACAGCTACCTTAAACTTTGTTCAGCATGTGTATGATAAGATGGACAAAAACAATAAAGTGATTGGTGCATTCTTTGACTTGTCTCGAGCCTTTGACAGCTTAGATTATCATTTTATTTTGCAAAAATTGGAGGCATTAGAAATTCGGGGTCCAATAAATCATTGGTTTAAGTCGTATTTAGAAAACAGAAAATTAATGGTTAAATTGAATGACGAATTTTCTGATAAATATGACATAACTTTAGGTGTGCCACAGGGAAGCGTGGGAGGTCCACTTTTATTTATATTATTTATCAATGATCTCCCAACATATATAACAGACGCACATATTTGTATGTATGCCGATGATACATGTATTATAGTAAGTAGGCCAGATTCATATATATGTAATACAAAATTACAAATTATGATTAATGAATTCACTAATTGGTGTACAGTAAATAATCTGATAATAAACTTCTCAAAGACAGTCTGTATTGAGTTCTACAATACTCATACTCAGCCATCAAGCTATACTATCAACGTGGGTAACAACAACATCCCAATTAGTGAAAGCGCTAAATTTTTGGGTATACTAATTGACAAGAACTTATCGTGGAAAATACATATTGACACCCTACTTGGGAAATTAAATAAATCATATTTTGCACTATCCCAGTTGAAATTTTTATTGGATGAAGAGGGCCTAAAAACTGCTTATTTCGGAATAGTACATTCATTTATGAGCTATGGAATTATGTTATGGGTTCAAAAGCGTATAGTACGATTAATTTATAATCTGAAATACAAATCATGTAGATATGTATTTAAAGAAAAACGAATTATGACCATGGCATCAATATAAAAAAAAAAAAAAAAAAAAAAAACCTTTATTGGCATCCTTTACAAACCTATGTACATATATACATCAAATAAATCATTATACTGTAATTCTCTTCCTCTCATCTCAGTCTCCCTTTCTTCGGATTTCTTTTTCCCAACCCACTCTTATCACAATCTCTACGCCCGCCCCATCCTCTCTCATCCATTCCCCTATCCTTTTTATTCCCCCTATCCATTCATCACGCACCTCCTTGCACTCTTGCCCTAGATGGCTCCATGTGTCCCTTCCATTCTCGCACAATGCACACCTACCATACCGTTCCCCCATCCATACCTTCCTTCCTCTTTCGTCCGATCCACATCTAGCTCTTGCCAGAGTCACTTTCTTGGACCTTGTCCACTCTGTCTTCAAAAAATACTCTGGCACCCTTCCATACACTTGCCATCTTCTATACATTGGGTTGTACCCACTCCTTACAATACTCTCTTGCCGTTCTTGCGCTTCCACTTCCATTCATTTTTCTCTCAACCAAGCAGATACATTCACTCCCTGCTCCAGCCAATCGTTCACTACAGTTTCCGCCATTCCCGCTCTTTCATACATTTTTTTTCTTTCCAATCTCCATTTACACTCTTCTACCCCCACACAAGTTTTCCATACCTCTTTCACTAATCTCTCACTATTCCACGTACTCACATTCATCTCATACCTAGACACTCTTTCCATTGCCTCTACGTGCATACTATACCGATTTGATTCCTGAAGCAGAATATACCTAGGAGTTGATCTCTCCACTCCTAGAAGCTGCTTCAGGAACGTTGTCTGCTCTCTCTCGATGCAATCATACTCTTTCATTTATATTTATAGATTATTGTGTTATATCCATAAAACAAAATATTCACTTAATCACCGAAATAATATTCATAGTCATAAAACACGAGGATCGACCAATATTGCCATAGATAAATTCAACCATACGCAACATAAACAGTCTCCCATTCACGCAGGTTCTGATTTGTACAATAAATTACCACCAACTCTAAAATCTCTTAATACAAATCTAATTAAAGCTAAGATAAAATCCTTTCTCATAACAAATGCAATTTATTCCATTTGTGAGTTTTATAATCTGTTATGTAAGTTATAACATGTTTCCTATAATTTTATTGTGTATATTTGTGAATTATTAGTTGTGATTTATTTACTATTTGATGTATCGTTATTATTTTTATTTAAACTGACGAATGTATCTATAACCTGTATAGTAATCAACATAATAAAGATATTGTTTTGTATTGTATAACAAGTGTTTGTTTCCACCTAATTTGTATATCTAGTTCCATTACGAGGGTAGAGCAATAAGTATCAATTATAAATAACAAATAAACTTTCAAATATAATGACACGTAGTGTCAAATAAATATCTGTTTTTAAGGCATAAGACCATATTTGGCAAATAATTTGATGAATAGTCATCAAAAATGTCTTCATGGAGCAAATGACGTCAGAAGAATAGAGGATGAGAATGGAAGAACACATATTTTGTGAATTCAAGCTTTTCCATATGTGATCAAAATTTCTGTAGATTACTATTGTTATTTTGTATAATATTAAAATATTTCTGTAAGCATGTTGGATAAAATAAATAATACCTAATTCCTATGAGTTCTATGTTATCCTGTAATAAAATAATTTGAAACATTTACCTGAAGGTGCGCGTGTATCGGGTAAGGTGAGCCATAATGGGAAGACGATGGGCGCTAAAAGCACGTAAGTGATCCTCTTCCGCGCCCCAGAAGGCCAACTCATGTCCAATGGGTCCGCCGGTTCATCCTCTGGTTCGCCCACCTGCAGACACACCACTGCTTGAGAGGTCAGAGACTTACGTGCGCGCACCGACGACATGCGCCGCTAGAAGTTGAAAAAAATGCATCAGACACACCATCTCACACATTCTGTATTATTATCATATCTTTATATTAGCTATATATGTACGTGTTGTCGTTATTTACAAGCTAAGCATCAATTTGTACTTGCGTGGTGGTATGCAAGTGTTGTTATTTCAAGCTAAGTTTCCGCATGTTCAGATGTACATGTAGGTGTGTAACGCTAAGACCTAGTTCTTCAACTTTACGTGAGGTACGGTTAGAACAAATTGTACACTTTAGGTAATTCGTGATAACATTACTTACAATCATGCTGGGTTTTACAGTTATTAATTGCGCATGCAGTTGCTATTATTTTTCGTTTGCGTTTAGGAAGGTTATTAGTAAGTATATTCTATATTTTCCAATAAATTAATCTACATTAATATATTAATGTATAAATATAGTAGATATTTTATATTCAAGAAAATACATGGTATTTTATTTTTACGATTGCTATTGTTGATTTTGGGAAACGTAAGGTTCCAGCAATATTTTGGTATTGAAAAATTTTATTCTGCTACTTATAAGCGTTCACTGTATAGATAATTAATACATTTAATTATTTATAAAAATTACTACTAGGAAACGATACTAAACAAGAATTTAGCTTGTGACATTTCGCTATCGCTTTTCTTTCAGTAAGGTAATACGTTATAATTACAATAATAACAGTTATTTTAATAAAAATTCTTACATTATATTAAACACAATATACAAGATCATATGTTTACTTTGTATCTGTAATAAAAATCACGCCCCGTACACTCCTCACATTCCTCCTTCATTCCATCGACACATTTCTAATCTTTCAAACGGGGTAAAACGTACGGGACGTGCATATATTTTTCATTTCATTTCCGGTTGTATTTACAGCGAACCATCTCGATCCCGTCGGAAATGAATAGGGCCCCCGACAAAAAATCAATAATTCAAACACGAATGTGCTGAAGCCGGCTGAAACAAAGAAGTGTTTTCATGGCTTGAAACCCCCGGAGTTCATTACAGGAGCGAAATACGTTCTGTTCCGTTCAGTCGTAACTAATCATTGCCGTGTGCTCAATTAAACTCAATTTTCAACGCATTGTTGCTCGAGTGCTTGCTCTATAAACAGTATTAAAAAATTGAGTGAATTACCGGCGAAGTATTTGCAAACTGATAATTTTATTGTTTGCTTTTGAGTGTAAATTGGGCAATTATAAATAAATTAACGAGGAGAATTTATATTCTAATTTTAGATATTTATTGAGGTATTTATTCATATTGCATTTTGGCACTAAGAATATATAAGCATATCATTGACAATAAATTAATTTAAGTGAATACAAAACTTGAATAAAATGGAGGATTTTCTTATTTAGTAACAATTTTTGATAGATATTTAGGATTTAGGATTTCTTTCTGGTGTGCTGAAAATATACAAAGAACCTTATTTTACCACTATATTTATTAAAAAAAACAGGTGATTATACTCATTGTCATTAAAGTGGTATTTATGTTTGACAATAACTATCTAATTGTTAAATCTATAGCCAGTTATTTAATTTTTAAAATCTATTATTATTATATACATGGAAATAATTAATGTATATCTTTGTTAATTTAAAATTGGTTTAGATGGGATTCGTTATGTTTCAGTAGTTTTTATATTTACTTTAAAAATATTTTTGATAGAGATGGAATGAGATTTAAAGTAAGGTTTAAATCAAATCGAATACCTAGTTATTTGGATTTATAGGCAGAGTAAATGGCGAAGTTTTTATATTAAACATTAATGAATATTGACTACATTTTGCCAACTTTAAAAGAAATCTGTAGATAATTGCAGGATATATTGGATGAATGATAAAGCAGAATGTAAATTGATTATTTAATTGGCATATAATATAATTAGTAATATTAAATTGGATCTATATTACTTTGCACTGTTATTACATATTAAGACTTATAGAAATATCCCTTAAACTAAGGAGAACATGAAAGAGTGAGTCTTAATTCAGTTAGTTACTTTAAAAAATATATTATGAATATTTAGAATAAAATAGGCTTAATAATTATACAACGTTTATAAAGGATGACAAGACTCAATAGCAAATAAAACAATTTTTAGAAGGAATTCAATTCTAATTGATTCTGGGAAAAGTTTTATTCCTTTATCTTTAGAGTAGAAACATATGATTTCGTAAAAAAATTGCAACGCTGATTGCTGATTTATAAGATATATAAGTATTTGTATGAACGAAATGCTCACGTTATAGAAAAGGTATTTAAAATAAATTATAAATAAATATATAATAGTATTCGTTGATGAATGTGAATAAATATGATCACAATAATATAATAAAAGAGTCTATTACTCTATACTTTTAAAATTAAATATACGCTTAGTAGTGAAAATGTAGTTGTGTGTTATGTTAAAGATAAGTTGCTAAAGTGAGAAGAGGCTTTTTACAGACTGTACGTTTATTTTTATCCATTCATATTCATTCTCTGCAGTTAAACGTATCATATCACCTGTTTAAAAAGTCTAATCAGTCTAATTATGACAAAAATTATAATATGTTAAGAAAGTAATAAATCATTTACGAGTAACTAATTTTTATTTAAATTTGGTAGAAAATTTTGATTATCTTTATTAAAATCTAAAGATAAAAATATATAAGTCCTTTACGTTGTAGAAAATTCACTAATGATTAGAAAAAACACGAAAATATTTTCGTAAAATCTACTACAAATGAGTCTTATTAAGACTATAAGAACAAATCACTTTTGAAACAGCTAGAGGAGTAGTTGTTTCAAAAGTGATTTGTTCTTGTAGTCATAATAAGACTCATTTGTTGTAGATTTTACGAAAATATTTTCGTGTTTTTTCTAATTAAAATCTAAGGGTTTTTAAATTCTATTTTATTTAAACACTATTGATGGTGACTATTTACGTGAAGTGCTTTAAGAAACCAAATAAACTGATTGTCATTAAGTTTTGAAGTTTGATTTTTTCGAACCATTTCTGGCCTTAAGAAGATTTATTAAATATTTACTTTATTTTTCTAATATTGAATTTTTAAATTAATTCTCAAAAGATTTTGAGTTTCTTAAACCGATTTTTTAAGTTTTATAAAAAGCTGTATATCTAAAATAATTTTATGGAATTCAAGCTTTTATTACTATTTTTAAATTGTTTATAAATATTTGTGCAAATATGAATTCATTTGTTGATTTCCTGCAAAGTTATTTTCACTATATGTGTATGTTATGTTATAAAATATTATTGAAATTGCATGTTACATAAAATAAGCAATAGAATAGCTTTTTGTAGTTTATCCTTCTTTGGTGCAAAATTGGCTAGACCTATAAAAAACATACATTTTTCTAGCATTAATTCATATTTTCAAAAAATAGGTAACAGATGAAGGATAACTTGATAGGTAATACAGACAGATGACAAATAATAATGAATAATATTTTTTTCTGAATTTTTGAATCAAGTGGTGACAATAGTAAAAATATACGTAGCGTTTAAATTTCAATGCGTTTTAGTGAGTTAAATCAAAATTAGTTGCATTGCAGCAAAGACAATGAGTCAACTACTATATCTAATCTTTTTAAGTCTTAGTAAAACTGCAGTTCGAGATGTTGGTAAAAATATTACTTTATACGTGTAGTCTGTACTTTTTGTTACGATCTTAATTTATTTATATATATATTTAATTATCTAAGTCGATCCGTTCTTCAAGTATTCTGTCATATTTGGTGTGATATGATCTGCACCCACATACTCAATAATAACATTTCTGTTATCGCTAAAACACTATCGATTATTTTTTTAACCCCTGTGTTAGTATAATTCGGTTAGCAGCAGTAAATGTTGAGCCTTATTTTTCTTAAACTAGATGACAAATAACAGAGAAGGCAATAATAAATGATAGACAACAGATTAAAAATGAAAAATATCAGGTAATAGCTGACAAATGACAAAAAACAGATTGCCGATTTATTGAAGATGTATGAGTTGGTTGCTTAGTAAATATGTTTTTATACATCAAAGCGTTTTATTTAAAGATAACCATAGTAAATTTTAGCAGCAAGCTCTTGGATTATGGTTCATCGGTCAAAGGGTGGGCACGAAGTAACATTATACATACAAATGGAAACCACAGAGAATGAAAAATTATGTCAGCCGTAAAAAGTACGATTGTCGTTTGTCATCTTTTATTATCATTTGTCATATGTCATTAATTCATGTTAATTGAACATATGTTCCTTCGTTCGCCAATTAGGCAATTATTTGTTCAAATGCATAAATTATGCAACATTTTATTTGCTTATTTTGTGCATTAAACAAAGTAAATTTTCGCTGAAGCTTGTTTATGTAAATATACAATAACTGGAAGTAATTATTAAACGTATTTCTATCATCTATCGTTTAAATTAGGCAAACTAGTTGGCAAATGCGTAAATTAGGATTCACTTTGCCTATTTTATATATTGAGCAGAATAAGCAGTAACTGTTCAGTGTTTATGAATATTAATTAAATGAAAAATTTGCTTCATACATGGTCGGCAATTAACAAGTATAAAGGTAACCATCATGTTATATTATTTTTTAGACATCAAGAATAACCTTGAAGACAGATAGTATTATAATATTGAGTAGAATTTATTGTTAGTCGATTTTATAGGAGCTGAGAAAGAATATACACATTATTTTAACATGTTGAAATATCAATTACTTTGATGGAAATAAAATTTTATTAAAAATGCAAATGAGCTTATGAGCTGAATTATAGTCACCAACAATTAATGCTACAGGAGAAATTAATTAAAATTATAGTAACACTTTTCATATTTTAGATTAATTTAAGGAGAGAAATAAAGCAAAGCAACAATAAATTTATAAGATCATTAAAAAAAAATACATTAAATTATCTGAAGCAATTATTGAAATAAAGTTTACTTTAAAATGTACTTTATTATTTCATTGATATATTTATTTTTATCATTTTAGAAGATATTTCTAAAGCTAAATATTTATTATTATTCTTGGCCCGCATTGCTATGTGCTGTGTAAAGAAAAGAACATTCCGTTTATGTTTCAATCGATAGTGACTGCATCTGAATATAATTTAGGATTGTCTTGTAAATTGATAATTAAGGGAGTGAATGGGCACATTTTACTTTATTCTTTGCCAATATATTGGGATAATTTTCAACTTTTTCCAAAGTTTTACAAAAAAAGGATAGGGATTGATGGAAATCGTTCTCTCGTAAAAAAATACATCAATTACTTAACATATTAAATCAAAATATTAAAACAAATAAGGATTCCTAAAATATTGTTAGAACATTGGTAGAAGTTATACCTGCGATTGCTATTACATTCTTAGTGCCAATCACAGATATTGAAATAAGGAATAATGACAAAGTTAAATTTACTAAACTTTTATATGCTTTTTTTTAATCTAAGTCTGATAATATTTATAAGATTTCGTACTTGGATTATAATCAATATGATGATATTTTCATTCTAGACTTACTGAACATAACAGCGATAATAAAATTAAGGAGGGTTTTTATGCATTAGTTAACTACATTCAATATTAAGTGGGATATTGAAAGTTACCTATAAACTAATTAGTTGTAGAGATGTATTACATTAACAAAAAAATAAGTTGCAATAAATGTTATAACGGATATTAAAGTATTAAACACAATAAAATATTTCCGTTCCTTTTATATTTTGTTTCACCCAGAGAATGTTATGACATTTATTTATAATTATATTTATGAATTTTGATTGGTTCTTATTATAAATAATAAATTTTAATATTTAATATATGTCTAAGTACAAGGATTTATTGCAATGTATAAATATGTTACAAATAGTTTATTAATTTAACAGTGAATTTATCTAGTTGGTGAGGACATATAATTGTAAAATATTGCGTCGCTTGTTTGTAATATTTTTATATATATACATAACAATACATTTTTGAATTTGTTTTTAATTAGAAGTTAGTCTTTACGTGATGTTAATTATAAATTAGCATTTGCAAAGCAATACCTGTTGGTTGTAAATTAATACATATTTACAAACAATATAAAAATATATAAAACAAAAAATATGACAGCAAGTAAAAAAGGAATAAAATTAATTCTAATTTGACAAAAATAATACTCCAATATTATTCAAATAAAGTTTAATTAAGTTTTCGTGACGTATTAAAAATGTAAATCGAGTAATAAATGCCTTTATGAACTCTGACTATCTTGTTTAAAGGAGAGTTAAAATGAGCAAGAGTAAAACTGGTAAATAAAATAGGTGGCGTTAGGAGATAAAATTCATAGAATTAAATATTTTGTTTACAAACAATGAATTTTAATGAACTACTTATTATTAATATAATGTTTCACCAAGTGATAAATAAGAAACAAATACAAGAAACAATATGGAGTAATATGTTGCATAATATATCATCTCATTTAGAAATAATATAAATGCATTATTGTGCCTTTGTTGCAAGGATATGTAAACGTTTCTCATATATTAGGTGGTTCCATATATGCTTTCGGTTTTTGTTAATAGTGCAAATGTTTTTCGAATATCTGCGGTTCTGGTTTTCTAATCAAGCAATTCAAATGTGTGTGTGAAAAAAGGACAGTTCGCTCTTGTCATCTGTTTTCTTTTCTTTTTTATTGACATTAGATTTGCTTGTGTTAGAAGCCTGTGAACATATCGTAATAGGGTGCATTTTCGGCATATTTGGCATTATTATTTCAAGGAAGACAAGTGACCTGTAGAAGCTCACCCAAAGATATGAGGTGTATACGGGGACAATTCCTTAACAGAACCTACCGCGCAGAAATGGTTTGCCAAATTTCGTTCTGGAGATACAAGTCTTGAAGGTAGACCTCGCAGCTGCCGGCCAATCGAGGTTAATTCAACTGATATAAAGATACTGGTTGGGCAAGCCTAGACGCTAATGATACGAGAAATTGAGGAGACACTTAAAATAGGGCAAGGAACCGTTCAAAGGCATTTGCAACATTTTGGCCAAGTGCACCGTTTTTAAAATAAATAGTTACCGATGACGAAAAGTGGATCGTTTACGACAAGGTAGTGCGCAAAAGATCGTGGGGAACCGTTGGCGAGTCGCCGAATGCCACCCTGAAGGCCGGCATGAATCTGAAGGAAATTTGCTATCCATATGGTGGGATATTCGTGGTGTGCTGTTTAATGAGCTGCTTCCTCAAGGAAAAATAATTTATTCGGAGGCCTAATGCACGCAACTAACGAAATGGAACCAAGCATTGCAACAGAGACGTCCAGAAGTGGTTAATCGCAAATATGTCATATTTCACCATGACAATGCCCGCCACTACACCGCTATAATCACTCAGCGAAAATTAGTGTAACTTGGCTGGGATGTTATGCCCCACCCATCCTATTCTCCGGACCTTGCACCATCCGACTACCACTTGTTCCGGTACCTGCAAAACTCCCTAAACGGGAAATCGTTCTCTAATAAGATAGCTGTGAAAACGTACCTCGACATGTTTTCGCCTCTAAGCCCCAGACCTTTTATGAGAGTGGAATAATGAAATTGTTGAAATTATGGCAAGAGATCAACAAAAACGTAGAATATATCATTGATTAAAATTGATTTTATGTATGAAAAAAAACTTGTCTTTCATTTCAGCCTTTAAAAACCGAACGAATATATGGAACTACTTAATAGATAAATATTGGTTGAATTTAAAAATATTTTTCAAAACTATGAATGTGAATATAAAAACGAGGTGACCATATACGGACATATGAAGAATATATTTTGATAACTCTTCAAAATCCTTACAGGAGTAATTGATATACTCCAATGTTTAAAATTTTTTGGAATTTATGTTATTAATGTATTCAACAAAAGTTAATTAGCAATTAAACACTATCTAGGTGTTCAAAACGCGTTTACATTTTAATAGATTTAAAAATAGAACCATGGTTGAATTTAATAAATGTTAATTTATAGGACATGTACAGAATACATTTTATTATATATTTTCATGTCATCGGCGTATAGAAGTACAAATACTGAAAAGAATCATTAACGTCATTAATGGAAATTATAAACAACAGTAGTCCTTGTGAAACAACGCTAATTATTTGAACTATAAACAAATTGCTGTCTTTTGTAAGGTTATGAACAGATTACAAAACAATTCTATGACTAAAGTCATAAACGCTAGTTTCTTAGCAATAATATTATGATTAACTGACGGATTGATGAGGGTGATACTTGGCGGATTCCCTTATGTAATTATTAAACAAAAATACGACTGTTTATAGTTTTGCTTTATTTTGTAGCAGTGTATCTATAAAATAAAGCAAAACTTCTTGTTTCTCTTTAATAATTGTATGATCAACTTTATTGCCTCTATGAAACCACTTTGCTTGCACTCATCACGATTGTGGGAAATATACACAGTAATATTTAGAAAATTTTATAAAATTGTTCTCCACAAAACTATGCTGACGAGTAGAAACAAAGAAATGAATTTGATTATACATGAATTAATAGTTGTAAAATATTGTTCACAACAGTAATGGGTCGATAATTCGAAATATCTGCTTTGTCACCTCTCTTAAATACTGATGTAACCAGTGATGTATTTCCATAAATTGTGATTAGTGTTAGTTTCAATAATTAAATTTAACATATGTAGTAGTGGTAAAAGAAAACATTGTATCAGAGTCATTAATTTAATAAGGAGGATTATTAAAATTATTATTATTATTATTGTTGGTCTCTGAAGGTAAAAAAGTGCTCTCCTTTTAAACAATAAATTATGTCTTTATGTTTATTAATTTTGATTCTCTTAGAATGCATATTTCCTGGAATTCAAGAAATAAGAAATAATTTTGTTTTTTTTATCAATTTGAATAAGATTGTGTATCTCTGTTTTTAATCAATTAATGTTTAATGTTAAATAGCCAAATTTATGTTTTTTAAATATTTATTTACCATGTATTACCCTATTTATGAATACTATCTACAAGCATGTTTCATTTAAGCAAAAATGCTAATTGTATATATAGTATTTTAAAATACGTTTTAGAACCTAATTTCTTGACATTCTAATAGTCCGAGTGCTGGGAAGTACTTAGTTTCCCTGACTGATTTGGGGAACATCATAGAAGTTTACAATTCTATGATCAGCGTCAAATGTAGGCGTATTTCAGAGTCCAATTTAAGCTTTATATATTTTTGTTGGAAACTGAGCATTTTAAATTATATTTTGCTAAATATCAGAAATACGAGCCTCATTATCTCACTATTTTGGAACTTGTTCTTCTTTGCTTTTGAATAACTTTACAAGCATTGAATTTAATAATATTTGATGTATTTTTATTTACCTTTAAGTTGTTCTTGTTTAATAATTTCTACAACTGTTCAATTTTGTTTGATACTTGATCAGTTGACTTAGTCGTATCAGCGTTCTCCTGTTTAAGGTTATTCAATTCGATAATGATTGATCTTTATTCTGAATTTTTAGTAAACAAAGAATTGCAATTTCAGCTTATAATTTGTTTAATGTAGCAAGTGGATTTCATTTAGTTTCCTTGAATTCTAAAATATAACGAGTTTTGATTTTAATGATAATAATAATTGACTGGAAATTTTCGGTTCCTTTTTAAAAAAATAGACATTAATTAATTGTATAAGTAGTGACTATAGTTCTGATAAACTTGAGCTTCTCATTCTCAAATTATCTAGTTTGAGAAAAACAACTATAATCACTATTAATAAAATAAAGTGTGTGATTTATTAAATACGATTTTTACAATTCTTGTCTATAGATTTCTCAAAAAGAATAAAACATATAATTTGAATTAATAGTTATGTATTTATAAAATTTTTAAATTAAACAAATAATGTAATGAATGAAATCCATATATGTTTTTAGCAATACCATCTATAACTGTAGAATTCGTATGTATGTATTAACTTTATTGTTTCTTATTAAAGATAAACATATATTTTACATGATCTTGCATAAAATGTATGACTTTACTTATTTATGTATTATGTAAAATCTACGATCGTTCAATTATAATATTTAATAATAAATAGAAGGCGTCTTAAATTGGAGTAATAAATCTCCCATATACATTATTAAACTCAAGAATTCGGCTTAACTTACACTATTATATTTATAACATGATTGTGATTCCTGAAAATCAGCGCTGCGTAATTTATTCATTGATTTCTTCAGTCCGCCAATATTGATCTTATTCGGGCGGCACTAAAGTAGCTTTAATTTGAGTTCCGCACATACGCGAACTTTTCCCAATCCATACTTAAAGAGTACAATTTGTCCCACTAAACACCTCAAAACTCGAACGCCGGAAGTTCGAGTTACCGCATGAAATAATAATGACGGCGCGGCGGCCGCAATCTGCACTGCACAATCGGTTTTACGCCGGACTCAAAAAGTTCAGGAAATATTTGGCGAAATCTACAAAGCTCGCATGTCGTGTGTAATTGGCCGCCTCGGTTAAACTATTTCCTTGGAATTATAAATCCGGATATTTCGGTGTTCACGTCGCTGGAGATGATGGAACTACGCAAGGCATGCAACTACCAACATATACAAAGTACTTGAGGGATTTCGACAAGCATGCACATGCATATTTTGCTGTTTAAATAAATTCGGAGACATTTTACTGACTTAAAAGTATCTATAATTGTATACTTAAATAACGTCATCTGCATAAAATTTGTTTAATAACAGTATTATATTTATCATACTCTACCAAATATATTTATTTGCCACAAATTGGAGGGTTAATTGAGTCATCATATTATATGAATTGAGAGACCGTAATACTTTATTGTACGAGGCGTTCGGTATAAGGTCTTTCAGTATTATGTGAGTCGATGAATCCTATTTTAGAGTTTATTTATACTGCGATTGTTTTGTGCAAATCCATAAAATATTTATACGCATGTAACGTTTTATATCTCTAATCGTAAATATAAATATAACATATTAGACACATCATTTTTGATTCAAGAAATATAGAAAATAGTTACATATCCTTATTTTTTATATTTTGCATTATTTAAAACCTTCAATAATTATTATTTTATGTTTTCTTATAAATATTAGTTATTTCTTTTGACGAGTTACATCTTAATGTCTTATGATACACTCATAAAGAACTTCACAATATAATTGATTAATTGATTGACGAGGCACTCATCCAATCCAATCAATATTATATTTAACCAATAATCTTCAGAGTTTTTTAATTATAAAACTCAATATTTATAGTATTCTTTAAAATTATAAATTTTTGTTTAATACATAATTGTTAATAATTTTAAATTCAAGAATGTTTTAACTTGCAAACTAAATGCAACAGTAATCCAAAATTTGAATAATCAATTTTCGGAAGATATTGGTATGCTTTATTAATTTGGTGTTACAAAAAGAAACATGCGGACGGCAAAAATATCTTTAACGTGTCTTAATAAAGGCAAAAAAAAGGTTATGCTAAAACTCAGAAAAAGTTTTTAGGCAGTATTGAAAAATAAGAAAAATATTCACACCAGATTAAAGAATGTTTACTCATTCTGATTATGAGAGAGTTTATAAGTGAATTGGACTTAGCAGTTGGTAAATGGAACGAATTTGTGTAGCGAGATGTTATTCTGGGGACAGCAATTTGTACCTTGCTAAGAAGATCTGGACAGTTAATAACATTGTGTATGAGTTTGTACATTATTGCAGCACTACTATAATCTCGGCGGCTGGAAAGTGCCACAAAATCATGACGCGTCAATAAAAAGTTATAATCAATATTTCTTTGCGGGTATATTCCTTCTATTTTAAATGACAAATATTTTAAAAATCTCCTCTGAATCCGTTCAACTGTTAATATTAGGTATACGTAGTGTGGCGACCAAATAACAGACGCATATTCAAGTTTGCTTCGAACAAAAGCAGAGTAGAGAGATTTCATAACAGAAGGATCAGTAAAATGTTTGCAAATACGCATGATAAAACCAAGTGATTTAGATGCACTCAAGCACAGCCTAGTTATATGGCAGACAAATGTAAGTTGACTGTCAAACCACACCCCAAGATCTCTCATCTCACTAAGCTTATATAACAAAATACCATCCACGATATAACAAAAATTAGAATAAGTACGTTTACGAGTATATGTAACCACAGAGCACTTCGTTATATTTAATTTTAACATATTTATCATACACCAATTAGTAATCATATCTAAATTATCCTGAAGTAAAAGTGCGTCACTCAAATTATTAATAGTGGCAAATATCTTCAAATCATCAGCATATGCCAGAACATTACAGGTTAAAGAATTAATTAAGTCATTAATGTATAATATGAATAACAGAGGTCCTAGGTTTGAGCCCTGAGGAACCCCGGAAGTAGAAATAAATTCAAATGACTTGTAACCATTGTACTGCACATAACTCCTACGATTACATAAATATGACGCAATTAGTAGTATAATAGAATTACATAACCCAAATGCTTCCAGTTTACTCAATAAATAATCATGTTGTGTTCTATTTTTCTGTTTGAGTTGCTTTATTGTTTCATATAACAGTTTTTGGTTTTCTCCTTAGTTCTAATTCATAGTTTTTCCAAACTTTATTCATGATTCTTGTTTGCTTTTTTTAATTTGTCAGTTTGCTTCTTTCCTTATTTCTTTGTATTCTTCATAGTCCATTATTTTTTTAGTTTGTAGGTATTTTTGCTATTTAACTTTTTTGTCTTTTATCATCCTCTTTATGTCTTTTATCCACCATTCGGTTCTCTTTACTTCAGTGTTTTCTATTTTTGTTGTTTCACAGCACTCCTTCGCTGCATCTAGTATAATTCTTTTGAATGTCTTCCATTTCCCTTATATGCTATTTCGTTTTTCTTTTCCTTTAAATTTTCATTCAAGTGAATCTTGGCATTTTTCTTGTATTTAGCTCCTTCTATTAGATTTATTTCTATAGTTATCTCTCTTTCATTGATAAGTCTTTTCTTTGTTAAGTCTTGTATTCTTTCTGGTGCTATTATAATTCCCACTCCTTCCCTTGCTCTTTCGGTGTTTTCTACCCCTGACCATAAAAACCAGTAACCTTCATGTATTCTTTGTATTCCTTTTCCTTTTTTTTTTCCGTTATTCTCAATATTTTGATGAACTTCTTTTACTTCTTATGATCCATGTGCCTATTCTCATTTCCTTTCATGCACTCTACGTGGCCATTATGCGATTTTTCTAGATTTTATTTGCTTGAATTAATACCGAAAATTTGGTACTAATAGGTGATTTTAATTAAAAAAATATACATTTGGTAGAGAGCATCCTAACACTTCGGCCCTCACTTTGGTATTACTTACAAGTTTCCTTGATTCATGCGAATTAATAAAACGTAATAATATAGTTAACAACGTTGAAAGAATTCTCCATCTTGATATTTCTAGTGGTAAATTGGAGACTGTTGCTGAGAAAACTATGAATTCGCTTATCAATATAAATCTATATCATCCACCCTTAAATATTGTTATCAACTGCATTGCTGGAAAAGTGTCAAACTTTTTCCTTCCGGATAATAGCTCTATATATAACTACCACGAAGCGGATCTTCGCTTACTATACCAGGGTATTTGTGATACTGGTTGGAATAACATATATAAATGCAATGAATTCCATGAAGCAAGCATTATTCTTTATAATAAAATTTATGAAGCTATAGACAAAAGAATTCCGAAAACTAAGTTCAAATAACGAAACAGCTACTCAGTTTATTTTAATCGGGATATCATAATGGCCATCCGTCTTAAGAATAGACGTCTAAAGGCTTATCGTCATTTCAATTGTGAACAAACCAAGATGAGCCTTAGAGAAGCAGAGTATAGCTAGAAAATCATGATTCATAAAGCTTATATTCAATACATTGAGACCTCAAAAAAATATCATGTGACCCATCTAAATTTTGGAGTTTCTTCAGTGGTATGCGAAATCAGGATTTCATGGGCAACTTTGAAATAAGCAAAGACCTGGTACTTAAGCAATTACTAAGGTCCAAAACTAAATTTATCAAGGGAGCAGACAACAATTCTGAGTTTTTCGTTAAAGACACAGCAGTTATCCTAGCTAAGCCACTAACATATATTTTAAATTTAATTTTAAGAGGTGGCATCTTTCCGCCAGGTTTGTAGAAAGTTTATAGTCTTTAAGAAAGGTAACAAATCCGATGTGACAAATTATGATGAAATGAAATAGGTCTATCATAATCATATAATTTTATTTTATGGAAGTGTTTGATCTACTCATATCTATGCCTCAGTTAAATGTAACTTATTGGCTAACATACGGATTTGTTCCTAAACGGTCCACATTAAAAACTTGAATGTGTATTTCTCTACACTTATCTTCCAACATGGATGACAGGTTCAAAAAATATGTAATATACGACGACCTTTCAAAAGCCTTTGACCGAATGTCTTATGATATACTGATTAATAAACTTCAATCATTTGGGCTACCTCACAATACCATATAATTCAAGTCATTCAATCATACTTAATGGGTAGGTCTCAGCATGTTAAAGTTAGGGGTCATATGTCCGCTACTATTGTATTATTTCTCAATGATATAAGAGATACAGTTGATTGTAACATTCGAATTAATGCAGACGATAGTATTTTGATCTTTATATTTGTTATTTTTTCGCTAGTATCTACATTTACATTCCTTTGTAACACAGTTAATTGTTTGTTGGGAATAAATATTATTATTATTATCTTTACCAATTTCCTGGCCCGGAACAACAATCCGGTGGTTTGTTCAGCTTAATTGGACCCTGGAGGACCTTGGATATTCGTTAGACGACATTAAATGTCCTTAAACCCCCCCCCCCCCCCAAATAACTGGATAACCTTGAGTCTTTATACGATGACTTTAAATGTACCATTGAATTACATTAATTGTCTGCTGGACGACCTGGAGTCTTCGTTATGTAACACCAATAACCTTCAATAATCGTTGAATGAGCTTAAATAAATGTGAATAACTTCAATGGACCGCTGGATGAATTTAAATCTTCGTTATATAAGATGAATCGCCCTCAAAAACTAAATAATATTGAATACTGAAAAGAAGGTAGAAAGGAAAGCATTGGGAGTCTGTGGAAAAAATCTAAGAGACATTTCCATTGAAGAGTTTTAAGGTGCCTTCCAGGCATGGCAGACACGTTCCTGCAAGTGTATTGATTAGTATTTGTACCGGTACCAGTTACTTTTTCAATAAACCCTGTATATTAAAATGGTTATTTTAAAGATTCTTTCAAGCGGTATATTTTTAAAACAATTGTGATAATTTTTATTAAAAACCTATATTAACACGGTTAAAATGCTTACCCTTACCTTATCACTAAAAATAGGTAGGGAATAATAAGAAATAATTATTAATACTTAACCTTCTATAAAATTTTAAAATAAAATGAAATATTTGTTAACTTTGTTTCTGTAGCTCATTTATTTTTCGTTGATTATAGTTTTGAGAACCTATCTTGTCATTATTAAAATTTAATTTAATTTTTTAGCAGAGAGCTGAGAAGATAGAAGTGTACACCGAGTAAACATTTTCTCGGGTTTGTGCAGTATTTATTAATTTCAAATGATTTCTGTAAAATCCATTTTAAGTCTGTTTTCGTTCAAATATAACATAAAAGGTAAATCCTCACCTCTTGAGTCTTATGACTAGATTACCCTATGTACAACCTATATACCCTACGAATTTAAACTTGTTAACTTGAAAACGCCAGACTTATTAATTGGTTTAGACTTAATTCTCAGATTAAAAATATACAATTTGTAATTGTAGAATTAGATTCATTGTGTTTTTTGAAGAATTGTATTATTAATTTTCAAGCTAGAATATATAGACCTATTTTTGGTCTGGTGGTGACAGGTATTTACAAAATAAATATTTTAAAAAAATTATCACGGTTGTATTTGTTATCTATATGTACCAATAAAACAATCTAAGATATCATCAACCTAACGATACCATTTTAATGTGTTTTTTTTTTGCCTAAAGGTGAATTAAAAATATAAGCTGGTAACATTACTCGTCTGAATCTTCTGTTTGTTTATAACATTTATTCTTAAGAGAGAAAGTATTGGAAAGGATAAAAGAATGAGAAAATGTCTCTCTTTTTTTATATAATTTTTATTATATTTCTTATTAACCTGTTCAGCTTTGATTTATGTTTTTTCTCAGAAATCTCATTTCTGTGGCTGTTATTCTGCAAGTTTGAGCCTTCGCGGTTGTCCATGTTTCGCTTCCGTATGTCAGTCATTATCCTTTTCATTACTTCTACTTTAGTTCTCTCCGTTATTTTTTTTTCTACCCTACCTGTTTTTTTAATCGTTTATTTATTTCGTCTTCCAGGCTTCCCTTGCTGGTTATTATTGTTTCTTAACTTGTTCTAATTGTATTTTGTTTTCTGTATGTTTATGTTCATATTTGCCTTTTTTAGCTGTTCATTTATTTTTGCTACTTTGCGTTGTAGATCCTCTTGTCGCCCGCATAGCTTAACTCTGTAAGTTGAATTTCCTCCATGTTCCACATCCTTACTTTATAGTGCTTCTTTTTCTTCTTGCATCACTTAACTGCCTCGTCTAGTACACCATTAAATAGTGTAGCACTTAGTATGCATGCTTGTTTCAGTCCTGCATTATATTTGAATTTTTCTGACTGTTCGTTGTTTGTATATATGTAGCACTCCTATCGAAGGCTTTTTCCATATTTCTGTAATATAAGTGCATTTTATCTATTTATCTCATTATGTAATTCATGAGCTCTAGTAGTTACTGTCTTCATTTTTCGTCTAGGTATTTTATCATTTCTCCGGCTATCCCGTCGTGTCCGTATGCTTTTCCGTTTCTTATATGTTTACAAGCTTCCTTAAGTTCCTGCTTTGTAATATCTTTTATGTTCGTTTCTCTTATCACTGCCTTCTGCTCCTTTCCTTTCTCTTCCTTTTTCTTGTCTCCTTGTAGCATCTCCTCAAAATGTTCTCTCTATCTGCTAATTATGTCCTCTTCTTTGATTAGTATGTTTCCTTTTTTATCTTTTATATTCTTAAATGTTTTGGCTTTAGGTTTTCTCATTTGTTTTATTGCTCCATAGAATAGTTTTTGGTTGTCTTTGTGGCCTTTGGTAGATTTTGCCCTAAGTCTTCCCATTTTGCTTTCTTTTACCAGTCGTTTCACTTTTCGTCTTTCTTCCTTGTATTCCTCGTAGAATTTTGTGTCTCTCTTACTTAAATATTTCGTTTATTTGTTTTTCTTATTCTTGACTGCTATTTGTATTGTTCCACCTTGCTGTCATTTTTCTTTCATAGTTCAAAATTTTTGCTATTCCGCAGGCTACTTGTGCTGCTTGGTTTACCTTGTTTTTGAAATACTCCATATTGTTTCTATGTCTTCCTTCTTGTCTCTTGTTTTACGATTTTCGTCTAGTTTTATCATGTTATTTTTGGGTCGCTAGATAAGAACCTCCCCTTAAAGCAACTTTCTGCACTAAAAAATTACTAGGCATTGCAATCACAAACACACATTAATATCATGACGGTATCAACCATGCTTATGTTTGTAAATAAAATTAGCATAAAACTTGTTTGTTTGGCCATTGTATATTGGTATTCTATAGACATATGTTTCCGTGTATTAAAACTTTGTCGGTGTAGCTATGCTATCAATTACACATGGTCCTTTAGATTTGAAATCTTTTCGCAATAAAATTAAAAAAAAATAATAAAACCGTTTATATGATTGTAGACATTTCATTTTCTAGGCACGGCCAAGAAACATTTTGATATGGTTGATTAATTTCACACTTAACCTGTGGTAAAATATTTTGGTCTTTCACTATTTTTTAAAAGTTATGTGTTCAAAAATATTAACAATTACTAGTGTTGACACAAATCATTACATATAATTTCATCTCGACGGCCCTTAGTACCTGAATTTAAACGTAATAATTTGTATAGATATTAGTAATTGTAAATATTTTCATACATATCTCCTTGAGATTAATTAAAACACTTTTTTGTTTCACTATTTTTATTTTCTCTCCAACTAGTTGGTCATTAGTTGGAGAAAAAAATAAAAATAGTGAAACAAAAACGTTTTTAAATAAATCAACATTTTATTGATATTTATGGCTTCTACTTTGTTATACAATTTAAAATATAAAACGAAACACATTTTCATAACACTATTTATTTGTCATTGGCATTTGAGCTGAAATTACGCTCAAATGTGACCCTATCAATTTTATCTTGTTCGTCATTTGATATTGACAACTTGAACAAAATAATAGTCAATAAAATAATAATAATAGTAAATAAATAGTCTTTCACAAAGTATCTAACTGTTTTAATTTGCAATTAAAGAACGATATCATCACAAATAATATAATTTAATTTGGTAGAGAATGATAAACAATACTCCTAGGTTTACAGATTTACGTATTAATTTAAACTTTTGAGTTATACATCTCCCAATTCATTAAAACATTAAAAATGAAAAGTGTAAAACGCATCTCAAGCCCGCGTCCAGTCCTTTGATTGTTAGTCATTTCTTTAAAACGAATCGATTCACTTATTTCTTATACAACTAACTCGCCTAGAAGTCGTATCTATTTTCTAAAATAGTATAGTATGTTGGATTTTTTTACCTTCGCTAGACTTGTTGGGGAGAGCTAAAAAAGGAAACGTCTTATTTAATATTTTTCGCACCAAGTCCCTTTCGGAAGACCCCCGACTTTTGTTTCTCTCTCTCTATTCATTACGCCTTCTCTCTTTGTTTAAACAAAGCACACAAAACAAACACCTCAGAGTCTTCAAAGTTTTGTAATTAATGGTTCGACTAAATATTTTAACGTATTACGTGCGGGGGATCATTAATTACAGTCAAAGTGGACCTCCGGGACCATCAATGATTTAATTATTCCCCCGTTCAGGTAAATAATTAATTGATTGACGATGAATCAGATAGATAGGGGCGGGCGTCGGTATAGAAAAATTTCGGAAATTCGTGTCATTAAGTTTATTTCGTAATAGGAATAAATAATTACAATCTGCTTCTTAAGTTTTTAAGTTAATAAAACGTTGATATTTGTTATTTATGTTTATATAAATATGTATTGTATCATAATAAATTTAGTTTTCTTTAAACACAATGTTTAATAATAAGTGAATTGTTTTATGCCATTAATATAATAGCAATTATATTTTAGATTTCTTTTAATTGACTGTATATTTACTAAATTTATTCATTCTATACGTTTTATTTATTTATAAGGTTAATTTACATATAATTAATTTATAAGTAATTATATTTAATGAATAAAGTAATAAAAACACGTTTAAAGCAATAATATTAAAGGTAGTTACTAAGAATTATGGGCTTAATTAAATTTTAACATTACGCTTTTTATTGTGATTTTGAGAATTCTAAAATAAAATGTTTTCAATTTTTTATAATGCTCTTCTTATTTAACAATGAGATTTACTACAATTATATCTGGGTATTACATCTGCTTTGTTGTTAAATATAATGTGTGTGAATGGTAATACATTTGTTATTTTTATTGACAAATAAATTTGACATTTATATAATATATAATGAATGATGTTTAAGTATGTTAGTTTGTCAAAAGGCTATCGACCAGAGAAATTGTGTGATTAAAAGGATGAAATAAGTAAACTGAATGTAATTATTAATTCCTATTTATTTCTTAGCCATAAATAATTTACCGTAATAATTTATTTTTCCTGGAGATTCGTCGTTTTTTTCATACTATTTTCACATATTGATTTAGTTATTGTTGTGCGGTGGTTGTGTTATTTACATTTAGTACTTTTACTGTGCTACATATACTGTGCATTGTTTGTTTTACTTCTTGTTAAGCACAAGTATTACCCACAAAGCATGGAATTGTTGCGGTTTACGGTCGATGTCTAGTTTCCTGTGTGTGTGTGGCCATTATTTGGATTTTTAGAAACTTCAAAGGTAAATACAGGCGTACAGGTAGCAAGCTTTTAGAACTTGTAGGTATTATTTACCTACGGTTATTAAACTTTATTTTATAGGTTATTCTTTTAGTGAAAATTGAAAACTTTACATATTTTTTATTATTATAAATTTTAGATATTTATAATATAAAGGTTTTTTATTTTATTATCGTTATTATTATTTTATGGATTATTTCTGGTGGTAATTATAATTTGTATGTTTATGCAGATATTTCAAGGTATATGACTGAGAAGTAGATTGCAGTTAAATATTGTATTTAAAAAGGTTAATGAATAAAACCCTCTATATTACGTGATAAATTATTGCAGCGAGATATTCATATGTTTAACGGCATTTATTTTATTTTTTGTCTAAATATTATACTCTAGAAGTAAGTGTTGGCTTATTTAATAATTTCAACAGATTTCGTTTAGATTACGTAAAATAAATTTTAGGTTATTATTAAAAATTTGTTAAAAAGTATTATCAATACATGACTTTAAAATATAAGATTTATCTGAAATTTAAATATTTGAACTGAACTGATATCTTTTTATATTATATTTAGGTAAGTGAAGATTATTTAATATACATTTTGCTCTATTTTTGATATCTAATGATGACATAATGTTAAGCATCAAAACACAAAAACATTATTTATTTAGAAAATAGAATTGGTGTATTATAAATATGATCATTAACATGTACAAAAGTACCATCGTCTTTGATATTTGGAGATTTTGGTACCAGATCAAACTTTTTCATTTAATTTTTCATTTATCTTATAATCCTTGCAATGCTAATCTAGAAGCCAAACTATCAGAAAACGAAATACAATTAAATTTACATTTAATTTTTTAGAATTGTATATATTGGTGACCAAGAAGAACGTAGTCCAATAGTAAAATATTTGTGTTATGTATTAGGCACAAATATTTAATTTATTGTTACTTAACATTAAATTTGGGCTAAATTCTAACAAAATTTGCTTGTATTTCTACTTAGCTTGATTATATTTATACTTTCTGTTGTAGTTTTGTGATTTAAAAAAAAATCCAACAAAAATATTCAAACGGGTTTCTTAGAAATTTTTTTTAGAGAAAAAGTATAGCCATTGGCGCTGTATCTCAAGAACCGACAAAGGTTTTGAAACTAAACATTAAATTTAAGCCTTTAGAAGGACATTTTTGGTTAGCATTAAAACATTTTTAAACACATACTGCAAAATGTACATAACCTCAAAGTTATATCAATTTACAGAAAAAATCTGTATACAATAATTATTACTGTTAATTAATTCTAGGTTAATTGCAAGACCTATGATAACATCAATTAACCGTTACTGGCCCACTTCAAAGACATATTTTACATTCACATTTAGAGTAGTATTTTTGAATACTGTGTGTTCAACTGAATCAATAATAATAAAAAGTCACTTTTTGTCAATGCAGTCATTATTAATAAAGATACGAACATAGATACTGTTTATCTTAAAGATTATGCCAAAGCTATAATAAACGGTAGATATCTTTGTAAATTTATATGACAACATAAATGTAATTATTTAAAGTGTATTCTTCTCAAAATAGTAACTTATGTGATTTTTTATCAATGCTAATGCCATTGTGACATAAATGCCTCTTTGTATTAATTCAATAATAGTTTTCTTTTTCAATTTATTTATTTGTACTAAGAATATTAATTTTATTTACAGATCATTTTAAAGTATTATCCGGAAACCGCTTCTCATCCAGAAACCCAATTCCTCAGTTTAGAAAATGGTAAGTAATAATCCCTATAATAAATTATCCGAAATAAATATGTTAAACAATAATCAGATTCATAATTTTTCTAAAAATATAAATCCTTAGCATGTAATTATACCTTGATCTTCATGATACAGAAAGAGTTTTCATTTGCGATTTAGAAATTGCAAAATTATGTTGCTTTCTTTGAAATAAGGCAATAAATTATAGTTTAAAAGGCCTAAATTCTGACTTAAATTTAGGTGAGCTGTGTCGATCTTACTTTGATGTTTTTGGTTTTCTAATTATATTTGCTTAATAAGAATGATAAGAAACTTACTATCAAAAACTTTTTCAGTTTTCGGTTATTGTTATTTCCAGCCTAACCATTTTTGCGGTTTTTAGCTTACTAAATTCCAGTTTTATTTTTAACTACAATATATAAGGTTGTCGGAAAAGTCGTGACGCATTATTGCAACAGATGGTGCGCCTTTTTTGAACTACTATAGTAAATCGCATCTATTTTTTGGTTAGATCATTTGACAGCTGAGGATTGTAGCTTCATTACAAATCAAGTGGTGAATCGTCAAAAACAATAGCGAAGGCAGACATTCATCAGAAAAAGTTTATGCTCTCAGTGTGGTAGGATTTTAAAGGTGTCGTATATTTCAAGCTCCTACCAAGGAACCAAATAATCAATTCGGATGTGTACTGTCGGCAATTGGATAGTTTAAAGGAATCAATCATCCAGCAACGTGCAGAGCTCGTTAATCGCTAAGGAGTAGTGTTCCATCACGACAACGCGAGACCACATACGAGTACGATTACTCGTCAAAAATTGATGGACCTTGGGTGGGATGTTTTGCCACATCCAGCATATTCGCCTGACCTTGCGCCATCAGATTTGCACCTGTTTCGCTCTCTTCAAAACTCTTTGCGTGGTATAAAATTTATTTTAGATGATGCTATAAATCAGCACCTTATTCAGTTTTCGCGGATAAATACAGATCCTTCTATGAACGAGGAATTATGAAACTCCCTGAAAGATTGCAAAAGGCTATCGAACAAAACGGGCAATATATCATTGATTAATCTTAGTACTTTAAATAAATAAATTACATTTGAATAACAGAAAAATACGTCATGACTTTTCCGACAACCCGATAGTATCAATAAGGTAAAAATTTACCATTAATGATTAGTCAACAAGAATCGTTTCTGTATTGATACATTAATTTTCAACTACAGATGTATATACAACTTAACCATTTTCATTTCTTAAAGAGAACCAGAAAGATGTCCTTCAAAGAATAATTAGTAATGCTAACATACATTATTATCTTAGAAAATCAACATTTAAAAAAATAAATTATATACAAAGATATTTTTTATAATGAGTTTAGGTGAAGTGTTTCGAATTAATTTAATAAAATAACATTAATTCCTCTTTAAGCGTTAGATGCATATTTCGAAAACAGTTTGAACCTTATTAATAATAATAACAAAATAAATTATTAAAACTATTAGCGCGTCATATATACAGTCCAGGGATTATCGGAAAACAAGAGATCATGATGATAATGTCTTTAGATTTTTGACTTTAGGCCAAGAGAAACCACAGCTTTAATATTTCTAATTATTAAGTTTTTTCCAATCAATAATTGAAACTTATTTCCAACACTTACAGCCGTACTAATAGTCGCGAATTAATTCGAGTATAAGGATTATTCCTTTACCTCGGATTATTTTTAAAGATAAACGTCAATTCAATAATCCTGCGCGACGCAAGATTATTTCGAGATTATTCGCGAACTGTCAATTTCTTACTTGTCAACAGATATTTTTATAATTCATTATAGTTAATATATTGTTATTATAATTTTACCTTTATCCATTTCTGTAAAATGAATTACCATTATTATGTACCATTTCCATTAAAAATAAGTATTAATTGTACTTACTATATTCGTAATTTAATAAATGGCGCTCTTCAACTGACAGAACTTGACGATTCTGCCAACGTAAAACCAGTAATAATTAAATGTCACTAAAAAGTTCCCGTATAGTGCCAACGTAAAACCAGTAATAATTAAATGTCACTAAAAAGTTCCTGTATCGACGATAATTCTTCGAAGTCGCCGAAACTACCCGTAAATACCCGACTAATAAATACGACAAATAATTCAGGATTTTTCAGTTCGAGAATTAATTCGCGACTATTAGTACGGCTGTTATTGACGTGAATTCAGTTTAGAGGCAAGATTAAATATTTTCTTCCCTTCTAAACTTTTATGTCATCAATATATGTAGAACCTACTTACACGATGGGATTATAGTTAAGAATGCAGTGTGCTACTAACAGAAATAAAGGTTTAATTAAATGCATACATTAAGTTTATTTGTTATTTTTTCATTAAACCACGCTGTCTTCAAACAACAGTTATTGACGTAAAGTCATTAACTGAAATATATGTTGGCTTACATACATACTTTAAGTTAATTTGTTGTTCTTTTCATTAGACCACGCTGTCTTTAAACATAATTTGAATCATGCTTTAATTGTGAACCTTATTTGTCAGTGATCGATTAGAGAATATCTCAGAAAGAAATGTTGATGGTTGGATGCTGTCAATATCTTCAATTGTATTAAATTTGCAAGTAGATACTTTAATGATGTTCTTTATTACAGGGGTGCTCAAACAGTCGGCTGATCGATTGTGTGAGACTTTTAAGTCGACCGTGTATATATTTTTGAAAAAAAGTATTCATTTTTTTGCAAATATTATAACTTAACATTTAACAGATTTTAATGAGATAAATTTAATAACCGTATTACAAAAAAAAAACAAACGCGTTTTAACCTACTAGGACACAACATCATGAAAACTTCACCCATTTGCCATGTTAAATTTGTGCATATTTCCTTTCAACTTGCCTCTTCTTCTTGCCCTTTCCTCTTTCCACCTGCTGCGTGCTCAACGTAACATTTTCCCAGGCAACATTGCGCATGCATCTGATTAACGAATGTTGCACACGTGTGGACATAGCTTGTTGCTTCTCGTACAGTCATATTTATAGGAAAGGTCGTATTCGTAACATAGTAAAGTACAACAACATTTTGAAACGCGATGGAGTATAAAAAATGTGCACAATGCAAAAAGAAAATTAGGTATTTGCAACGAAAATTGGAAGGAAGATTGATTTTTTGTTTGCAATAAGAAAAAGACACTTGTATTTGCCTCATTTGAGATGCATTAGTTGCGCTGCCTAAACTTGGGAATAACTTAGAAAGAGTCTTCCATTAGGAACTTCCGAATTTTGACATTTGATAGCGGCCATATTGTTGAATCTATATCTGTCAAATTGGCTGTCATTAATTCTGTTTGTTTTTCCAAATCACCATGAACGTTCAACAACAGGTGCAAATGATAAAATTATGTTATCAAAATGGTTGTTCTATTCGAGCAACGTTTCACGCTCTTCTCCCATTTTACGGTCACCATAATCGTCTTACCAAGAACCAAGGACTATTCGCAGTTTGGTCAATAAATTTGAGTTCACAGCTTCAGTAAACAATGAACCAACAACCGTATGATGACGAAACATAAGATCTGCTGAGCAGAGGAATCCCTGGCGTGACTTGGGTCTAAAGGTCTACCTCTAGATGAAAGGGTACGCCAATAAAAAAAATGTCGAATTTGGGAGGGTACCGATCCATATGAGATCCAAGAGCGTCCAATGCATCAAGAAAAAGTGGATTTTGGGCTGGTGGTGTCATCGGTTCATATTTCTTTGAGAACCACGTTGGCCAGGACATCACCGTCAACGGCGAGCGCTATAGGTTGATGATTACTAACTTCTGTTCGCCTGAATTGAATGATATGGACACCAATGATGTGGTTTCAATAGGACGTCGCTAAGTGCTACACACCTCATGCCACATTGGACATTCTGCACGAGAGATTTGAGGGCATGGCCATCTCATGTGTAGGCGATGTAAACTGGCCACCGAGATAGTGCGATTTGACCTCTTTAGACTTTTTCTTGTAGGGTTTTATTAAGTCGCAGGTTTATGCGAATATGCAAACCACAGCGGCCCTCAAGGCAACATAATTCATGCCATTGGTCAAATTCAGCCGCTTTGTATTATTTAAATTTGAAGATAGAGAGCGCTTAATGCCTATTATATCTAAAATATTTGAGAAAATATTGTTTAATCAAATGAACACATTTCTAGATTATAACAATTTACTGGACGTCAATCAATTTGGCTTTCGCAGAGGACTATCGACCAGAGAGGCACTCCGTGTCATTGTAGAAGAAATTAAAAGTTGCTACGAAACAGGAAAATACAATGCAACATCTTTATTTGACCTAAGCAAGGCATTTGACAATGTTCCAAGTGGCGTTCTACAGCAAAGATAAAATATATTTATAATTTTAAACCGGAAAGTTGTCGTCTACTCAATTTCTGGCATGTCGTATAGGGTTAAACCTTGTTCAATTCTTAGAGCCCTACTCTTTTTGATATACATCAATGATCTACCTGCTCACATTGATGATAGAACTATTATAATGTTTGTCGATGATACCACTGCATTAAACACATCAGATACATTTAAAGGTGCTCAGAAGAAGAGGAGCACTGCAAATTAAAAAGTATCTGAATGGTTCAATGCAAATCGACTTTCTTTAAATACAACAAAATCTATCAAAGTTATATTTTCTCTAAAACGAATCCTCAGTTAAAAAAGGTTAAATGAGTTCTCAGTTCTTTACCAAGCACTTTCACATGTTCCTTCCAGTTTAATTTGGAATCAAGTGTAATCCCGAAAAATCTAGCGGTACTATCCTCTTCCAAAATCGGATCCAAAATATAAGTATAAAAGATATTATTAACACAACCTTGAAGATAGTAAATTCAATAAAAGCTAGAAATTTGTAATAAAGTCCTCTTAAATTAAAATTAAAAATTTCTGAATCGAGCACAATAATGTAGTAAGTAATTTCTTATCTAGATGATAGAAGTGATAACACTGAATTTCTAAGAAACTGAATTTGTAATAATAGCAAAAAAACAAATTTCGAGCCTGTTTGTTTGGAAGAAATGACCTTTCAGTTAACAGCTTTATTTGGATTAACGAATTTGTGTGAGTATGTTTTCCGAAATAACCTAATAATTAATTAAATCTAAATAACTTAATTAGTAACAAAAATCTTAATTCATGTTTGCGTTTGACGTTCAGAATTTGTGTGCAATCATATGGAAGGTAATATTGCATTGTCGTAAATCAACATTAAAAACGCTAGTTCATTTTAATTTGTGGTTCCTTCCAATTGCATATGGAGCTTTGATTGATTGATACATGTGACTTTATTTTTGCCTTAGACATAATACCGTTACTTTGAAATAAGCTAAGATGTGAGATTTATCATTAAATTTCTATAATCGAGCGGAAATAAGATCCAGACAAAAAAATATTGATGCCACTATAAAGTTTAATTTAACATTTATTTTTAGATATACGGATTAGTAGGAAGACCTAACCTTTTTCCACTCATATATTTCAATACACATGAAAAATATTGGACAACTAAAAGGCATAAACAGAATTTTATGTTTAAACAGTTTTGTATACTTCTTATTCTGTCATGAGATACCAATAAGTTTGGTGTAGTTGAAAGATAGGTTAAAACGCACGAAAGTAATAAATAAAAGGCTATTAAGTAAAATAGCCTTAAAAAGTTATTTGCTATTACATGCCTTTTTTTGCCTAGTCCTCTGAAGCCCAAGCCAAGAAATATGATATATATTGTGACTAGTTTCGTCCTAGGCGGACATTATCAAACGAATATAACAATTAAAATTACAATTTTATAAAAATAAATAAAAAAGCCTGAAAATAAAACCAAAACAACTTGGTCTACAATAAATAGAACCATAAAAAATAACGATATGAAAAGTATCTCAAAATACCCAAAACCCCTAGCGAAGCAATGCAACTATGTTTAATGATTTGTTTTATAAATAATATAAAAATATAATTTATAGAATTTTCTTTGAAAGCTGCATTCCGCGATGGAGAAAATCAATATTTTTTTTCTAATAACATTTAGACTGATAATTGAAGTCATTAAAGAAATTAAAAACACCAACAGCCCTGGTATAGGTGACATTCCTTTATCAATTATAAAATAATCAATAGAATACAAAGTAAAACCTCTGATTGATATTTTAATCAATCCCTTTAACAAGGAATATTTCCAGAAAACCTTAAACAAGCTCTTGTAAAGTCAATATACAGAAAAAGGAGACGCAGAAAATCCGAATATTTCGAAGAATTCCATTTGGAATATTCTTAGATTTATCTAAGGCTTTTGACACAAGTCAACATTTTATTGCAGAAGCTAGAGCTACATGCTATCAGAAATAAGGCGTTATTATGGTTTGAATAATACCTGACGCGCAGAAGTCAATGCGTCTTATTTGGTAATAACAAAATATCAAAATCAAGAAATATTATAATACTTATGAAATTCCGCAAGGGAGTATAATTGGTCCAATTTTATTTGTGATTTATATTAACGACTTACACAAAATATTCACAAACAGCATTCATAATTCCATAAATTATGCTGGTAACACCAACGTTTTATTTACTGGCAACAATTTAGATGACCTAAACTCACAAATAAACCAAAATTTACCAAACTTTATAAAATGGTTACATATGAATAAATTGCTCCTAAATATCGATAAAATCCAGGCGATTATATTTAAAACAACTCATGACAGAAAAGTCCTTTACAAACAACCATTGCCAACGATTCTGTTATTACCATTAGCACAAATTTGTAATATTTAGGTGTGCAATTGAACTACCACTTAAACTGGAATAATACATAAATACAGTGGAATTAAAATTAAATAAAGTCATTTACTCCGTGAAAGTTCTAAAGTATACAGTCAATCTAGAAGCTGTTTTAAAAATTTATTTTGCAAACTTTGAATCCATTATAAGGTTTGGAATTATCTTCTTGGGAATTAGTTCGATTGTGAAGAATTTTTGTGTTCCAGAAGTGAGTACTACGGTTTATATTTGGTAAAAAGGACTCTTGTCGAAGCCTAATTTGTTAAGTGTTACTGCTTTGTATATATTGGACTGTTTACTTTTTAATTTTAAAAATACATACAAATTCCTAAATTGCATGAAGAAACACCTTAATAATGCCAGGCATAACAATTATAATATACCTGAATAAAATCTTAAGGTGTATAAAAATAGCCCATACTATACTATAAAATTATATAACGCATTAGCATTAATCATTAAGTCATTTACAAAAGAAGACAAATTTACACAAAGTATTTACCTCTTTGCTGGTGGAATTGGACTATATTCACTTGATTATTATTATTATTATTGGATTTCAATCTGAGAGATTTCTGAGGCCTTCTTGTCTTATTTTGTATTTTGTTAGTCACCACGATAGGCCGCGTTGGTGCTAAGAGATTATCTACTGTCTTATTTACAGACACTTTAGTGTTACAAAAATAGCTACATTTTAATGAGGAGCAAATAAGCAATAATATATTAAATAGTCCTTTATTGGAAATTATTACCAAAGAAAATCACATGATAATTCAGCTCCGGGTATGAAGAGTATCCGACTTATACAAGGTTTAACTTCTGGCAAGCATGGAAATAAAATATGAAATAAAAACACTAGTAATATGCAACAGAATAAATTCAATTATCTAAAAAATTTAAGAGCTCCAATTATTATGACTGTTCAAAAGCAGCTTGGATGACCAAGGGCATATTATTGAACTGGTAACATAAGATATTTGTTTTTCTTATATGCAATAGGTAAGAGTTAATATAACTCAAAGTTATACATTTAATTTTTAGGTCAAACATTTAAAGAAACAAGATACTCTTCCAATAAGCAACCCCTTTCTAATCCTGGGCATCAAGTCATTCTCCCAAGAAGCAATTATGAAGCAAATATCGCTTAATTTTTGTTAAGTCTATGCCTAATATAATTCCAATGATTTAACCTATGAAACACAATTAAAAAGAATAACAAATTGTATTATCAAAATTTTCGTTTTCACATTTATCTTATTAAAAATTCCAAAAACATTTTAAATTCATTAAGCAATTTTCTTGTTCACATTTATCTTATCAAAAATTCAAAAACATTTTAAATGCATTAAGCAACTAAGTTTAAGTGACAAAGAAAATGTGGTACTTCATTTTATATATACAACATCTTTATTACAGTAACATTATTTACAAATATATATATATACATTATGATAAGTGTTAGTCTGTCACTGTCTATGCTGTAGACCGTAGGTCTTTCTGCCCGACTTCATTTTATTTATTCTAATTTTAATAATGCTAGGTATATATATTTTTAGTATTGCGTATACCTTATCTGGAGCTTATAATTTATGGTAGCTAGGTTCTTTATATGTAAATAGTATGTCATTAACATTGATGGTAAACATAAAATATATCTCTATATTTTGGACTAAAAATAATTAAGGCAGGAAAAATATCTTTAATTCTTGGAACTTAAAGGCATTCACTTCGTGGTACATTTCGATATTAAGAATAAAGAAAACACTTTCACTTTTTTATATTCCTTTAAATTTTATTTGTCGATAAAGTTTAAAGTGGTATAAAAAGTAAAAGTGTTTACTTTATTCTTAAAATATCTTTAAACGTCGATAATTTAATGATTATGGAAATAAAATAAAGCCAAGAAAATGTATGCTGGAGTTAAAGAACATAACAAAATATGAATTAAACTTAAAAACAACACATTCCTACGTTCAGGTGTTAAAATTACCCAAGAACAGATTTTATACCATATTGAAAAGATATGGGGCATAGGGTTGTTCATACGTTTAATATCTTTTTTCAATATTAGTAATATTTTACAAAATCTGTTCTTGAATAATTAAAACACTAATTTCAGGAAATATAAATAACAAAAAACTGAGGAAGAGTATTCAGTTTGTCAAAAATATAATATTTAATTTTATATTTTATTAATTTACACTATTTGGTCATTACTTTTGAATAATATTAAAATATTTTTAATAGTTAGCTGCCCTGGGATTTGAACAGTTCTAACATGTACAATAAGTAAAATTTGTGAGCTTATAGCTTCATTATTGATGATTGTATATTTCTATACACTTCGAATTTGCTTTTTATGACGGAAATATGTTGGACGTAAAATCGGCTATTCCACCTATGGTCGAACGACTCAGTTTCTAATTTCCGGTCCATTCATGAGCATTTCGAAGTAATTATTCATGAATAATACAGTACTAAAAATGTTTATTTGGGTAACAAGTTATAAATATGATAAAAGCTGTATTGAACAATTTGCTAAAATAATTGACTCTTGAATAACTAAAATAATATTATTTATATTGTTAAAATATATAGAATTGAAATATCTGCATAAACTTATTTAAATCAGGTTTGTGATATAAGCTTATTATTTTAATTACTAATCTACTTCCGATCAGAATATTTTATTCATATGCTTTGTTATTATCGAATTAAGGTGGTATCTACTGTCTAGACGTTAAACCGTAGTCCTAAGTAAATATAATTATTACCATTTATTAGGAAAATACCAACAGCGACCATGAAAAACTTAACTCGTCGAGAAACATTTTTATATTAATTAGGAGTTAATTAATCTATTGGTGTTGTTAACATCAAATTAATATGTTTTCATGTTTTCATTAATTGTTTTTTAACTTTATTATTTAAATCGATTAATAAAATTTGTATTGTTTTTAGCTTGCTATATGTACACCTGTAATAAAAAAGGTAAGGGTTGAATCATAAAACGCATAAACACTATACTACCTGTTATAATAATATTAAAAGATCGTTTAATCGAATACAAAATCCAAATTAACGAACTTCATTTATGTAATCGGGTAATAAATAACGGGGCCTAGTCTACGCTAATATAAAATAATAACTATGAGAACTAAGCTATATCAAGAATGAAAAAAAAAGAAAACAAAATGGGATCGACATGTTTTGGCCACACTGTCGAAATTTTATAAATAACAAATGCAGCGCGGCGTGATTCCTCTCAACAGTAATGGTAATAAAAGCACTAAAGCGTTATCTATAAAAAAACTACTTGGATTAAACCAACAAATTAACCAAACTTTTTACAATAATTTACCTTCAAAAACGAGTACGTTTTGGTTGTCGGGGTTTAGCCAGTGTGGATATGTATATAGATACAGAAAACGTATTAGAATTTATTGCTTTTTTTTAAGATTCACGCACACTCTACACTCACACTTACGAATTATGTGGGGCGATTTTTATTTAAGGGGGGGAAACAATAAAAATACATGTTTAATGATTATAAAGTGGGATTGTTAGAGATAATTGTGTCGTAATCAGTATTACTACAAAGATTATAAAACAATTAATATATATTTTCTATTAACATAATAATTAAAATATTTAATTATTTTATTTCTAAATAATAAGGTTCAAATTAAGAGTATTATTGATTTGCTTCACTGATAATAATTTTTTTAGCTAGAGAAAATATATATTTGTGAACTAAGTGTTATTTTAATTTTCACTTATTATTTAAATAAATTTACAATATTTAAAAAATGGAATAGGTTGATATAATCTTGATATAATTAAAAATTGTATACTAAGCTGTAGGTAAATAAAAAATGAATTGATGACTTGTTTGGTTATTTTTTTTATCAATTAGATATTTTAATAGCACAACGATATGTAAGAATTTTGATATTTTGAGTTACGTTAATTTAAATAAATGAAAAAAGTCATCCTTTTTTATCAATTCATGTAATTAAACAATGAAATGTCTTCTTCAAAAATGAGTAAACATAGTCGAAAAATTAAATATCAAATATAGATTTTTAGATTTAAGAAAGAAAATATTATTGTTAAAATTATTTATTAAGAAGAAATTCATTTTAAGGGTTTACTATTGTGAAAAATTGAAAATTAGTTTAATAATATTATTATTATATTTTAATATATAAATTTTGATACAATTTATTAAGAAGATTTATTATGTTGAATAGAAAATATATTATTTTATGTACAGAAAAACAATTTATTAAATTGAATATATTATTAAATACTGATTATTTTGCAACTATTCATAAGAAGAGTATTACTAAACTAGTTAACGAGTTGCAAATGTATATAAAAGTGGTTTAATAATTTTTATTTAAATAAAACTAAAACGTATGATGTATTAAAAAGTTCACCAGGTGCTGATGTTTAAATCACAGTCGGGTATTCCCCGATAAAGCCTCGATTCATAATGTTATATCATCTTTTAAAAAAGTATTAATGCTTTTATAGAAAAGTGTTAAACTCATTATAATACCAATTTAGAGTAATAAATTAATTTAAATTTTCATAAATTACAATTTATATTCTTGATTATAAATAAATTATTAAAACACATATACACTTGCAATCCGTTTAATAACAGAACCACATATTTAGCTTAAACTAAACTATCGAATAAACAAATATAATAAAGGAGAGAAAGATAATACCAGTGTGGCACCACCATCACAAAACCAAATAAATTAAAAAGAAAAACTCGGCGGACCATTTCGCTAATTATTTAACAGCGTCCGGACGACCGAAATAAATAAACATACAAAAAAAAAACGAGAAACAATAAATTAGGCCGAATTCAAAACGCCTTGAATGGTAATGAGGGGTCCCGGGATGCGATTTAAATTTCGGGGCCGTTTGGCATTAAATTGATCGCGATAATAGGATAATCTAATGATAATTTAATACGCGACTTGGGATTGTTCTGTTCGAATTTCTGATTTCCGGTCGACTGTGCATTTTGTACATCGAGAACAGAGGGATGATATATATATGTATATAGAGAGAGATAGATAGTCTTGGTGAACAATGGAGGTGGTATTACTTTGATGCAAAACAGTTTTGAATAATATAATTAAAATTAGTGTTAACCTTAAAGAATATATTCAAGTTACATATTTTCATTCTTAATTTTATAATTCCAGTTTACATTTATATACCAAATCTATCAAAATTCAATTGAGTTATTTTTTAGAAACTAATTTCGTAATCTTCATAACTTTATTGATTGTAATAATTGTTCGATATTTAATTTACTGTATTATATTTCGAGTTTTAAGCTATATTTAAAACTCTTATTTACTAAGGTGATCTCCTGAGGTGTAAATTCTATAGCGGACCAAACAATTGAAAAACATTTGCGTGTCTGTAGGAAGTTTAACTGGTGTGGTGTGGTTTTACGACTAAAAAGCTTTTTAATTTTGAATTTTGTGTTACGTATTTTTTGTAAACTATTGGTTAAATTTTATTTTGCATGTGTTTATAAAGTAGATCAAAATCTAAATTGTGTAGTCTACTTGTGAGTTCGGAGTGGGTTACCATTAGATATACGGAGATGACGTCCATTTTGGCCAGGAGTTTCTTAAAATCTTCTCTTATTAATGATTATTTTTTTTATTTGTATCATAATTTCTCGTAAGAATTATAAAAGAAGCTATGCGAATTAGAATTAGTTAAGACAATACATTTACAGTTAATTGAAACATTTACCTAAAATTTAAAATTCTAATTGTATCGGTTCAAAACTGTTTATACCAAAGCAGTGCCACCAACAATAGTGAAAAGGGTCCCAATGAAAAGGCGAGCAACACAAATCAAACAATTATGTAAAACATTAACGACAAATAACTCACGATTGCGGTGGGTTTCCATGGAAATCCCTGTTTCGTTAAAATAAATCATCACGCAGTATTTTCGCTCATCGATAATTTGTGCCTGATTATAATTTTGGACACCAAATACAAAAATAGGGTATATTTTTCCACCTCATTTTTAGGACCATAATAACTATGTTTTAGACTTTTAGACAAAAAACAAGCGCAATTGAAGTAAAACTCATTAATTTTAAGTATCCCTGATTTTGATTAAATAAGCAAAAAGTTATACTTTTTTTTTAGAAAATCTTAGTTTACCTTTATTAAATTTATTATGGACGCAATGACTAATATTGGACATAATATTATTTAGATTATTTTGAAGTCCTAATTTCCAAAACTGATATTAAACTAACACTAAACATTTATTGGATGCTTGAAGCCACTTCGTGATAGATCTTCAATTAGTAACTTTGCCAGAAGATAAATAAAATTGAGGAGTTGGATGGAAAAAGGACACTTCCATGGAAGTGCCCTTTCTCCGTAAATTGGTTTATATCACAAAAGAAACCTTCCTTTACCGGCCTTTGGTTCTGTTGTTTTCATACTTCGCATATTGGTGACACTGTGAGCCAATCTGTAAAGCGCTACAAGTGCCCTTCTTTCATAGAACGTCAAATTTCACATGTGCCTAACCTAATTTTTATGCATATTTTATTGCTAAGTTAAAAGGGCACAATGAGCTCTGAAAATGACTCAAATAGCGCTGAGGACAGTAGTTATGAAGAGACAGAAAGTAGCTGTGATTTGGAATCTGATCATCTTGAAAGAAAAAACTTGGGTTGAAAACGAAAAATAAACAGGAGCAGTGGACAAAGAATAGGAAAAAATAGCAAGAAATAGCGGAAAAAAGTACACTACAACCAAAGGTAATATATTTTATTAGTGGTCAATAATTTTTATAATCAGAGATTTTAAATTTTCAGGTGTGACAGTACATGCAAAAACCTTTGCTGCAGTTCTTGTATAATGTAAGAAGAAGTGTTATGAGGTCATAATAGGTAGACTACAACAAGAATTTTTTGAAAAATTTTTGATCTTGGCAGATAAGAACGAACAGGATAATTTTCTTCTTGGTTGCATGTCTCCGTTTCAACCAAAAACAAGTGTTACAGCTCCTAAATGTCAAGCAAGGACTAATTGGATATATGTTCTCAAAATAAATAGTTCCTCGATTGAGGTGTGTAAACACTTTTTCTTGAATATTTTTTAAATTGGGTACAAACGTATACGGACAATCCACACGAAGTCGTTAAAAGACGGAAATATTTCTATTAGCGACAAAAGAAGCCAACATGAAAACAGGCCCCACAAAATAAACCCAGAAACTTGGTATTTGGTAAATAAATTTTTGGCACAGATTCCAAACAAAGAATCTCATTATAATCGGTCGAAATCCAAAAGAAAGTATTTCGAAAATCCTGCTCTAAATGTAAAGAATTTGTTTACATGATTCCAGCAGTATTTTTTTGAAAAAAAACTGGTCGTACTCTAGGCATGATGTACTGTACTTTCCATCGATGGTTTCGCGAAAACTCCGAGTATTCTTTCCGGAGTCCACGATCTGACATTTGTGATTTTTGTGAAGAAAACAAAATGAAGCTTAAGTTAAACCCAAATGATTCTTGCAAAGTGATACAATCAGTACGCGACAAAAAAGTGCAAGCATACAAAGATATTAAAAAAGAAATACTAGAAAAGTGTAGACATGATAAATCAACTTTAGTTGTCGAGTTTGATTACGCGCAAAATTTGCCTTTGCTAAAACTCATTGTCTCTCAACAGTTTTACAAACGCATTTTATGGTTGTACGTGTTTAAAGTACACTGTCAGAATGATGATACAAGTTGTTTTTTTTTTGCTTTATAGATAATGAAGCATAGAAAAATTCAAATTCGGTGATTTCTTTTGTTAATCATTTTTTGCAAACTGCGGTGGGACATAACCCGAATATAAAAAATATCGTACTTTTTTCAGACGCCGCAGGGGGACAAAATAAGAATATGAATATGCTACACTACTGTTCATGGCTTGCAAAAACAAAAAATATTAACATTCGGCACATTTTTCCAGTTCGTGGACATTCTTACTGCGTTTGCGATAGAAATTTTGGTGTTTACGGAAAGTTACTGAAACGACTAGAAACGGTCAAAACTCCAAACGTTTATTTGCAAATTATGCAACAGTGTGGAGAAAAACCGACGCACTTTCAGGTTATTGAAGGCGCGCCGCTAATTAAAGACTGGGGCAAGGGCTTAAAAGATTTTTTCAAAGAAATCTGTAAATACTAGAAAACAAAGTTTTACTTTAAGAAAGTATTGTCAGATAAAATATAATGCTTGAGGTATTATGAGTGCAGCAGAGTCATATAACGGCTTTTATACTTCATTTCATTTTTGGATTACAAGAAAAAAAGATAACTTGGAAGTAAATTTGGAGTCGGTTCCACAAGTTTTTATTAAATCTGAAAAAATGCAGAACTTAAAAAATTTAATGAAATTTTTGGAGCTAGATGAGTCAGAGTGGTATAACAAAAATGTGTTCAAGGAACAGGTGAACCTGCCATCTACATCTACTGAAGAAAACGACCAACAAAACAGTGACAGTGATTTAATATTTTTTTTACGTTTATGTTAAACAAGAGTTATGTTCAATAATAAATATTTGCTAAAATTAATCTTTTTGTAGTATTTATTAAGATCTATGGAAAAAAGGCAATATTTCAGCTGTTATTTTTAACGATTTTAGGTATGTTAGGCAAAAAATAAAATGTTTTCAAAAAAAGTTTTCAATAAAACCAATACGTGTTGTATAAATATAATTGAAAGAAATACAGGTTACCCTAGAATATCAAACTTCTGATGCTTCAAATACTTTCGATAGTTCTAACACAAAATGCCAATTTTGTAGATGTGCCCTTTTTCCATCCAACACCTTAATTGTACTTTTTTAATATTACAAACGGATTTATTATTAATATTATCAAACTTACTGTAAGTTTATTAATGACCTTTCAAAGGTTATATTAACAAAGTACAGTTTTATTTATCAACTGGTAAAGTCCCTAATGTTAAAAACCTTAATAAATGTAACTATATTTTACATTAAAAATTAATTACGATTTTTAGCACGCTTTTTTTATAAAAATATCAGATTATTACAAAATTCAAATAATATATAAAACTTTTTATGTGGTCCTAAAAATGTTTATATTTTTCTAATATTCTTGGAAATTTTTATTTACCCCATTAATGCATTTTGGTGTCCGATAAAAGAAAATAAATCAATGGTTATCTTTTGCCAATTATAATCAATAAGAGTATAATTTTGGATGATGGTGTGTTTAATTTTTCTTGGTGAACGACTTACCGCTTCTAAGTTGACGTCGTTGAGGGCATTGGCGACGCCGTTGGGCATATCCGCTATGCTCGTTGGTGCCAACATGGTCTCTTGTTTGGCCGTGTTGACGTGGTTGGCCGCCGAACTGGTGGCAGCACCGTTTTGTGGCTTCGTGGCGTCCAGCAGCACCTTTAGGGACGCTATCGCGTGCAACTGCGTCGCTTTTTCATCCACCTTGCCTAAAAAATGGTTAAATTTCGTATTATTATATTGAATTGTTTGCGTCCGTCCCCTTGTTGCGTAACGAATAACTACATACATCTCATAGCATAATGTTGAATATTTATAATGAAGTGATGTTTTTACGTGTTCATCAATTTGAGACTAAATTTATGCATAGATTTCTGAACCACAGATTTACGGCACCTCCACCATTTTTTCATTATGTTACTTATATAAAATTCCTTCAAATTTTATTGAGTTTATTAAAAAGATATAATTTATGTATCTGCAAAAACTAGACGAAATAAAGTGACAACCAAGTGCTTAATTAATTCTTATTAATTGAAATAAAGTGGCTTATGAATGCATTAAACCAACACTTGGAAAAATATTTATTAAAAATACGTTTGACTAATACTTTTTTTATATAAATCGAAACTATATTAAACATTTCTGTACTTGAAAAACCAAAATGTTTTTTCAAGTTACAGTTAAAGTACAGTGTAGTATTTCTGTACTTGTTTTGATACTTCTAGATGTTACTTTATTGCGTCTTGTTAGAGAAAATATTTCTCATGTTGAGAAAAGGTTTGCCAAGATGTTCAAATTAAGGGTAAACTTATTCTCCCTGAATAAGAAGAAATCTTTATATAAAGACTAGAAATGTCTTAAATAACTAATGAAACTAAGATATTCTCTTTGATTAATTCAATTATTTTGATTAAAGTTGTTATTTATTTTAATAATCGACCAAAAAGAAAATTAAACAATTCATGACCGTTACATCTTGTATCGTTGTGATCGTTGGCTATCCAAATCCATTAACTCCACAGAAGTTAGCGTTTTTTTGCGGTAAAAAGAGCCTTCTGTTTTTATGGATACTGATAATCGTAAAGAAATATGTTTTTTTCCGATGGCAATATTATTATTATCTTCGGATTTTATGGTGGTCAGACTAGTTAACTCTTTGACAATATTCATCACATCTACCACCACATCAGATGTGCCTTCTTTCTATAAATTTAGAAAGTAAAAGTGTCTTTATTTGTATGATTGTTTCATGAGTAGTGACATGCATCAATTTAATAACTATATCAATAGTTGTGCTAATAGTTTAGTTCTATAGTGTATCAACTTTAACTTCTGCCAAATTCGAACCAATTGTTAGCTGTAATGTCTTGCATCCGCTAATATATATAGATTTTAATGTTAATATTATCTCTACAATCGCAGATATTGTAAATATATTAATGGTATTGATTAGGTTGATACAGTTAGCTGTATTTTTCTGGAGTCAGATCTAGAATATGAATAAGAATATGCATAAGAAGATGATTTTCCTGTAAAAGTATTTTATGTAGAGATAACTTCATTGTTTTTTTAAATTAAGTAATTGCCAGCAAAGTACGAGTGGTTAGTAATCCTTTAAATTATCTTAAATATACTGAAATGAGCGTACCTAAGACCATCAGCAAATTTTGAAGGTATCCATTACTCCAAGCAACATGATACAAAAAATTCAGCTAGATGATAAGGACATCCGATTGATAGCAAATTTATCTTGTAACTAATCAGCTTATATAAGTGCAAACAACAAGACTTCTAAACCAAATTCAATGGGGTAAAACACTTGTTAAGTTCCATAATATTTTTATTTTCAGTTGCCTGACACGTGTTTCGATCATTCCTGATCATTTTCAAAGGACAAAATAATTGCAACTGAAAATAAAAATATTATGGAACTTAACAAGTGTTTTACCCCATTGAATTTACATATCTCGTTCCATCAAGAGTGTAGCTCTACCAGTATCAATTACTTCTAAACCAATTAATACCTAATGAGGCTAAGGCTGCTCTTCCAAGCACTATTTAATTTGTACTCAGAAACATTTTCAAAGAAGAATTACAAGACCAAAACGGAATTGCAATAGGAGGAGAAACTATCAATAATCCATCCTAGCAGAATCCAGGAATGAACTTTAAGAATTAGTGCACAGAATAAACAATATCTGTGAAGCGACGGGCCATTAATTAAATTGAAGAATACTTTTAAATTGTATATGGCAGATAAAAATGTACAAATAATAGGGGGGGCCAGAAAGTAATGTCGTTTCTGCGCATGTAAATATTTTATTGTCATTTATCAGCTCATTGTGTATCTCGAAGGCGTATCAAAGTTATTTTAAGTTATTGATTGTATCTTGTTCACTTCTAAATAATTTAAAGTTCAACTTTTTTTGCAATTTGGGGTGAAATGGCCAGCCAAATACCAGAAGAGAATATGCGGCATTGTCTGCTTTTTAAGTTTAGCAAGGGTAGTAATGCAACAGATTCGACCAAAAACATTTGCGATGTTTATCCACGTGCATTGGACGTTCGTGAATGCCAAAGATGGTTTTCTAAGTTTAAATCCGGTAAGTTAGATCGATCACAATAACATTAGACACCGACATGTAAAGAATAGAAGTGGAAGCAAATCCATGCGAAGCAATCGAGGAACTGTCAAACACTCATAACCAACCTTGATCGACCATCTAAGAACAGAATATTGGAAAAATAAGAAGAGCAGGTGTTTGGTTCCCCCATAATCTGCCCGAAGAGAAAAAAACCAACCAATCCATCACATGCAACGTATTGCTTCAACGGCATTATACACCACCGATTTTTGATCGTTTGATTACTTGAGAAGAAAAATGGGTTCTATGTGATAATTCAAAACGCAAAAGGCAGTGGATCTTTACAAATGAATTCCCACGATGTATTGCGAAGCAAGACCTCACGGTTCAAGGCGAACACTGAAAAAAATTAACGAATTGCCTCACCCACCATACTCGCGCGATATGGCACCCTCAGATTTCCATTTATTCCGATCCCTACAACATTTTCTTAGTGGCAAAAATTTAAAAATTTGGATGATGTCCAAAATGTTACCTCAATTTTACCCAAAACCAATTAATATTTAACAGTCCGGGATTGAAAATCTGCACACTTGATAGCAAAAGGCTGTGGTTAATGAGAGTGATTTTATTATTGATTAAAAATAACAACTTGTTAAAAATTTGAAAATCAAACAGTTTTGTGACCTAAATAATGAATATGGATTTTCAACACTTAAAAGCCTCAACAAGCAATCAATTGTTAAAAACTTTGAATTTGACGTAAAAAATGGTGATGAGGCCATCATAGTACTTTACATTTTACTCGAAGATTATAAGGTTTAGTCAAAAAAGCTATTCTTAATAATATGTCTACTTTTAAATTGTCTACAATTATTTTTTTATATAAATTTCATGTAACTCCTATATTAGCAATTGGCAAACAATGTTAAAAGTTTCATTTTTTTCTCAAAAGTTAAGAATTTTATGAAAAATATATTTAATAAAACTTATTCAGTTTTTTATTCCCTTTAACTTTTGTTTGAAAAGTTTTGTAATATTTTTCATATTAGAAGAAATATCGAAAAAAAAAACAAAAAACGGCCTTGGCCACTTCCGGTTTTTGAATGTTCACCAAAAGTTTCGGTTCCAGTTTTTAACAATAAAACCTTAAGTTTAAAGACTGACAGACAGATACATACATACAAAGACATAACATTGTTTTACCGGGAATTGCCTCATGGGACCTCAAAACGGATATTTCCGTTAAACGAAATTTTCAAAAAATTTTCACGAAAACAATACTTCCCATATATACTCCTAATACATGTTTATTAACAAAACGGGCTCAGACATGTTTTGGTTATTAATTTATCAAACGACCGTTTATTAAATTAAAGAATACGTTTAAATTGTATATTGCAGTTAATATGTATAAATTCAGGGCTCGCCAGTGAAATGAGAAGATTTCGTGAATGATTTTATTGCGAAAGACCTATTTTTTAACAATTTATAAAATATCAATAGAAAATACAAGAGTAGCCATATATTTTACGATATGAAAATATTGTTTTTTGAACACTACATCTTACAAATAATCTCCGTTGGCATTTAAACATTCTTGGAGTCAAGTTTTGCATAACCCTTTTCAGCATATTAACAGGTACTGCTGCAATTTCATCGCGAATCCGTTGTTTAAGGGCTGGGATTGTTCCTAGGTGGATCAGTTTGTGTTTTCAGGTATCCCCATAAAAATAAGTCGCAGACTGTTAGGTCGGGAGACCGAGGCAATAAATATCCCCGTTTCGAGAAATCACACACCCCGGAAACCAGATTTTCACAACATTTATTCAGGTTCGGGGAGTGTGGCCTGTTGCCCCGTCTTATTGGAATATGGTGTATTTATTCTCTGGAAAGTGGGAGAGTTGTGATATGAGAAAGTTCCGAATCATTGCTACGTATCGCTAGAAATTTTAACTATCCTTGCATTTTCATCCTCATTCTCGACAATATAAGGACCGATAATTCCATTGGCCGATATTGCACATCTCAAAGTATGGTGTGCAATTGTGAATGCTTTGAACACGAAGAGGTGATTCATGAAGTAAATGAGGGTTTTCTCTCGTTCAGTATCTGACATTTTGTTTATTAACAAAACATTTTTATAATACTTTAATTGCTTAGCCTCTTTGTTCACCCATCCAACGATGCATTGTAAACTAAATAGCAGACCATGCAAATTTTGACAAATCTGACGTTTGCATTATTTCGCACGAGTTTTTAACATCACCTCATATCTTCCCGTTTCACTGGCGGAACCTGTATTTACAACCGATCCACAAATGAATATGCCGTTAATAAGGCGCAAAATTAAATATCTAGAATGCTGGATCATGCAATCACTCAACCTTTTGAACTAGATAAGGTACCGAATTTAGCAAGCTAGAAAAAGAAACTAAAACTAAAACCCTTATTAATAATTAATTCACTCTACCTAAGAACTAGGGAGAGGTTTGATTTACAAGATGTAACACCGGGGCGGTGCTTCTATAGGGTTGTGAAACATGGACACATACCACAAGAGACAAAATTGAAGCGTTTGAATCGTGTGTTTCTTGAAGGCTGCTTAAAATGTCATGGGCAAGTAGAACTCGCAAAGAAGTTGATGTTCTCCACAGAATAGGTGACGGCAGACTAATATTACAGACAGTCGTACTCTTAAAATTGAAATACATCGAGCAACTGTGCGGAGAATCTATATGTATAATATACAAGAAAAACGGTAAATGGAACACAAAAAACTGTCGTGGCTTCGGAATCTACGGTAATGTGGCTCTGGATCGAGAGAGCTTTAGAAAAATCACAAACATGTCAGTGGACAACGTTCCCTGCGGAGCACGGCACTTAAAGAAGAAGATGTATTGTAGGTCGAAAATTAGTAATACTGGTTGCTTCTCTTCTAGCATAGCAAATAGATACCTTGTTGCTTATTCAAAAAATGATATTGCTAATCCATTTTCGGATTATTTTCATACTTCAATTAATTTAATTTTGGTACAGTGAATGAGGAGTCTTATTTATTTATTTTACTTTACAAGTTCAATTAACAAAATACATCAAAATATTTACAGAAAATATTTTTGAAAAATAGAACTTGAAGGCGGTGTTCACACTCGATAATAGTTAGTAACTGGTGACGATTATCATCAAATAATTCTGACTACAATCTTTTGGCCATTTATTTAGGTCAAATTTTTGTAGACCTTATTTTATATATATACAGGGTGTCCCGTTAATGTGGGGAAATGGCTGGACCATAGATTTCTGGGGTCAAAATATGATGATTTAACACAACTTAACTAAAATGGTGTATATTATTATTGTAGTTATTAATAATAAATTTCATTCAAATAAAATAAAGCGTTCAATTGTTATGAACAAAAGAAATAAAAAAATTGAAGCTTTGAAGACAAATTCCGGCTTAAGCGTAAATTTTTGGATATAGATAAGTTGTGTTAAATCATTATATTTTGACTTCAGGAATCTATGGTTCAGCCATTTCCCCGCATTAACGGGACAAGATATCAAATACTATTAAGAGATAAAAAGGTTTTTAAATTAAATGTTCTTTAATTTAGTATTTTTTAGATTTATTGGATGTACCAATAAAGAAATATTTTAGTTTTTAAGTGGTGGTACTACTGTTTTTTTATACTTCCTGTCGATCACTATTCGCCATAATAACTGAAAAGATGTATTATGGTAGTTACAAATAATAAATTTCATTCAAATCAAATAAAGCGCCCAATTGTTATAAACAAAAGAAATAATTTTTTTGGAACTTTGAAGACAAATTCCGGCTTAACCGTCAACTTTTGGATGTAGATATGTTGGGTTAAATCAACATATTTTTGCCCCAGGAATCGGTGGTCCAGCCATTTCCCCACATTAACGGGAAACCCCGTATATAAGTGCTTCCCAAAAAAAAACGGATAAATTCTGTAAAGTCGTAAATACTAATATTTCAGAAAAATGCTTTGACATGTCGATTTTTGTTTTTATATTACTATTCTGAGATACACTTTGAAGCCCCCCACTCTTTCGCCCCTAAAGGGTGGTAACCCCAACTTTAAAAATTCATATAGCAAAGCACCCCTTGCGATACCTCAATTGATAGATTTTTTTTATTCTGAATACAACAAAAATAATCAAAATCGGTTGATAAATAACGGCGATATTTACAAAAATGGTGATGTGGCCATCATAGTACTTTCCCTATATTTTACTCGAAAACTATAAGGTTTGCGTAAAAAAGCTATTCTTAATAATTTGTTCACTTTTTAATTATTTCCAATTATTTGTTATATAAATTTCATATAGCTCCAATAGTTTATTAGCAATTATCAAAAATTTTTTTCTCAAAAGTTAAGAATTTTACGAAAAATATATTTTAATAAAACTTATTCAGTTCTCAACGAAGAACTGATAAATTATTCTTAATGAAGAACTGAATAAGTTTTATTAAAATATATTTTTCGTAAAATTCTTAACTTTTGAGAAAAAAATAAAAATTGAAAATTTTCGGTGTAGAGATTTTGGTATATTCCATTTGTTTCCGTTCTTAGAAATGTTTTCTGCCTTTCTTGTGCTTATTCCTCTGCCTTGTAGTGCTTTTGGTCACGCTGTTATCCCAGTTTTATAGTGTCTTCTCTTCCTCTGTTCGTGGTTGTCCTTGCTTCCCATATTTGTTTAACAGGTATTCTTCTTTCCATCCTCTGTATGTGTCCCCACCATCCCAGCTGTCTCTCTTCAATATATTTGAGTATATTCTTTTTATTCAGTTCTCATCTCACATCCACATTTCTTATTCTATCTCTTCTAGTTATACCCTTTATTCCTTGTAAAAATATCATTTCCACTGCTTGGATTTTACTTAATATAATAATAATAATAGTAAACTATTTATGATTTTCAACTTTTTATTTTACTCCCTACAATTGTTTCGCTACACTGTAGCTTCCTTAGGTGACGAAATATGGATTTTAATTTTTGTCTTTTTGTTTAGGGTCCACTTTTCACATCCATATTTTAATATTGGTATATATATATATGGTTTGAAAGACGGACATTTTATTTTTGGTATTTCCTTTTTGCTGATAAATTTTTGATTGAGTGCGTGATACAGTTTAGATGTTTGAATTATTTGTATTATGTCTTGGTCTTGTTTGCTATTTTGCTGTATTATTACTCCTAAGTATTTATATTCCTTGACTTGTTCTAGTTGTACTTGTCCTATTTGAATTTGTATATTTTTTTCTTGTGCTGCTACCATCACTTTTGTTAACATTCAGTTATTTTTACGGGTCTTAATTGATGGTATCCTAGGTGTGGTCAACATTGTTTTATGATTTCTTTAATGAAAATTATGAATAGAAGTGGGCCCATGATACCTCTTTGTCTTAATGTCTTAATCCTCCTGCGCTTTTTTTGAAGCGATAGTTTGTGATGTACGACGGAAGATCCAACGAACAGACTATATTATTATTTATCTATTAATGCATGATATTCTACGGAGATAAACGCACCATTGAGTATTAATGCAGTCTTCAAGAAAGACTTTGATCTTCTTATAAAAACAATATACGTCTAAATGTTGATAAATGTAGTAATACATGTTATATTTCAGAAAAATGACAAAGTTTTACCTAGATAGATAGGCATAATTTAGATAATGTTGATATAATCTAAAATTTAGGGATATTTTTAGATAGGCTTGCTATTTAAGATCACATTAGTATGATTAATTTAAAGGCATAATAAATGACTGGCATTTCAATAAGAATTACTATCAAATTTAAATATGTTTATACATATACAGGGTGACTGACGAAAAACCTTTGGTGCTGTATCACGCTTATTTTTGATCCGATTTGAATAAATAAAACATCAAATTAAATGATTTTTAAAAGACTTTAATATGAACTGTACTGATATTTTTTCTTGCATCCAGTTTTTAACAAAATACGATCAACTTTTTTTTTCAAATTGCACTGTATATATATATTTTGTACTGATCCGCAAGGCGATTTTTTTCTGAATCTAAATTTGTAAACGATTTTATCCATTCATCAAACCAAAGTCGAGAAATTGAGGATTAAAAAAAAATTAAAAATCAAATACCCATAGTAAACAAAGCCTATTCTAAATGTCAAAAGTGACAGTGTCAGTCATTGGTACAATACTGCAATGATTTTTAATAATTTCATAATAAAAATGTTGCAAGATTTCAAAAACTGAAAAAAGATTTCTGTAGAAGCACAAAATTCTAGTACAGTGTTTGAAATATTGCAACATTTTAATTATGAAATAATTAAAAATCGTTGCAGTATTGTATCAATGGCTGTCACTGTCACTTTTGACATTTAAAATATGGTCTGTATATTGTTTACAATGGATACTTGACTTTTTATTTATTTTTTTAATCCTCAATTTCTCGATTTAAGTTTGATGTATGGATAAATTTGTCTACAATTTTATATTCAGAAAAAAAATCTCCTTGCGAATCAATAAAAATATATATATGTTACAGTGCAATTTAAAAAAAAATGTTGATCGTATTTTGTCAAAAACTGGGTGCGAGAAAAAATAACAGTTCAGATCCTATCTTTTAAAAATGGTTTAATTTGATGTTTTATTTATTAAAATCGGATAAAAAATAAGCGAGATACAGCACCAAAAGTTTTTCGTCAGTCACCCTGTATCACGTAACATACCACCATAGTTAGTTCAATAATTGAATATTGTTATATAATTTGGTCACTTTACAACCAATGTCATAGTGATACAATTGAAAGTATACTACGAAATCTTCTACAAATAAAAAAGAAAGTAATGGCTGAATGCCAACGAGAAGATGAGAAGTAAGATGAGAGGTGTAAAGTACTGGAAATCCAATATTTTTCCACTTCTATACTAGTAAATGATTTTTTAGTAACTGTATATTCTATTTATTTTTAGAATATGTTCTAGAATTACTATAAGAAGATTTGTCTATTTATCAGAAATGTTAAAATTTCAATTTTTACTGTTTTGTGAGCTTTATTTCGCACCTACGAGCAGGTTAAAGGGCTATATTTAATAGTATTTTTGAATTGTGAGACCTGAAAAGATATATTTCAAGCAATTTATACTAATCAAATTAAATATATGGGTGAAAAATTACATAGTACTCTGTTTTTAAAAGGCATTTATAATAGAAGACAGCATTGTTATCATACAAGAATATTATTTTAAGATATTTTTCCTTAAATACGTTTTCCTACCGAGAAATATCTTATTTTTGGATAAGTTTTTTACTTGAAGGTATCTTCTTAGGTCGTAGAAGGTGTAAGATCTTCTTCGACTGATTGAAAATTGTTTTTCGCTAAATAGTTCTCTTTTGAACATAATCCTAAGTTATAGGGTTTTCTGTAGCATTCCAAAAAATACGAATATATTAAACTTTGAGTTTGTCGTTATTAAGGAGTTAACGATAAGGTAAATTAGTAATTGATATCACTTGGTTTTACTTGTTTTACAATTGTTGTCAATACAGAATATACACATTATTTATACATATTGAAATATTAATTAATTTAATGGAAATTGTATTTCATTAAAATAACAAAAGAGCTTAAAAGCTGAATAATAGCCGCCGGAAGAACATCAACGATGGATTCTTCGCGAGAATAGGCTGAATGGGTCAGAGTGGAAGAACATTTCGAAGAAATGAACTCCGCCCGGGTCTCTTCAATTTAAATTACAGTAATAATATTTATAATAGTATGTAATTTAGATTAATTTTGAAGAGAAACAAAGCAAATAATAAACAATAAACAATGTCTTGTATTGATAACAACCACAGTTTTTACCAGTCTCAATTTAAAATTTGAGACAGATGCAAAAAATTAAAAAACTAAATTACTTAAAGAGTTTCCACATTAAGAAAGCATTAAATAACGGTAAAATTATAACTAATGATAATCTGGAAATTTTGAATTCGACGCTGGTCAATACATTTATAGCATCTATCCCGAAATAGACTTAAGCAAAATAGGTATATAAGAGAGCTGTAATTCTTAATAAAAAAAAAACCTTTGTTAATGATCGTGTGATCGAAACTAGTTAGGGAAGTTAAATAAATAAAAAGTGAACTCAAATACAAATTTACCTGACATTAACTGCCAGAAGATTCCACCAAAAGATTGGATAAATTCACCAATATAGAGCAAAATATATTTGATTTCGGTTGTAGAAGATTATGCCAGCTTCTTACATGACGGTATAATGAGGGTTTGGGTGGAATTACGTATTTTAATATGAACTCGGCCCGTCCAAAATTTTATGTAGGATTTTTGTTATTTATTTGTTTTCAAATGTATTTTTTTAAGAAAGATGTAGCATAAATCATAAACATACCTTATCGTTAAATTATGTTTCACCAAGTGATGGATGAAGAAAAAGTTTGTAATTTATTAAGAAGTTAATTTGATTACATAAATCACGAATAAACCAAACTTTTTAATTAATTAGAATTTAATCAATATTAATTCTATATATGAGTTTTAATTAGGAAATATGCCCTCTTAAGAAATTAATTTCTATTTTTATCTAATTATATATCTATTCTAAATGTTTATTGTTTGCTTGTTTTTTTATAAATAATGATTATACTGGAGTATTAAAAACCAGGACCAGAGTAATAAAATTGTATATCAATTTGCTAAACGAGGGTAGAATTTTCTTTTACTGGCCCGTAAAAATTTCCCGGCAGTACAAAATGCCATCAAGCAAAATAATCGGTGGAAATGGAGTTCGTATAGGATAATATTTCATGACAAATGTAAGCAAAAAGTGTCGTAAACTTTGGGAAGCAGTGATTATATCCAACCCTCTGGCTTATCAAGTGGGATCCGCGGCAAGTTACAGATATACAGCCCATTGGGATTTCAATGCAAAATAATGAACCATAGCTTAGGAATACTCGCCCCGTCGGCACGGAAGCGAACAAGGACACAGATTGCAAGTAGCAGGGGTTGAACTATTCAAAATATGCAATCGCCGCGTTTAAAGAGGTCATACAAGTGCCCCTCCCTAGTAAAATTGGGGAACTAAGAATATGAATTTTGGGAATATCACAAAAGAGCTTACAGGACGCAAGCTCAACGATCCATTTAGTAATTTAGTCAATAGATCGAGCCATTGTGCCATAAAGGGCCCTATACAAATTATCCGGTATTGGATTTTAGCCATTATTCACTTTAATTACACCGTTACGTTTAAACGTGCATTTTTAATAACGTATAATTTTAACCTTAAGGCTTTAATGAAACAATTCTTTAAAATAAAATCAAACGATAGGATTGTTAATGCGAAACAAAGACGGCTGCATGGACGGCCGCAAAGCGCTAAAATTATCTCCGTAGGCGCCTACACCTCCGCCTCTGCCACCCCCGCGTACCGCAAGATAACGCTAAAAACGTTCCTGGACGCGTGCTTAAGCAAAAATAATTAAACACGCTCATCCCGCATTAATTACGACACGCTAGTACGCCGCTTCCTCGTAAGAAGCAATGGCAATCGTTAAAAGTATTTCTGACAGCGACACAGACATAATAATCACAAGACGTAACAGAGGTAATATTGCGAGCATTACGAAATCTAGCACGTTTTTCAGGGCGTGACCGTTTTCCCAAAACGCGTCATGATTTCAAGTTATCATGTTTCCCTTTGCCTGGAATGAAAGCCCTTTAGAGTCGGCGTTCCCTTTAAATGTTTACTGTGCAATTTTGTACTTTCTAGTACACACTTTAGACGTTCTCTGGATGGAGTGTAGCTAAATGTGATTGAAAATGGGTAAACTCGATCACTTTGGAAGTGGATTTTAATTTCAGTGATTATCATCATTAAACTGATATTATATTTTCTGGATGTGCAAATATTTTCGACGTATCGATTATGGCGTCGTTACCGTGGCCGACGTGAAATATTGTTCTCAATTACTAACAGCTGTTTAGCAGTGTAACCCAATTTGATATCGTATATGGGAAATTAAGCTTGTCAGTCGGTACAGAGTAACTAATCGCGTTCTATATAAGACTTTATATGAAACATGAACAAGATGACTACTTATCTGCACTGTTGATTGCGGACCATTTTGCAGGGAATGATATAAAGGTTACTCACTATTAACTAATGTCGCTTCATGGAAGATCTACTATAGTAATTTCTCAACTTAATGATTCTTCAACTTATGAGTCAATACTAATAGTAGGCAATGATCTATGGATTTGGTTATACCATAATACTCTGGATTTAGTTATACCATAATATACTTTATCAAACTTAATATAAAAAATATATATTTGTTTATTTGTAAAATTATTGTTTATGTGATTTTAGTGAAGTTTAAATTCAGAATTCTTAGAAAAAATATAATTTTTTATGCACAACAAAAAATTATGTTAATATTTTTCGTGGTTCCGTATATTCGACGACATCAAATTTAACTGAATTGCTATTCCTTCAGTTATTAGTATCAAAGCGAATCAGTTAGGAGTTAATAAATATTCAAAATTGCTTGCATCAGTAACAAACGCGAATATTCTTCCCTAGAGCTTCATTAAAGATAGTTCTACTGAAATCATTATTTAAAATTAGTAAAAAATATTGATGACTTTAAAAAATCACGCAATGTATTGGCCATAAAATTTTGAAATAGTTTTACAAGGTCTTTGGGTGTTGTTCATTCTCTTAAATTTTTTCACGTCAATTTCAATAAAGCATTTTATATTAAATTAACTAGCTGTTATTTTCTAAAATTTACATGAAAATTTAGTACATTCTACCTTGTACTAAAATTTGCTTTTAAGTGTTAATGAAATTATTTATTTAGTTAGTTATTACGGTTTGGAATTTGTAGTTCTTTTACAGTCCATTTTGTTCTTATGCTAAAAAATTTAATTTCTTGTAGAATCAGTGTTTGAAAATAGTCGGTCAGGATATACATTGATGTGTGTATCTTCTAATAATTTCATTTTAAAGAATATAATTGCTGTGCATATTAATGTACTGACATAAAACAATTCCTATTGCCTGAAATTATTAATTTTTTCATCTATTCTTGTTTGTCTTTTTAGGATAAATTTAGTCTAAATTTTATCAGCTGTATTTTAAGCTTTTTCTGATATACACGTGGAAGGTAGTTACCAGATTATTTTGGAGTTGCTTGATCTAGTATATTTTAGTTTTGAGCAGGATACGAAGTTTTCAAGAAAAGTAACATGAGGTCCACATCATTTTTAAACAAGTTCGTATTAATATGTCGACTAATTTAAACTGATACATAAATTGTTCATACGCACCATGACAAAGCCATAATTTTATGCCTATTTTAGCTTAAGTCTCTTTCGACTTCGACCTATATTTTTTCCTTATTTTACTTTTTTGTCCTAGGTAGCACAGGAGTAAAAGCAATATTTTAGGTAACGAATTTAAATAAAACAATTTATATCTGTGTTTTGCGACTATATTTATAACTTTGATAAACATACATCTTTCTTGAATGACTATCTCATTTATCACTTGGTGAAACATTTTGAATTATTACTGATAAAGCAAACATAAATCACTTGTAATTGAGACAAATTAACTTTGTTTTACCACTTTATTTTTAAAAATTACAGTGACTATAGTTTCGACTATAATCTAGTCATTATCAAACTAAAAGTAACTTAAATTATGAACAATTTTATATTTATATAACTGCGATGGAAAGGGATGTATACATTAGGTCAGCCTCGTCGTTTAATAGGGAAATTCCGGGATTACTTTTAGCTTTGTATGTTTCGAACGCTTCCAGTAAATCATTTTTTCGGCCTTTATCCGCTAAATGGATTACTGAAAGTCCATCTTTACCGAAATTATGGCAATAATCTAATAAATGGCTTGAAACTGTTCAATTTTTATTTTTAAACTTATATGATTGTTCATGTTCTTTTAATGGAGAAAATTGATAGAGTTGTTAGTTTTGGTTTCTACTACGATGGGTGAATGAAATTAAGGAATTTTAGAAATTGGTTTATTTGCCTGTCAGTGCCTTTAAAACATGCTAGTATATCATCTACATATCTAAACCACCATTCGATATGTTTTTACCTAAAGTTAATCTAATATTTGTTTAGTTATATTTTTCATAAAAATTCGGCTAGTAATGGGCTAGACCTTCGTTCTGAATATAAAATTTATTATATGTGAAATAATTTTATTTTAGTAAGGTATCAAGTAGTATTAAGAAGTATTAATTTTATTGTGGGATTAACATTGTTAGTATCTAGATGATCATATATTAATTTCATGCAATCATCAGGAGGAATTTTGGTAAACATGTTAGTAACATCAAAGGAAACTAGTTTACAGTTGTTATCTATAGTTAAGTTAGTTAGTTTATATGTTAGTTCTATTGAATTTTTGATGGAATAGGGATCTTTGAAATTGGTTAGTGATCTAAAAATTGAATTGAGTATTATGGCGATTTCTTTTCCTGGTTAATTAATATATGATACTACGGGACGTATGTGTTCATTTTCTTTATGTATCTTTATAAAACCATAAAGTCTGGGAGCTATTGGGTTCATTGAAAGGAGTTTGTGTTTAGTTGAATTATGAATAATGTATTGGGTTTGTTAATGAACAATTTAATTTGTTTAATAAAATTAGTTGTGGGATTTTTTGGGACATCAGTTATATCTGATGATAAGAGGAATTGATTGACTATTTGTTCGTAGTCTTTTTTCAATAATATTACTACAGAATTACCTTTATCTGCTTTTGTGATTATTAGGTCCTTGCTTTTAACTTTTTTCGTGATATTTTTAATTGTTTTGTCGTCTGAGCTACACTGAAAGTGTTTCTTTATAATTTTACAGATTTTTGATTTTTCTAAAAGTGAATTTGGACAATCTTTCAGTGCAATTTCTGATTCAACAATTAAATGTTTTTTAAACGATGTAACATTAATATGGGGTAAGAATTTAAGTCCTGATTCTATGAGCGATAGTTATTTTTCATTAAAATTAATATTTGTCTTGTTAATAAATCTGGAATGAAAGTCTTGTAGGGTTGAGGATGACGGTCTTACTCTTTGTTAGACTCTTAGGTTCTTTAACTTATTCTTCTGTCTTGCTAATTTCTGATATGCGATTCCGCTTTCTTTTCCACGAATGTAGCCATCGAAAAAATCGAATGTGATAGGGTGGTGATGGTGGGTCAGTTCTGTGTAGAGAATCTTAATATATGTAAACGTTATGTCCCTCCGCTTGAACCAAAACTTGGCTTCTTCTTTCAGCCACGATTTTTGGGCTTTTTGTATGGTTTTCTTCGCTGTCGTTAATTTTGATTTGGTGGCAAGTTGTACAAATTTCAGGATAACGTTCAGTTGGTTAAATCTTGCGTTTAGAGTTGCGTGTTGTTTTTTAATTCGTAATTTAAGATACGTCTTCTACAACTAAACAACTATTAGATTCCCCTTTAGACAAACAACATATCAAATGGTGGTTTACATATGTAGATGATATCCTAACATGTTTTAATGGCACTGATAGGCAAATAAACCAATTTCTAAAATTCCTTAATTCCACCCAGCCATCAATAACTTTCACAGTAGAAACCGAAACTAAAAACTATCAATTTCCTCGATCTCTCAATTAACAAACAAAATAACAAACTTAATTTCAATATTTACAGAAAACCCACATATACAGACTCCCCCTCTCAAGGACCTGTAGAACCTTGACGTTGGTGAGAGGGCTTGAGTGGTCCTATGAGTGTTGGGGCGAGAACCGGCTGTTCAGTCGAGGGGGAGGCCCCTCCGTACTGAACGGATAGCCGGGATGCGGCCTGACATGAGGATCCAGACGAATAACAGGTCAACCGCGCATCGTTGTGGCCGCGATGCGAGGATGTGCACAAGGCTACCCGCGTGTTTGTGCCGTGCGTGGAGACCCGTAAGGCAGGACAAAGGGAACCTGGTGGCTGAGTCGCCCTCGTGATGCGTCACGTACGGCGGCAACACTCCACTTTGGCCCTGAGTTCTCCCTAAACGGGTGGTCGGAACTAACCCACTCCGATCAATCGGCTGCGTTGTAAGGTCAGACTTACGACAAGGTGAGCCCCTGGGGGCGGAGGGGCGCTCAACGGACCCAGCACATGTGCCAGGCACCCGTTCGAGTGCAACCCGTCCTTGGTGACTATATCCCCTTGGTAGCCCTGGCGATCAATTATCGACGTCCCCAGTGCGGGCTCCGTGGCGGGTGGGGAGCCAAAGGGATGAAGTACTATCCACTAGCATGGACAATAGAATAAACAAAATAACGTTAGTAGCAGGCAGGTCGCAAAATCAACCTGCTACTACGAAGAAGACAACTAATGTGGGTGAGTCCCTGGATTCCCCGCAACAAACAGTGGCTGCGGGCGGATCAACTGATATACCGTCACCACAAAAGAAGCCGGCCCACAGAAGCAACCCCCAAAAAGGAAGCGCATTTGTGGAGCCGAGCTAAAGCGCAGAAGGAAGGTCAGGGAGGCATTGGCTGCTGCAAAGACAGCCAAAACCCCCAAGACCCCTTCTGGTAAAGAAGTGCGCCCCCCAGGGCAGGCTGGCAACCCAATGCCCAAAGGCAAAGGGATGCTGCCAACTGGCAGCGCACAGAAAAAGAGGAATCGATCCGCTGCCTCTGAGCCATCACCCGGTCAGCCCAGGAAGGTGGCAAAAAAGGCAGACGGGAGATCCTCCAGGAAGAATGCTCCGAATCCACCTCTCTCGAGAGTAAGGAGCGACGGGACCAGCTACAAGGAGGCTGCCTCTAGGCACCTCCGAGTAGCCATTATAGACCAAAACAACCCCTTGGGCAAAATCACCAAGGAACAGGTAGCAATGGTCGAAAAAGCAATGCTTGAGGAGCTGGACAAGTTGCTCGACTCCTCAGACCACATCCCTACATTTCAGGAATGGGCACACTCAGGGGAGATACTACGTATCACCTGCGATAATGATCCCGCCCTGAAATGGCTCAAAGACGTAGTCCCCCGTCTACCACCACTGTGGGAAGGGGCCAAACTGACTGTCGTCCAGGTCGACCAGCTGCCAACACTGACGAAAGCTCGTTTGTGGATTCCGGGACAACCGGAAAACATAGACCTGGTAAAGAGGCGGTTGGCGGCACAAAACGCCGCAATGGAAATAAAGAGCTGGTGCGTCTTCCACGTTGAAGAGAAGAAGGAACCCTTGGGTCACCTACTTGTCTTCGGGGTAGGAAAAAAGGATGCCCAGTTCATCAAAGAAAAGGGAGGGAGGATTAGCTATAAATTCTCCACTCTCCCCATAAAACTGGCTAATTCAGCCATAACAGAAACACCTCGGGCGGAGGTCCCGATGGAAACGGAGGATGGAGGCACACCGGGCGGAAGCCAGGAGTGCGCCACCTCCATCCCAGAGGAGCCTTCACAACCGTAAAGGTGATACAGTGTAACCTGCATCATTGTAGGGCGGCCGTGGCAACCCTTTGTCGCCACCTCGACACTATGCAGGACACAATAGCCGTCATCCAAGAACCATGGATTGTTAAATCCAAGGTTTGTGGATTTGGTAAGTTAAATGGGAACATATTTACACATCCCACGAATAATAAGCCTAGATCATGTATTTACATACCTAAGCACATAACATCCTATCTTATGCCACAGCTTTCCACCAGTGACATTACAGTTGGAAGGCTGTCAGCAGGAGACGGCAACAAAGACACCATCCTGGCGTCAGTTTACCTCCCTCACGACGCCCCCGCACCAACCAGGGGGCTGGAGCAACTCGTGCTACACTGTGAGATGGAGAAACTTCACCTCGTCATTGGCTGCAACGCTAACGCACACCATATCATGTGGGGCAGCGTGGACACCAACAACAGAGGTAAGTCACTACATGAATTTATCATTAGTAACAATTTAGAAATACTAAACCGAGGCTCTGAACCCACGTTTGTGACAACTCGGAGCCAAACTGTAATAGACATTACATTGGCGACTAACGGTATCTCAAACAAAATCCACGACTGGCATGTATCACCGTCGGTTTCAATGTCAGATCATTGGTGGGTCAAATATACACTAACACATACAACCGGTAAGAAAACACGTTACCTTCGCAACCCGAGACTAACGGACAGTAATGCCTACATAGATAACCTCTCGCGGAGTCTGCGAACCTGCGAAGCTACCGGCCAACTTAATACAGTGGAAGACATTGAAGCCTATGTAAATACGTTTCAACACTCCATTTTAAAAGCATATAAGGACTCCTGCCCTGCGAGAAAGGTGGAAGACTCCGAGAACGCCCTGGTGGTGCGGAGAACTCGACCATTTCAGAAAAGCTGCGAGAAAATCCTTTAATAAAGCAAAGAATTCTAAACAACAGTCAGACTGGATGGTCTATAAAAACATCCAACAAAACTAATAAGGCAAAAACAAAGGGCAGCCTAGAGGTCTTTTTGTGAGGAGGTTGAAACCACCTCGGCAGCTGCAAGGCTCAAACAGATCCTCTCCAAGGATCCCTCACGACAACTAGGTTGCCTAAAACGAGAGGATGGAAGTTACTCTTCTAACCTCTCGGAAGCAGCTGAGATTCTCATCAACACCCATTTCCCAGGATGTACGAACACCTCCGATGAAGGTTGGTCAGAACCCACACCCTCAAACCCCTCCAAGGAGGATTGGGAGGTGGCAGATCACCTCACGGAAGGGACCTGGGCAATCAAAAGCTTCTCCCCATTTAAAGCGCCAGGCTTGGACGGTATATTCCCGGCCCTCCTCCAATGGGGGCTGGACATATTATCAGCCCACCTAGCCAAAATCTTCAGGGCATGTATTACGTTCAGATACATCCCTCTAGCTTGGAGAGAAGTAAAAGTTATCTTCATACCGAAACCTGGTCGTATAGATTATACACTAGCCAAATCACACCGCCCAATTAGTCTAACGTCATTTCTTCTGAAAACGTTAGAGAAATTGTGCGAAAGACTAATTCGCGAGACGGCTTTGATTACGAATCCGATCCACGCTAACCAACATGCATACACTCAGGGGAAATCAACGGAGTCGGCTTTGCACAATGTTGTAGACCGAATCGAAAGATCTCTGGACAACAAAATGTCCACCTTGGGCGTGTTCATTGATATAGAAGGTGCTTTTGATAAAACGACCTTCAGAAAAATGGAAACTGCTCTCTCCACGCATGGTGTGAACCCCACAGTTAGTGGATGGATCAAAAGCATGCTGGAGAATAGGGCAGTCACACTAAATGTAGGAAATACCACTGTCAGAAAGATCGTTGCTAAAGGCTGCCCACAGGGTGGAGTACTCTCACCACTCCTGTGGAACATAGTTGTTGGCAGCCTACTGCGGCGACTTAACGACAATGGCTTCCGCACCATAGGATATGCAGATGACATAACCATCCTGCTAACAGGCAGATTTGAGACGGTGCTATGCAGCTTGATGCAGCAAGCCCTCAAAATAATCGAATACTGGTGTAACGACCAGTCTCTGACCATAAACCCGTCAAAGACTGAAATGGTCCTCTTCACAAAGAAAAGGAAACTAGGTAAGCTAAAGCTCCCTATGCTCCTCAACACCCAGTTGACATTGTCGTCAGAAGTCAAATACCTGGGAGTGATCCTCGACGGCAAGCTGACGTGAAAACCACATCTCAAAATGAAATGTAAAAAAGCATGCGTCTCCCTCTGGCAATGCCGGAGGGCTGTGGGGCAGACATGGGGGCTATCTCCCAAGAAAGCACTTTGGCTGTACACAGCGGTAGTAAGACCAATGCTAATCTATGGAGCACTGGTTTGGTGGCCCAGAGCCAGACAGAAAACCTCAGCAAAGCAGCTTACTCAGTTGCAAAGGATAGCATGCCTCAGCACGACCGGAGCAATGCGAACAACACCCACTGCAGCAATGGAAGCAATGCTCTGCCTTCCACCTCTCGACTTTTACGTAGAGGAGATGGCCACGGCGGCAGCACTGCGCCTAAACTCAGAACTCAGTTGGACTCTGGTACAAAGGAGGCAGGGCTGGCAGACACTGTCACCTTTTAGAGGAGGCTGTCAAAAAGACACCCCTCCTTGGAAGGAAGACAGACTATCTGCCACCCTGCTAGGTCTTCAATAGACCCTATAATGTATCGATAAAAAGAGGAACCGGGAGTGTAGAGGGTGGGGAAACCCTCCGAATTTACACCGATGGTTCTAAAACCAAAAGAGGATCCGGGGCGTGAATCTACTCGCAACAAATGGACTTCTCATTAGCTATACCCCTAGAGAAGCACACAACTACTCTGCAAACAGAGATCGTTGGCATCTTACAGACAGTAGGGCAGCAATACTAGCAGTGAGTAGTCACAAGATCACCTCAACACTAGTAAAAGAATGTCACAACACCCTTAAACAAGCAGCACAATCAAACAGTATTGAGCTGCGCTGGGTCAAGGGACACAATAATGAAGAAGGCAACAGCAAGGCAGACGAGTTGGCGCGAGCTGGATCGGTTCTCAGTGATACCACGGACGGGCCCTCGATCGCGCCAACACCGAAATGCCTCACTGATATCCTCAAACAGAATTCTCTCAAGATGCTAAAACAACGTTGGAAGAATACCTCAGGCTGCAGACAGGCCAAGGAAGCAATACGCTCACCCAATCTGAAAACAGCTGAATATTATTTTTGACTATCCCGGGGGAATCTGCGTCTTATCACAGGTATCCTTACGGGTCACTGTCAGCTAAGGAAACACTTGTTTACTATGGGACTGGTGGAAAACCCCATATGTAGAGCATGTGAAGAAGAGGACGAGACAGTGGAACATGTGTTAACCACCTGCCCGGCTCTCGCCCACCTTAGAGAGTCCATGCTAGGGGAGCTCTGGCCGAACATGGCCAACATAAGGGATAACTCTCCAAGCGTTGTGCTGTCCTTTGCTCGCCACCTTGGGTGGCTAAATGAGTGATAGAACAACGCAGGGCTGTCCCAGTCAGGTGGGCACAATGGGCCTAGTGAAGCCTAAGTGCTCTGGTCAATGATTTGATCACCTTTGGCAAACTCAATCCAGATCCAGATATACAGACTCCGTTATACCTAATCATTCCAGATATACTAAAAAACTTAAAGTAGCAAGTTTTAACTCAATGATCCATAGAGCATATAATTAACCCTTAAGACCACAATCTCTACACACTGAAATTAACACAATTAAGCAAATATCCGTAAATAATGGATACAAGAAAGAAATAATTATAAAACTTATACACAAATCAATCACTTTTTTTGGCAAAGTCTGAAAATTAAAAATGTCCTCAAAAGATGTAACATTAATATCAGTTTTAAATCGTGCACCATATTTTGTAATTTAATTTTCAAAGGTAAAACTCAGATTAACAATATAAACAAATCTTGGTGGGGTTTACAAGTTAACTTGTTCTGAATATCAAAGTGTATACATAGGGCAGTCTGTTCGTAGCTTTAAAGTTAGATTAAAAGATTACAAAGCTAAAATTAATTTCCGAAATTTTCCTATTAAATGACCAGACTGACCTAATTTATACACCCCTTTTCAACGCTGTTATATAAATATAAAATTGTTCGTAATTTAAGTTACTTTTAGTTTGATAATGACTAAATTATAGTCGAAACTATAGTCACTGTGATTTTTAAAAATAAAGTGGTAAAACAAAGTTATTCCAGACATAAATCACCTGAAATTTAGAACAAATGCTTTTTTTTACTCTCAAAAGGAGGAGTATACATTAAATCGGTAATTAAATTTCTTTTGAAGATTTTGATTAGTCGTTTCCTCTCATTTATTATCTTGTAATTTTTGATGAATTGGAGAAGATAATCCCGATAGCTGACGGATTGCTCACTTACTACACTTTAGCATTGTTTTTTTTTTCTTCTTCTGAACTATAGGTCTTACTGAGCTCAATATGGATTAATCAGCTAGCTATTATAACCATGAACTTGCTCACCGGGCGAGTAGTATTGTATATGAGAGTAAGCTTGGTCTATATTTAGATAATTATGTTTATCTTGTAACTTGGAATTTTGAGTTTTTATACTCGGAGATTCCGTTTAGGCACTAAAATATATCAGATTTGGTATAGAATTGTACGTCAAATCTCATAAAATTCTTAGTAGGGTATGTGTCTGTGAATGTCGGTTTTCTGTAAATGTCAAATATGAACGTGTTATTTGAAGTTCTGGTTATGGAGAGGTCTAAAAATTTAATATTTTGATTGATTTATTTTTCCAGAGTGAATTTAATGTTAGGATGTATATTATTTATTTCATTCAGAAACTGCTGCAACTGCCTATCTGTTCCTCTAAAGCCTGCAAGTACGTCGTCAACATATCTATACCAGAATTGTATATGTGTTTTCGCTGAATTTAGTTTGAGTATTTTATTTGTTAAATTATTTATAAAAAATTCCGCTAATAAAGGACTTAATGGAGAGCCCATTGCTAAACCTCCATTTTGTTTATAGATTTTATTTTCGAATGAAAAATAATTATTTTCTAAAATGATTTTAATTAATTCCAAAAATTCATGAATTATAACTGAATTAACATTACATTCCTCTAAGGTTTGTTTTAATAGTCTGATACAGTTCTGTGGTGGTGAATTTGAAATGGGTTTTGTCATTTGCACTGATTTCTGCAGAACATTCTTCATTTAACTGATGTTCTATCTCTTATAACAACAGAGATACCAATGGTGAGCATCCGAATTGGGACACAGTATATATCTGAATGACATTATTACTAAATACAGTTGTTATATAATAACTATTAATAACTATAACTAAATGACAGTTAATATCAACTCATTAAAAAATATCTCATCCCGATGTGTTGAATACATATCGCTGTACCCGAATAAGCTTTCTAAATTATAAGGGTGTAGTCAAGCTTTGGAATTTTTTAATTTTTTTTGATTTTTAATAAAATACAGAGGCTAATAACATATTAGTGATGTTCTTAAATTTATTTATATTAAAGTTTAAATAATTTGTGTACTTAATCATTAAAATTAAGATACACAATTTAGTAATAAGACAGTAAACACCATATAAATGTTTCTTGAATAATTTTCTCGTTTATCTATTGGTGAAACATTATGAAATATTAGCATTATAATACTGTAATAAGCGAGTATAGTCGAGTAAATATAAAAAAATCAGTGAAATAAACCAAGTGTTTCTTTTCCTATTCTTTACCTATTATACCATATAAATGTCTCAGATTTTTATGTGAATTGATTTTTATGTGAATGGAAATTCATTACTTTATCTGTGATAAATCAAACACAATTTGAATTGCTTAATATTTTCATTTAGTAAGGATTTTGTCAATCAAAATTAAATTGATCTATGCTATTAGTATTTAAAGTAATGTTACATTTAGATTGCATCGCGAGTGGCAAGCGTTAAATAAAACCTAAATAAACCATTCAAAATAATTTGTTTCTTTAGTGTTGTTGTAATAATTTATTAGTTGTTTTAAATGAGCTGATTTACTAAATATGAAAAAGCAACTTATTAGAAATTTTCTTTTATTTTGTCTAGTAAATTCTTATTAATTTTACCATAATTAAAAGCCAATTTAACTAATAATATTAAATAAAATATTTAGGTTCTTATAAAATAAATAAACTAATTTTTACAAATATATAAGTAGAAATTTCTTCAATTTTGATTTCAAGTGTTCAGGTGATACCAATTACGTTATTATCTGAGTTGAACAACACTTCAGCAAATGATATGTCAAACATTAATTAAAGTGAAAAGTCACTATCCAGATGTATTTCAATATTTCAGAGACAATTAAGCAAAGTTGTTAAATGTAATCAAGTTATATGTATATTCCGCAAGTCTTCCCTTAATTTAGTTAGTTCAGTAATTGTATTTTCTACACTAGCAAAGTAGTAATCGGCCACGAAATAAATCAGCCATATTATTATTTATTTTATATATAGTACTTTTTTAATACAGAAATAAATAAGTTATGAAATCAATAATTTTATATATACATATAGATATTTTCCCGGCGCCTCCACCAAAAATATAAATATAGAAAACATATTTTGTAATTACTTAGATAACTTATTGTAAAATATAGATCATATACCATTTCAAATTATAATGTAATGTTAATATTATTTATTGTTATCAACCGCCGTTAGTTCACATATCTCTGGAGGAAGAAAAATCCTCGCATATTTTTATAACGAGCACTCAAATAATTTATCACCCATGCATTTCAAATACTCGTGAAAGTAGAAAAAAACCGGGATCGTATATCAGCACTTCAGAATCAATGCGCAGTGGGAGGGGCACAGGCATTATATTTCACCCGTTTAAACACTCCGCGGAGGGTGAAAACGACAACACGGCAAAACATAGATTCGCCCTTTGTGTATTAATCATATTAGAGGGAATCTGAAACCGCTTTGACTTTTTCCCATCATGACTGTTAAATAAATTTGTACCCAACTTATTAGAATATAATTTGATTAAATCAAAGTCACATTATATTAAAATTTAACTTGAAATATATTTATAAAATTATTGCTTATTATAATGAATATTATGAACAAAAGTAAACCCATATTTTAGTGGAATTACTTATTTCGCAACTTTAACCAAGCTCAAAATTCAACACTTTGCAGCGATCAGAATCGCGAGGACATTAATACAATATTCCGACGTTGGCCGGCGTTCTGGTCGTTTTAGTTTTCAACTTTTAATCGGTTTAATTACGGCACGGCCGAATTAATATCCAATTAATTAAAATTTATAAGGGATAAAGCGACGCCGGGCAATTTAGCTGCGGATGCGAAAGTTGTTATTGTTAACAGTTAGCCCTTAGTTTGGCGTACTGGAAATGACGTCGAGTGTCAGGGGGCAAATTATAAACTATACGCTTTTGCAAGGGTGCAGAGTTTTGTTATATATATATTTTCGTACGTGGTACTCTCCTTTATCCACGAAACCTAACAACTTGTTTTCAACACGGAGGTTTACTATAAATGAAAGGAGAGAATGAATAAACTGTTAAATAAATTTAAATGTGTACTGAAAGTACTCTATTTCACGAGTAACATACTTACACTGAATTGCTAAATTTACTTTGTGTTAACTACAAATAATTATTCCAAATGATATATACAACATATAAAGGCAGTAATTTGAATCTAAAAAAACAAAACGGCTTGAGTTCTGATGTATTATCGTTATTATCAACTGGATTATATTTGTCACTAATTAACTGTATTTACTTGATTGGCTCATATAATTTCTTATAAGCCATAATAAATATAGTACTATACTTTCGAGGATATTCTAATTCATATTTGTAAGTACAGTCTAATAGACAATTCAAATTGCAGCAAGTCTAATTTTTTAAACATATAATTAATATGCTCTGTAGTTAGAATATGATTTATTTAAATAAGATTTTAATTTTATTAAGGTATTTAAGAAGTAAGCAGTTATGAAAAGGTCCTCCGATAGTTTTGATTGGTTAAAGGTTAACCTGGCCACTTCAATTCTACTTGAAATCTAATCGCTTTACTGTTACTTTTAAAATATTATGATTTAAATTAAAAACAAAGTCACTTAATTTACTTAATATTTTAAAATAGAGGTTGTTAGTGCGAAAACCTAATAATCTCTGTTTTGTATACAACAGCCACTAATTACATTTCAGAGAGAGAAGAAATAACGCATTTATTCGAACAATCATATATACAATTAAAAACATACTAATGATATACAATATGAGTTAGCATGTCCGTTTGGGTGATCGACGAAGTTAGCTAGCTGAACTGTCTGGATTATTCGAATTTGTAAATTGATGTAGGGTGATTAAATGGTGTATATATTTAGGTAAAAAAAGAAAGATTTTAATTTTACATCAAAAGGATTGTTAACACATTTAAGACTTAGGCTACGTATACGTTGGGTTAGTTGGGTGTCTGAGTTTGATGATGGTTTTGGGGCTGAAATTTCGGCGACGGTAAAGTGTATATAAATTTGTAAATTTTAACGGCCATTTTAGCTTATTTTTATATGTTAATGCTCGAGTTTTTATCTTGACAATCTTTATAAATTGTACATGGACTTTGAACGAGAATTTATAGTCAAATAGGATACCTAGGTATTTAGAGGGGTAGGTAGAGTAAATTCTATTATTGTTTATGTATATGGAGAGGGACAATGGTGTAATTTTGTGATACGGAGAAAGGAGTTTCAATTTGAAAGGAATGACTTTCATATGCCATTTAAAGCAGGATTTGATCGCATCGAACGATGCTTAAAGGAACGTTAGGGTAACATAGAGAGCTGATGCATGGACGATAAAGGTGGTATCTTTGGCGACGAACCAAAATATGTGAGGTTGGTATTATATTGATCGTGGCCGAAGATATCATAAAGGAGGGGTGATAATGGAGTTCCCTGGGGTACCCCTTCGTGGACTAGAAAAATTGTTGCTTGATTATATCTTGAATCTTCTTAATAAGAAAGTTGTACACGAGGATTATTAAATGACGTGCGATACTTATGAAGAAGCATTTATAAAGGAGGCCGATATGCTAAACTGTCTCAAAAGCTTTCTAAATATCTATGAATAGAATTATTGATTTATGACCTTTACGGTGAGTGACTAATATATTGGTATATCTTTCAGATTTAGCCATAATCTGCGATTGTATTTGTACCTCCATTTTCAGTTTAAAGTGTTCAGAAGCCATTGATACTCAAAATTTAAATTAGGTACTAATTAAAATAATAAGTCATGTATGTGAATTTAGATTTCGTTTATCATAATATAAAACATTTCACATTGCATTACATAACTCGGAATTTGGTAACTTTATAATAAATGACAACACAGTACTTAAGAAAGTTTACAATACGGACAGACAATTTTCCTGAATTTTTCATTACAATCACTGTAGTTTTTCTAGTTAAATCATTTGCGAACAACATAGGCATAACTTTAAAAATTGTTCTCTTTCTTTAATGGTGGAAGATTGAAAATATCCTACCTGCCTTCACAAAAGGTAGGTTATGTAGGTTATAGGTTATATAGGATCTTAGTGCGGTCTGTTAGCCTCTCGTATACTGCAACCTAACAGATCTATTGTTCTACCTTTAACCAATCACTTCCCAAGCAGTCCCACATCCACCATGAACCTTTCATGAAAGGTAACAATCGAATCGACTTGATTCATTATTATGAAATTTTATGTATTTTAATGTATTAAAGAAAGCTTTATCTAAACTAGTTAAGTGTAATTTGTCGATTAATCAACATATAAAATTTAATTTAATGTATGTTTCTTAACAAAAATTTCCCAACATGGATAACATGATCCAAACAGATGTATTGGCTTGACAACTAAGTAATTTTGGTATTGGCGTAAGAAATAAAACTCTCCTTAATACAAAAAAAAGTAATGTTTAGTCAGCCAAATGTTCTCTTTATTGTTCAAGGACTCTTCGCCTTCTATCTTGCAACTTCATGATTTTTCGCTCGTAGAATTTCTGGTCGATTTTAGCAAAAAACTGAGCCAAGTGAGATTTAAGGTTTTCATCATTTGTAAAAGTTGCGGAATAAATGTTAATCTGTTGGTGCCAGATCAGGGCTATATGAGGGATGAAACATCACTTTCCGAACAAGCTCCAGTAATTTCCCATTAGTTTAATGTTAATTTTACTTGTTCTCTATTAGTTAAAATTAATAAAAGGGCTAATAGTTATATTAAATTTGTTTAGCCTTTTATTAATTTTTTGCTAACTCTAAGCTATTAAAAACTTTAAAATGTATTTTAAATTATCTAATTAAAGTAATAATAACACACTAACTACACAATTACTCAAACTATTTTGAAATTACAATAACACTATGCTACTTAATATTATCTACTGAAAAATACTAATATTACAGATTAAATGCATGCTAGAACTATAGGTTTCAGCGTTGAAGAAAATAAACTTGAAAAATATAACCTTAATAAATCATCGGTTTTACGATCTCTATGTAATACACAGATAATTATTTAATAAATAATATAATTAATTAAAACACTATTTCAACTATTTATCAAACTAATTTTGATTATTAAATAACAGAATTACTATAAAAACCATTACCTAATGTTTTTATAAATTATCTATTAAAGAAAAAAACTTTTATTATAACAGCTATATGAATTTAAAATCATTGAAATTACCACATAATAATCTAATAAAACTAGTGATTCAATAATAAACATTTAATTAAACTTGTCTTTTTTATTCATTAACAATTTGTAACGAAACTACTATTTAATGCTTTTATTAGGTTACATCTAAAAACGATACACTCTAAAGTTACCCTTTATTCTTAAATTAAAAAAAAATACGTTGAGATAATATCAATCTGTTTATTTATTAGTGATCAAAACTGTAGTCACCAAGTGAAAGTATATTTTTATTTAAAAGGTATCAAGAAGTAAGTGCCTTTCAATTTCAATTAGATTTATTCTTAATTTATAAATTAAAACGCTATTAAAAATATTTAATTAATTATTATTTAATTACGATGAATTAAATTCTCACTTAACCCGTGGTGAAATATTTTTTGTCAATTAGAGGATTAATTACAACACTTAACTTAGTTAACTTAATACTATGCTGGTTTATTGTTTAATATTTTGTTTAGAGTAATTTAATCATTTATATTATTTTCATATAGGAGTTATTAAAGAGAGGCTAAACTGTTCTTGAAAATACTTTTAAATATTGAAATATTTTTTATTAATTTTTTATTTTCTTCTTTCAAATTGCCTTATTGAGTTCTGTGTAAATACATTGAACTAGTTAACGTCTACTAAACCTATAGATAGGGTTCTAATATATACTTACTTCCAAAATACATAAGAATGCTTCTGATATATAGTTGCTTTGCTAAGGATTATATAATAATATTTGTTTACATTTCTTGAGAAAAATGAAGATTTATACATAGGGTTTATTATGAAAGTAGTAGCAATTTTATTGTGACCCGATTATTTATCATAGCGGGTTAAGGCGGGCCGGGAAATATGGTAAAGGGTCGGCCCTTTCAATCCAGCTGGTCTCCAGTTTGCTCAGAGCAGTATGAATGGAAAGACTTGATTCTGCTTAAATGGTGTGTTTCGACACGTTGCGATGGAACGTTCGCTTGAATAGCGATACGCAATCAAGTTATGTGTGCGGCTTATAAAGAATGCAATTGAAACATTCCAGATGCTTTAAGTGGCCTTCAAGAATGACTGTATTACAAGGCTTTCAAAGAGGGGCGAGAGGAGATTGTAGTCGATCCCCGTTCTGGAGGCCCAACATCGGCCAGAATCGACGAAAACGTGAATCGTGTGCACGAAGTTTTGCGTTTCGACCGTCGATTGAGTATCTAGCAAATCACTGACACCCTAAACAAGTCTACGTTTGTGGTACATGGGATAGTGACAAAGGATCTGCAAATACGCAAGTTCTGCGCGGAGCTTGTGCCGAAAATGTCTTATGTAAAAAGAAGGGTGTAACACAATAAATCATTTCCCCATCCTAAGAAGGCGCAAATGAGCATGTCTCGAATCAAAACCATTCTAATTGTCTTTTTTGACGCCCGAGGGATCGTCCATTTTGGTTTGCACTGAGAAAAGGTCAACTCAGCCTTTTGTCTGCAAGTGCTCAAGAGATTGAAACGTCGAGTCGCGCGCATGTTGTGGACCTCAATGACATGGTTAGGTTCCATCATGACGACGCCCTCAGCCTCATGGCCTTCATCGACATACTCGTCGACAAGCCTTAGGATGTCTCTTAAGCATTTAAACATTTTATGCATTTTACTGGTGGGATCAAAATATAGATTTTCCCAAAAAAATGCGCACTACTTTTATAATGGACCCTGTATTACATTTTCTTAAAATAAAATCATATGTATTAGTTACTGAGGGTATAATTTATTATGTTTTGAATTTACATTATTCTAAATTTAGATGTTAGCTCATCAGGAAATTCTACTTCTAGTAAATTAAACAATACTTTAAATTGGGTCTGTATTAGATTTTGTTTGTTGAGAACTAGACAATGATAGTAAGAAAATATCTAAAGCATATTATTGGATATATCTAAAGCATATTACGTTTATTTAGTAAAATTGATAATTGTACAATATGGCCTTAATTTGTCACAAATAGACTGCTGAAATATGTTAATGTATTTATACAATCAATTGATAGTTCACCTATGATAATTCTCTTTATATCCAGAATTCAGAAGCAACATGGATTATTAATTGTCTGTGCAAGGGTATTGGTCAAGTAAAAGATCATTGAGAAGCAGTAAATTCTGCCAGTAATTCCTGCTTTTTTTTGTATTGTATTTATTTAGTTAAATATATTAGCAGGAATAACAATGATTTATAACTGAAGACTAAATAATGGATGCGTCTTATTTTTTGTATTTTATTGAAGGTTTTGGATATAATTGATTTTTTTTCTTTTTTTTTGATCTCTGCATTTTTTTATACTTTTGTTTATTTATGTTGTGATTTAACATTAATTCCGCCGTTTGATTTTGTCTAAAAATACTTTCTTTTTCCATATTTTTTCTTATTTTCTAGATAAATATCTAAAGGTATTAATTTTCCTTGAGAGTTTATTCAATGACATTTAATGCATATATTTTAATTGCTACTGCTACTTTTATAGAGCTCTAATTATTTTCAGAAACGTTTATTAAATCTCCCTTCTTAAAAAAAACACCGTGCATTAAACAAGGTTTCTCATGATTAGTTTTTGATTGAAAATAAGATATTTTGTACTTTCATTTAAAATATTTTTAGTCCACCAGAATTCAATAAAACAGATTATAACAGTATAACGTTATTTATCTGCCATAATTTTCGTAAAATATTAAATATGCGGAGACAATGACTTACTTAGAAGTAGTTATTTCTAGTACTTCGTAATTTATAATTCGAACTATATTAAAATCATTTTAAATATGAAATGTACGTACATCGTGTATTGTTTTTAAAGTTTTTTTTTAAATTTAGTAAGCAGGAGAAGCGAAGCTAATAAAGAATAAAAAATGTTAAAGCTTAAAAATATAGTTTCTATTTCAAAATTTACCTAAACTACAAAATAAATTGATAATTAATAGTATACTATATATACTTATAATATTCTTAAAGATTGAAGATAAATAATACTAATTATTTTATGTTAAAACCACTAAGGTTGACGTAACTTGGAAAACAATAGACGCCTGGTAAAATTCTTTAACAGATAAAAGTGACCAAACAATCACTTAAATTTTGACGCAATGTCATAAAGAATAGTGTGCAGATTTAGGGATTTGGTTAACTAAAATTCAGAGTTCATCAATTTTTTTGTATTATATTGAGTACAGCTGAGATGTTATAAGTAACACAATTTGGAATATTAAAAACATCAATAATAATATAGATTTAGTTAAGAAACTGAATTTCTCGTAAAAAAACATATTATCTTTTAAAATTTTAATTATCAAGAACGACTTTTATCCGTTAACAGTAGGCGAAGGCATCGAAAAGAAATAAAGTTTAAACGACTATTTCTTTTGAACAGGTTTAGTGGTTAATCATTTGGTTGGAATATATCGAAACTTTTGGACTAAGTTACGTTTGGCTATTTGTCAAGACATGCTACTTATAGCTTTGTGAAGGCATTCCCATTTAGTGCATGGAGAGATAGTGCTTTTTTAGGAGTACAAACGTTTATCATAGGACTGCTAGTTCAATTTTATTGCGGCAGGAATGCACAAGCAATACTTTTAGTCATTAGTTACTCCATAATAGTCTAGATATTAACTAGTGGGATTACCCCGGTAGACACATTATGGACACTGCAAGGCATCAACATTCTAATATTGTTTTTTGGAAAATTGACAGGAGCTTTTACGAATTTTAAAAATTGCCACATTTGTTAGTTAGCTGCGATCACCCTTGTGATGTTGTTTGGGGGATCTTAGGCCAGGATATTTACAAATCAAGAAACTGGAGATTCCATTATTATCTAACGTGCATGTTATCTTCGTTCGCCAACGGCGTGCTTCTGTTACAACTCATTTATTACAGGAGAGTCGACGTGAACGCTCACAAGAAAACGAAGAAGAAGTAGGAGTAATGAACGTGAGTACAGTACACATTTTTAATGTTTTGTAGTTGACCAAATAAATAAATAAATAATATATGTTTTTCAGAAATATTAACTTTCTGATAGCAAGTCCGTAGTGCCCCTGTCAGAAAAGCTTTCTTCATGAAGCGAAATGGATGACCAGGAATGCCAATACAAGTAAAAATACTAAAAGTAATAGAAAATGTGCTGGACATGATAGAGGAAGATTCGAGTACTTCAACTCGAAAAATTGCAAAGATTTTGAATTAAAGAAATGAGGTTGTTTGAAAAATTCTTAGCGGCTATTTTTCTAGCCGTTGTAACCATGTCACATACAGCCCTTTCAAGCACTTCTTCCTCCTGATTTGCCTTCATATATTACATTCTCGCAATGAATTCTTCACACATTAGTTCAATTTCCTCAACTATTACGCAGCTTTTTTTTACCGAAATGTATTAACGAATTTTCATAATAACCATATGTGAGCCGAAAAACATCAACATGAGATACTTTAAGATTATTTTTAAAATAAGTTTTCGTTGAACATTTGGGTTGGAATTGTAAATGACTGGGTAATTGGACCGTTATTTCTACCAGGAAGGCATAGTGGCATGGTGGATCGCTTTCTAGAACAAACGCTTCCTAAGTTTCAGGAGAATATAGCGTTGGTACACCAGTAGTTTGTTTTCTCGTGGGTTTTTAATAATAACATATGAAGATCGCTAAATTTGTTCGAAATGTTAATTCTTTGTCAAAAATGACACCTAAATCTTTTACTTCAATAACTTCTTGTAATAATAATGTTGTCCAACCTGTAATTATATTTAATACGGCATGCTGTTCTAAAAAACATAAATTTACATTGAGCTATATTAAGAGGAAGCTTATGATTAATACTCCCCAAGTAGATAAAATTTAAGTCGCTCTGTAATGTCGGGCAATCATCTACATTCTAATCTAATCTAATGCATTTAAATATTTTTACATCATTCGCGTAAATTAGAAATTTAGCCTGTATATTGTCAAATATATCATTTATAAAAATAAGGAATAAAACAGGTCCAATATTTTACCATTGGTGTAAAACGGACAGAATATGTCGTAAATTATTGTATTCGACATATTATATTCTGTTAGATAGATAAGATTTCATTAAGGTTATTAAGGTATTTTAAGTTAAGATTTATGGTGTCAAATGCCTTGCTAAAATCTACGTGGATGATATCAATGTTACTTGTAAATACTGATTGAGGTGATTCAGTAAAATTTATTAAATTGGTAGAACGATTATTCATAAAGCCATTCTGTTTGGTTGTAATGTGAGCTTTAACATGATTGTACATTTTATCATAATTTCAAAGATTTTAACAAAATTGTTTAGAAGGCAAATTATATGATACGGTGATTTTTAACATTATTTTTCAACCTGTATTATGCACTGGTGATACACGTGTAGTTTTCCAGATAATTGAAATTTTCAATAGATTTTACGTCGCGAGCCCCGAAGAATTTTCCTCGCGACATTGTCACAATTGAAAATAACTTTAATTAGCCTTGATTTGCCGTTAGATTTAGATCTTAGGTAATTTATATGTGAAGGCGGTTCACTCACAATCTTTGCAAATAGCTGATAAAATATTATTTACAATATCGATGCCATTTTCTTCGTACACATTAAATAAAATTATGTTATACTAATGATTAAAAAAACTACGACAATATTTTGTAAAATCTACAAGAAATGAGTCTTATTAAGACTACAAAAAACAAATCACTTGTTGAAATAACTACTTCTCTGACAAATACCTCGACAGACAATCAATGATACAAAAGTAATTTGCGTGTTACGAAATAGCACGGCTATCAAAGCAACACTAGTTTGAACGTATTTATTTTTGTAAAATGAAGTATATATTTTTATATAAAAATATGTTATTTGCCCTCTGGCTTTTTTCCATGATTTCATGAGATACACGATCAATATCCATTTTATTTTCTCTTATTATTTTATTATCAAATTTCAGTTTTAACAAATCATTACGTAAACAAACATTTTCCTTTACTAGTGCAATTACTCTGTCGTTATTATCATCATTTTTTTTTTAGTTAAATCAGAAGGAAAAGTCTGCATTTGAGTTATAAATTAATTAAATTTGAGCTCTATTACAGATTAGAGCTCATATTTATCGTCCGTATTAGTGATAATAAATGTCAGATTACTACGATTAAGAAACTTGTCATTTTTGGTAATAAAATATTGTTATCCTCGAAAGTATGATTCGTCTTATATCTACGAAAGATAGCGGGTTTTTAAAAATCATCAAAAAGCAAAATATTCTTATAATAGTCTAGGAAATAATCATTTAAATTTTAGCAGTATGTTTAATAAATGCCCTGTAATAAATTGTAATTAAAGTATTATCACTTTCTTCGCAAATTGTTTTGCTGACCAGATGTACATTTCGAAACACGAAGTGTTCTTTATGAATAGTTAAAATGACACTGAAAAAAATACATTAAATACAAAAGTCAAAAAAATTGGGCGACTTAATTATTGTGATTAATTTAAAAAAATTAAAAGTTATGGTTTACAAAGAGAAAAATGTTTCTAATATTGTTAATTTAGACAAAATGCATGTATTAGTTCTAATAGTGGATTATTTAATCGACTTAAATCAAAATTAAGTAATTTGTTTTCATGCTTTTTCATTTCGATTGCTTTCAACATATTTAATTTGTAAGATGATGAAAATTTTAATAATTTTGTATTGTTGATTGAAAATCCATGACCTGTGTTAATTGAATGATGAGCGATAGCTGATTTCTCAGGGTTTGATTTTTAATGTGGTAGATGTGTTCTTTAAATATATTATATATTACCAGAAAAATGTTGGCGAACACAATTTTAATTTATCATTTAAATATTAACTTCAATATAAATTTAACATTAATTTAACATGAACTTAATTCAAAACAAAATTCATTCAAATAATTTTATATTATATAATGCAAAATGCATACTAAAGGAATTGTACGTATTTGTTTAAGTGGTGATTATAAAAAATACATGAGCGAAACCTTTTACTATTATTATTTAATTTGCTTGAAAATGAGAGTATATTCGTTTTCTAGCAAATTGGTGCGTCAATAATAAATGGACAGGACCGAAGAGTACGATAAAAGGTTTCCTTTTAGTGAAATCAGGAGAATTAATTATAAATTACTCTCGTACAGACCTTATTTCAATCAGAATAAATTGCTACAGATTATTTATTATCACTAATAATGTATTAAAATATATTGAGGGAAGTAATTATAACACATCTTTTTAAAATTAATTTTCTGTGAAAAACTAATTACAGCTTATGACACTTTAAGTTTAATTTCTTATATAAACTATATTAACCAAAAATTTCCGTTATTCAAATAGATAGTAATAAGTTGTTTATTTCTGTCATTCGGTTTTATGTTAAATTTTAAAACTTTAAAAACTTTAGGAGATTCTTACATCCGAACCGACGATAAAATTACTCTAAAATATTTACCTAATTCTTTTGTAAAATAAACTTGGCAGTTATAATAACATTTTTTTAAATATAAAAATATTTCATAAACGGCACGTAAATTACTTTAAAAATCTCTATAAAATTTTCAAATTATTCAAATATTAATATAAAATAAATTTACAAGAATCATATAACTTAAAAATGAAAAATCTGATGCAAATCTTTGTTTAATACATTTAACTATTTTTATAGTTGTGTATTTTTTGATTGGTTTATTAATAACCTTGATGATATTATCTATTACAGTTTAAGTGTAGGAAAAAAATTCATAGTAGAGGAGCAGAAAAAAACTAGGATTGATGATATATCAGAACAAAAGATATATTGAATTCATGATGCGTATACGTGATGAAATGCCATAATATATACATTGAAATAAAACAAAACAGTTCTATTCACCTGCCTGATGAAGAGACTGTGTGGCGAAACATATTGCAGTGTTTAACAATAAAAAGTGAAACCCTCTTAATTGTGCTGTTTTATTTCAAACAAAAGATATAATTTTGGAGGCTCCGCACAATAGGTTTATAATAAAAAAGGGAACTATCTTGATCAGAAAATATGTGGATTTTTTTTCTATGTAGACCTACATTTAAAATGTTTGTCTATTCTCCACTAAGTTCAAAATGCTAATGTTAAAAGTTTTTAATTTTTAACCAAATATGAGGAAATAATAGAATCGGTAGCCTTGTCCGATCTGAAGGGTAATATAAGTGAAAGTCCTACAAAGTAAATGATCAATTTGTGGGATTTATATCTTGTATTTGATTCTCATTTTTCACTTGGTGAAACATTATGTTGATAATAATTCTTGATAATGCCCCAGTGCCGAAACTAGTCGAATATAAAATAAACAATTTAGTGAAACAAACCAAGTGAATTTTTTCAACAACCTATTATTGTGGGATATAGTTTTACTTATGTTATAATATTTATTTGCACATTTATACAACTCTCTTGATCGGTTTTGATCACACAGTTATGTTTAAAATAAGAAGACTTTTGTAGTCAGAATTCTAGTTTATGTATCTTGTAGTTGAACACATTTACAAAATATTGTGATTTTAGCTTTACTCTAGCACTGTAGATATATGTGCCTGTTTGTCTACCCATCGCGTTTGGAACCTCGGAATCACGTTAAAACTACCAAGGCAGAATTAAAAGCAATACTCGTTAGTGCCTCGATGTTTTATTATTTTACCAAGACAAGTCAATAAATATGAGCTGGTATTGAAAGAAGATTTGCTAAATGATAGGATGACTTCCTTTGGATTAAGTCACACTGCAACATAAGTGACTGAAAACAGATCTCTAGTTTTATCCTAAAAGTAACTCTCAAAATTACTACAAGGCCTGACTATTGCCGCATATAATATAAGGAAGAGTAAGTCTCTATTTGTACTCAAGCTGACATTGATGGTGAAAAGATATACAATTTGATAAATTTTAGTAATTATTCAACAAAAATTTCCTGCAAGTATGAAGTAGGTTGCAATGGATGCAGTAAAAATTGTTTAACTGTAAGTAAATTGCTACAGGTTGTTAATATTTCACATTTTGTTATTACACATTCAATAATGTAGTCTAATATTTTCTGTTGCTCTTTTTTAATTATGAAAAATTATAAGTTCAAGACGTTGCAAATTAAGATTGTCAAAAAAATAGAGATCATCACTTCATAAAGTTTTATTAATAATATTAATATTAAATTTAAAGTAATATAAGATTTAGAAGCATGGGTGACACTTTTGTTCGTGTAATTAAATCAATAACGTGTTAAATTGTTATTCTTGTTTGTTTGCAAAATTATATTTAATAAATTATTACTTTATCTATATTATTATCATCAAATTGTATTATAACTAATAGTACTATAAACTAGTACCAAAATCTTCTTTTAATTACACGAACCAAAATGTTAGTCGTTTATGGGTGACGGGGCCCAGCGGAAACAGCCGTGAGACGTGTATGGATGACGCGGCGTTCAACGTGTTAAAGAGGAAAGAAACCTTAAAAATTTTAAACAGAAGGTATGTAACCTTGTTGATATTGAAGGCTTCTACTTCGTTATACATGTTGAATAGAAAATATATATAACCTTTTAAGGGAAATTGAACCTTACACAATCGAGGAATACTTAAATTCTCGTTAGAGTATAAGATACAATGTTAGACGTTATTTTGTACATAATAATTCTGTATCCGAAATAAAGTAAAATATTATTATTATTATTATTACTAATAATATTATATGTAGGAAAATATCCTAAGTCTTGGAAAGTAATTTTATGATTCGTACTTAAATATCTCGTATATAGGAGACAACTATCACACTTCCACTATTATCGTATATCTAAGGTTATATACGTGTTTATTTTAATTTTATATTGAATCAAAAATATATGTGTGAACTATCATTATTTCAATCTATGATACGCAAAATACTAATTACATAAATACGATTCTATTGTTTGAAACTTGTTTTTACAACGATAATTATATACTCATTAAATATAGTTCAATTCAACCGCTAATTCACTCTTGTAAATGTATATTCAAATGATTGCAAACTAAATGCAGTGCGTGGAATTTAATTAATAAATAAACGTTTTGCTTTATTTGATTTACGGCTAGTATGATCAATATTGATTAATAGGAATGTAATTGAAACAGTTTGCGGTTCGAGATTAACACAAAATAACATTGTTTGTAATACTAACCTGTATTAGGTTTTAAATCCGACCACATTGGTGTGTAACTATTTCAATTATTAGTTTAGTTGTAAAAATGCACCAAAAAAATACAATAATTGTAATATGTATTATCAAATCTTTATTAGAAATTATGGTTCAAATTTTCGATTTTAAGAATTTTACGTAAGCTAATTTAAATAAGTAATAAAAAATACAAATAAATATAATCATGAATAGAGCTAAAAGACTACAAGTCGAAAGATTATTTAACGTTTAAGTAAAAAAATGCATAAATCGTATGTATTCCTTAAATACTATACAGAGTAAATAGAAGCAGTATTGATGAAGTCTATTCATGGGATGGAGTGGAAGATTATTTCAAGAAGTAAACTCCAAGCGTTCTCTTTTCAGCTAAAATTTTAAGTACTTTTTTAAGTTTTTTATATACCTGTGATATTTCAATAGAAATGAGAGTAAGGATGAAAATTAATAAATAAATAAAAAATAATAAATATTGAGTAGTAGTGTAATTATAAAATAAATAACATCCTTATAGAATTTTAAACAAAGTTATTGCTATTTATAGCAGCGTTACAAAAATAATTTAATTTAATATGTTTAATTTTAATTTTAGGTCTGCAGAAGCCATAGTCTGGCGAAATAATGGTTATTTAAAATAAACAAATCTATAAAACATGTTTATTACATTATTTATTTTTAACAAATTTATATATACACATTTAATTCAATATATTTTATATTATTTTATAAAATACAATTATTTTATGAAAAAATATTATAAATTTAGGTATAAATAAATTATTAAATAACAAATTACTGACATACAAGAGTAAATATTCATTAATTGAAGTATAAAATATTAAAATAATATAACAATAATTAAGTAAAACCCCCAGATGATTATATTGCTATTTAAATATACATATATTAAAAATAGACCAAATTTTCCTATAACATAAAACTTTTATCTTTGGACACTTTGGCATAGTAAAATACCTTATGTCTTGAAAACTCTATTTGAATCACTTTCTAGAAAATAACTTTTCCGGCTTGGTGGTGAAGAATGAATCGAGCCAATTTTTGATACCCTGTTCTGAAGTGAAGCGTATTCCGGTGAGGGCATTCTGCATTGATCTGAACAAGTAGTAATCAGAAGGGGCTATGTCTGGGTTATAAGGCGGGTGAGGTAGAACTTCCCACCCACTGTTTTTCAAATAGTTTTGAACCGGTCTTGGAACATGTGGCCAAGCGTTGTCATCATGGAAAATTATAGATTCGTGTCTGATTGCATATTCTGCTCGTTTTTCCGCAATTGCTCTCTTCAAACGAATTAATTGTGTTCGGTAGAGATCCCCTTTGATCGTCTGACCCGATTTAAACAGCTCATAATCTCATAATACAACACACCCTCCTGATCCCATCAAATACAGAGGTACAGATACTTGCCGCCATGGATATTCGGTTCTGCCGTGGATGTTGATGGTAGGCCGGGCTTCACATACGATTTCTTGCCCTTGGGGTTATCGTAATGAATCGATTTTTCATCACCAGTGACAATCCGATGCAAAAATGACTTCTTTTTGTGGCGCTGAAGTAACATTTCCGACATACAAAATCGGCGTTCGATGTCTCTTGGCTTTAATTCATACGGCACCCAATTTCCAAGCTTTCAGATGAATCCCGATGCTTTTAGACGTCTGGAAATAGTTGCTTGATCAACTCCCAATGATTTTACAAGATCTATTTGCGTTTGGAATGCATCTTCATCAAGCAATGCCTCCAATTCTTCATCTTCATCGTTCATCGTCTTCTAAGTTGAAATCGCCACTTTTAAACCGTGCAAACCACTTCTGGCACGTTCTTTCAGCAAGAGCCTAAACCTCTACTAAAATACAAAGACTTTCGGTAGCACTTTTCTTCATGTTAAAGTAATGAAGAAGAACAAAATGTTTACGCTTCAATGAAATTACATATACTGAAAAAGACGCGCAATGGCGGTAGCTTTCAAATGAATATAGTCACGGATGGACACGACGCGAAATAATACTAGTAACGCCCTCTCTTAGAAAACCGCATTAATGAATGCATATAAGGAACGTAATAAATATGTAGTTTATTTTTAGACCTTATAAATATATCAGAAGGTCTAAGGTATTACATAGCATTGGTAACTGTAAAGTTATTATAAGCAAGGGCTTGTAACATAATATTTATTGCTAACAATAAACAAAATCCTCAGAGACAAATTTTCAGAACTCTAAAGAGCGCAGCTTTTACGAATGAATTCGAGAATTATTCATACGCAGAAAGTGCAGTAGATTAAAAAAAAACATCTTAGAATATTAGATATAATAAGTAACTTGTACAAAAACTAAAGGGCTTGGGTGTAGAAAACTCGCTATGTCCAAGAATTTGCTAATATTTGATAATGCTTAAGATGTTATTTGTAGAAACTATCAAATCATGTATATAAAGTGTCCAAGAAATAGAATATTCAATTGTTATTTAACAAAATAACTAACTGATTTCTAGAAAAAAAAATTACAATCTTTAGTTACGGTTGGAAGATTTCAGATTTCAACAGTAACTAGAAGTTTTAAAGATATTTTTCTTGTTAAATATTATATTTTCGACTTATGAGCAGAGAGGAAAGAGGTTATGTAGGTAGACCCAGTCTAAGAATACGAAGAGAGCGTAATTTAAAATTGAATCTTGGTACAGAACTTTATAAAATGAAACCATTAGTACTTTATAGAACTTAAAATCGAGTTCATGTATATAAAGTATGTACAAACATGAGCTCGGAAGTAAATTTAGAAATTAATAAATAGATAATACCATAAGGAATTTATCATTAATAATCAACTTTTATGGGATACAAGATATAAGGGTGCGTTTTTAAGTTCGAATGAAAGAGGATAAAATAATATTACAAAATTGTTTTTTTTTAATATATTCATCTGCAACCCTAGCATATTTTTCAGATTAATGAATTAACTTATTATGATTTATCCTTCTCTTAAAAATCCTTCTTTCCTCCAAGTTCTTTTTTTCAGATTTCGAAAGATATAATAGTCGCTAGGAGCTAAACCTGGTCTCTAAAAGCAGCCAAGCAGTTTGTGAACAAGAGCCTTGTCGTGGTAGAACAGGACATCTTTGGTTAATTTTCCTTTTTCTAGCCTCTTTTAACTGCTCTACAATTAAGGCGTAGTATTCTTCTGTTATAGAAACACCTATTTACTTAAAATCAATTAACAGAATGTGTTTTGTGTCCCATAAAACTGTCGCCATGTGCTTTTGACTGTGACACCTTGAAAATCTTAGGCGATGATATACCCTTTTTTATGCCGCTGGATGGAATCTTGCTTAGACTCGGGTTATAGTGATAAACCCAAGATTAATCTCCAGAGTAACAATTTGCTCCAAGAAACTATCTTTGTCTCCAAAATATTAACTGATGAAGCTGTTATATGTTGAAAATTCATATTCACTTGTTTGGTTGTTGAAGTAAAAACACTTAAATTTTCAATTCCTTCGCCTGAAGTAGCCATAGCGTGGCGAAACAATTGTTGCGTTTTAAGAAAGCAATAATACAATGTTTTAAAAATTTAAGTGTTATTACCTCAACAACCAAACAAATCTTTATTACACTGGTTCAAAAACGCACCCGAACACTGGACGCGCTACTGTTTTTTGGCGGTGTAAGCAATCTAAGCCCCTATCTTGCATTAACTTTTGCCATGCCGAGATGATTATGTAAGACCTTAAAAGTGGTTATTTCAGATACTCCAACTATTTCTGTGAGTTGTTTTTTCTTCAAGCGTAGATCCTCTAACATTAAATTTTCGTTTATTTCGATTAACTTCAATTGATTTCCAGTCTTGCTTAAAGAGATTTTGCCACTTGTATACCATAGATTTTCCTGGACAAGAGTCCCCGCAAACAGATGACATCTTTTTCAATTTGGTTTGAACATTTTTTTCTTGCTTGGTAAGGAACTTTATAACGGTGCGGAACTCTATTTTCTCCATACTTCACAATTTCTTCTGGATTCAGTTGCTTGATCGACGATAGTTCACAGACTACTGACCACGATATCATGATACTCTTAATATATACTAATGATCAGTCACTGAAAACGTTGAAAACATTTGGACCTGCGCGAGCCCACCCTTCGTGAATCTAAAAATGTACCCTCGTGGTATTGAACAATTGCAAAAATAGCAACAGTTAAAGTTTTAATAAGTATTTCTAATTGAATATCTTAGGAAAGTTCCACTATATTGTCTACTAAAAATATATAGTTTTATATTTGAGAGATATATGCGTATAATCTTGCTATAATAAATTCACTTGAATATTTTTGAGCTGGTGTTGAGTCTTTTTATCTTGTAAGTCAAATTCAAATTCTGCAAAACTAATGCTGGATGAGAGAAATAAGTTAGATAATAAGTGTAGTCGAGATGGGCGAGTTCCAAATTTCTTAGAAATTATTAAGTGTGGCTTTTCCGCATTTTATTGCTTTATGAATTTCTAGACCCTCTAGAAATTATGTACATATCTCTTTAAGAATGACATATATTCAAAACTAGTCGGAGTAAAATAAAAAAGCAAGTGAAACAAGGAAGAAGAATAATTTATTGTTGAGTCCTAACAAAAGAAATTATAGTTGTCAATAAAACAAATTCTCAAATTGTTCTGATCGAATATTTTCTTGTTTTGTTAAATTGATTTTTAAAGGGTCTATGATATTTTTTTGGAAAGTATATGTTCATTGTCATTCGTTATAACCAAGTTAAAATATTCGATGAAATCTTTATTGGTTTTCCCTTCAACATATTATTAAGTTCGTTTATGTAACAGCTAAACTCACCAACTTAGACAACTGAGAGCTCAGATGATAAAGGTAGTACCATACCTATGGTCAGAGGTTAATTGTTAAATATAATTAGAAGTTATTAGAAGAGAACACGTTATTATTATTATTGAAAGTGTTTTCTTTATTCTTAATATCGAAATGTGAATGCTTTCGAAAACCCAAGAGATAAATTTGTTTCAAATACAATTGAACTTTTAATAAAGGCAGCTGCTCCAAGTTTGTCATTTAAGCGTTTTTATAGACTTTTTAAGGATGGTATGATTTTTTGAAAGATAAACTTTGGCAAAATTTTCTTTGGCGATTAGTTTTATTAGAATTGCAATTATTGCTGCTGATATAATATAAAATCATACATTTATCCTCCAGTTTTTACTTCTGGAGCCTATTATCAAAACCAGAGAACTTTGCTTAGAGATTATGAGAAAACTATCACAGTGGAAATATTCAATATTTAAAGAGGGACAAGCCTAAAAAGCTTGGTTAAGAACCTATACTTGTTATACCGTATCATTAAGTATTATATCATAATGTTATCATAAATTGCTTGAAACAGATTAAATAGATTCATGAAATTTTAGATCTTATCCTCTGAGAATTATGGATTAATAACATCTTTTACAATTCCCTTGTATTTAATGGGTTATTTAGGTACATATGTTACATATAATTTTTTTTAGAAAGTTATATACGAATTTTTCAATATAAATTAAATTCAAAGGGCAATCAGATAGATTAAACATAGTTATTTTGTTGTGTAAATTTTTTAATAGTTAATTCTATGTATAAATGGGGTAAAACATTTAGTTAAGTTTAGGGCATTGGTTTAGAGGCTATGTTATCAGGGAGTTTATCAAGAGGTTCCCCGTGATTGTACCCATTTATGTGTGAATTATTACGATCACAAGGTGTTTAGCATAATGAAAATAAAATAGAAAGAGAAGAGGAAGAAGAAAAACCGAAATGTATATAAGTAGAATACATGCGTATAGTAGACCAAAATCAGCGAAGATAATTTAAGACTTCTTTCAATAAAAGTGTGCATTTACTTTGTATTTGTATTTACTTGTTTCAGTAATTAGTTATGTTTGTAATTATTCAACTTAATTTTATTTATCTGATTTTTCAGGATATACAAAACCATAATTAGAGTAATAAATATGTAAAAAATAATCTGCACCACTATTAAATTGACTAGAAAAAGTAGCTACTAATAACAAAACTTAGTCTACATAGTAGTTGGTTTTAAGAAGAGACAGGTGATTTAAGTTTTTTCCCTACAAGATGATCATTTTTATAATTAAATTTTTGAGATAAAGATGAAATACATACCAGATTAAATAATACTTTGACGTTGTAAGGAATATCTACATTGGTTTTATTTACCATCAAAATACTTCACTTTATTCACCATCAAAATACTTATATATTTTAATAATTTATGTATTTAAACTATTTGCCTTTGGATTTAAAATTATTTTAAATATTACATTTTATAAAATTAATCTTTTATTATTTTAAGTGAAGTCATACTGTTTTACATATATTTTTGTTAGTTATTCTTTCTCGAATTGACTGTAAACTATATAATTGTAGAGTCTTTAATTTAAGTAAATCAACAAAACAACTGTTCATTCATACCTGGTAATTAATTTAATACAAAAATTATATTCCGTATAGACTTTCGACCATCCTTAATATATTTTTCATTATATGTCTTCTTAGAAACATATACAATTTTAGTGGTCTAGATTATAGTAATTAAATAAAATAACTTTTTAAATGGCTAACATTAAAACTTATCACGTAATATCAACCTAATTTTACAAACGAGGATTATTAAACAAGTGTGACATTGTTAGCGTTAGTGTGGAAGAATAAAAGTTAAAGTTGTATAATTTAAGTTTTTTTCCTGGAAAAGTGGACGAGTCGCAATATTAGAGATGAAGTAGTTAAGTTCCAGTTTTCGGAAGATGAATTGCCACCACGCCCACCCGCCGGCGGTGTTGTTTTGTAGGAAATGGTAAACTGGATGTGCGATTGTTCGAAATGACAATAATAATGTATCCGCACACTTTCGCAGATTAAACATCCACTTGGATGTATGCGAGAAGTTAGCTTTGATAATCCGATGTTTACATAGCAAACAAGATGAGAGCGCTGCGGAGATGAAAAGATAATTTCGCATCGGCGTCTCGAGTCTGGATATATTGTGCTTATTGTAAACCTGAAAAATATTTAAAATCATAAATAATCCCGCTTTATAATATTATTTAGTACACACAATAAATAGTTTGATAAAATCAGTAGGAAGTAATGCGATTACAAGTTACTGATTACATTTAAGGTACCGGGTGTTTCTAAATGAATATCGGTGTTTTAACGCTTTATAGTAACTTAAAATCATAATTAAAATCCATATTAATATTGAATTTTTAAAAAGATCAAAATCTGTTCACCCTGAGAATATCCTGTTTAAGGCTGATTTAACACCTTATCAGCAGAAATTTTTGAAAGGGTTGCGTGATGAGTTGGCTCTACGTACTAACTCCGGTAAAGCCAATCTTTCTATACGATATATTAATGGATCTCCTAAAATTGTCAAGAACATATATAAAAGAATTTTAGATGATCAACCGAATATTTGCTCCCTTAGCATCATAGAGGAGGAAGGGTTTAAGTGGAAGAACACGATTTGCAATTGTGAACTTTGCCCGTGCTGCTTTCGCCCAAAATTTGACGTATGTTTTTTTTATTGTAATGATTTGTAATATTTGTAATTTTTAAGAAACAAAAATATACCAAAACATTAGAAAAAATGAGTATATATTTCCAATAATGTCGGTGGTATTAAATCTAAATTACGTGATTTTGCATTAAATTTAAGCACTTCTAATTATGATATTATCATCATCATTGAAACTTGGCTATTGGATAAAATACATAATAGTGAATTCAATGTTAATAAGCATAATATTGATGGAACTGATCGATCGCCATTTAATTCAAATATATTAAGGGGCGGTGGTGTAACATACTTGCGAAAAAAATTTAAGCTGAATAAATATTCTTGTATCCATCAACTCTATCAAACAAATTTTTGTAAAAATTTGTTTAAACAAATCTAACTATATGCTCACACCGCACCGAATTCTTCTGTTGAAATGCTTGAGTCCCATTGCCAGGCGATCGAGAAAGTTATGGAAACTTCTCAAGTGAGTGAATTATGCATCTGTGGAGACTATAACTTATCAGATATCACCTGGGTTAATGATGAACTAGGGGTCTGCAACAACAACCAATCAACACGACAGAGTGAGTGAGTACTTATAGATACAATGGGATTTTTTCATCTTAACCAGTTAAATAATATTTCAAATGCTAGATATGCACTATTGGACTAAGTGTTCGGTTCTAGTGATCGCTGCCGTATTTTTTGGCCGTGGATCTCCTTTGTAAAATCATTTTCCATCATAAAGCGTATAATATTGAATTTAAATTTAGAAAAAATCTTGACTCTTCATTCTCTAAAACTTCTTATTAATAATGAATGGATTATTCATAGAAATTATTGTATTTTTAGCATCTCTTGATTGATTTAGTCTACTACAGCTATGTCATAATGTTGATATAGCAGTTGATTGCTTTTGTAACCTGTTACATCTTGCTGTTGAATTATTCGTTCCGCAAAATTTTACAAATCTAATTATCCAAAATGGTTGAATGATGATCTTATTGAGTTAATTAAACAAAAGAAATTTGCACATCGTAAATACAAATCGACTAATGAATTTATTTATATTTGATCAACTGTGGCAAGATTTTGAATCACTTAATAACCATCAAGTTTATTAATGTATATAAAAAAATCAACCGGTTTTCCTACAACAATGTATTTAATTTATTTGTATGATAAACATAGCAGTAATCTGCATGAATTGGTGAACTTATTTGCAGTTTTTTTTGTTACAGTATATACTACTGATGATTTCAATGTTATTCAGCTAGATAGTGATGTGTTTAAAGACACTATAATAGATCCTTCGTTTTCTTTAAAGTGTGACACTCAAACTATTGATTTATTAACTATAATCTTCATGCTCCAGTAAACCGGATGCCGTTTATTTTTTTAAGAAACTGCATCTGTACTGTGGAACAGGCCCGCTCTATTTAATTCAATATATCGATCGCATGATTAAAAAAACGAGTTATTTAACCCCAATTTTTAAAAATCATGATGGGCATGACGTTATTAAATTTCGAAGGGTTTGCATACAACCTGTTATTCCTAAATTGTTTGAAAATATTATTACTGAGCCGCTTAGTTGGGGAAGTTAAAAAATTATTGTCCAGAACATCATGGTTTTAAATCCGGTAGATCCACCACAACTGGTTTACTACAGTATACTTCATATCTTTCCAACCCTTTGGAAGGGGGATCCTTAGTTGACTCTGTGTACACCGACTTTTCTAAAGCGTTCGGCCACGGGCCATATAAATTACTACTGCAGAAACTTGGTCTGCTAGGATTTAATAATCAGGTTGTTAGTTGGCTCCGCTGTTTTCTTGTGAATAGGTTTCAGATTGTTTAAATTGACATGTTTAAATCTCGATGTAATCATAAGTTCCTCAAGGGTCTCATATCGGACCTGTTATTTTTAATTTGTTTATTAATGATGTTACAGATCAATTTAACAATTGCAATTTTTTGATGATCTAAAAATATACCAGATTATACATTCCCATAATGACACCCAGCAGCTACAAGATAATCCAAAAAATTGGTCAAATTTATGTAACATAAATCATTTGCTGCTAAATATTAGTAAATGTAAAGCTATAAGTAGTTAATTGTGTAATTTATAACTCAGTATTGGAGAATGTCGATGTAATACATGACTTAGGTATTACTATTGATTGTAAATTCACATTTACTACTCACGTTCAAAGCTTTGTTAACACTTTAGTTTTTGTCACTCCTGTTGGAAAAAATGTCTCCATATTTACTCTAAAACTTCTTCACTGTTCACTAGTTCGTTTACTAATTTAATATGCCTCCATTATTTGAAATCCCCACAAACAGTATTTATTAAATCTGGTAGGAGTTCAAAACAAATTTTTAAGGTTTATCAGTTATAAACTCGCAATTGACTCTTCCTTGATTAATTATAAAGATTTACGGTTTAAATTTAATATTGACTTGTTGCAGTTTCGTCGCATTTATCAAGACCTTTGTTTTCTGTTTAAATTAGTTAACAACTAAATCGACTGTGCTGAGTTATTAGTTATGCTAAATTTTTGGTATCAACTTAGTGGCATGCAGAAATAGTACTTTATTTAGATTAACCACTCATCGCACAAATTATGGATTAAAATTATCTTATATTGAGGATGATGAGAATACCCAACATAACATAACTTACTTTTACTGACAATTTTTTTGATTATATTTTGATATATTTGTAGACATTTATACATCTTGTATATCTTTAAGAAATAAACCTTGTAAGCTTATACATATATAACTATTTGAGTTGCCATTTCATTTTATGAATGAATTATGATACTAAGTTTTCAATAATGAGTACTAAAAAGTGTTAAAATCCTGATATTTATTTAGAAACACATGTTATAAATTTAAAGCTAGTAGTCTTACTCAATTTCTTATAAATTTTAAAACCGTTAAAGGTTTTATAAAAAAACTAAGCAATATTTCAACACTTAAAAATATTTTCTAGACTATGTTGATTCTCGTAAAATGTGTTTTGTTGCATCTATTATACTTCAACCAATTAGGACTTTAACCAATTGTCAATTAAACTAATTTAAAAGTTGTTCGGAATTCATTCATTTATTTTAGTTGGTTTTTGATACAATTTGTGTATTTATTTAATTTTCGGGCATTTAAAAAAGTCATTTTGTCGTGCTGTAAATTGAATCTTAAGTAAGTTAAGTAAGAAATTCATTTGAATTTCGCGCCTGTCGCCTACACGTAAAACTTGTCAAATAAAAATTCACACTTTGCTGCATTTTCCAAAGGGTGATGTTAGTCAAACAGAAATGGAAAAAGTTGCAAATATTACAAATCCCTCTACTTCGGTTAACTTAATAGCTGTTGCTATTTCCACTTATCGAACTACTGTATTGTTAACCACTGCGCTCATAGAAGTTCGTGATTCATTTGGTAATTTTCACACTTTACGGGCATTACTTGATACAGGTAGTCAGGCAAATTTCATCAAAGAACGTTGCATACAAAAATTGAAGCTACAAAGGGCCTATTCGCATATTTCTATTCAATGAATAAATTCTATGTCTTGATTCTCCTCTCAAAGTGTTACTTCCTGTACTATAAAGCCTGTGAATTCTGAACTTCATTTTACTTTGGATTGCATAATTCTTTCAAATATCTGTGCTAATATGCCTGCATCCGTCATTCCTCAAAATAGTTTTTGGAAGCATTTAACTAATTTAAAATTAGCTGATCCTAATTATGGAATTCCCAGCACTGTTGATTTGCTCTTTGGGGCCGATGTGTTTTTCTCTGTTTCGTTGGCTAGCAAATTACGTGAAGGTGATACTGCTCCAGTAGCAGTAAATACACTTTTTGATTGGATTTTGATGGGTAAATTGGAGTTTCCCGGATCCATATGGAGTGATACTCAGGTTAGTTCATTATACACTGCTCTTGAATTTGACATGAGGGGGAAGGTCTCGCTGTCCCCTGAGGATCATAAGGTAGAACAAATCTTTAAAAGCGATTATTTTCTTGGCCATTCTGGTCGGCTCGATCATATGAAATGTCTGTAAAAAGATTTGCTTCTCTAGAACGTCGATTGTCTCAGAATTACGAACTTCGTTCGCTTTATTTTGATTGCATGAAAGATTATTTAAAAATAGGTCATATGGAAAAAATACCGTCTCACCAACTTTAAATTCAGTACTATATTTCACATCATTATGTAATGAATCCTGACAGTACAACGACCAAACTTCGAGTCCTGTTTGTGGCTTCAGCAAAATTCTTGGTCATTCACTGAATGATAATCTGTTGATAGGTCCCAAACTTCACACTAATATTTTCTCGATTATCTTGCAATTTCGACTTCATACTGTTGTGTGCACTGCTGACATCAAATAGATCTGCAGACAAATATTGGTTCGTGAAGATCTTCGCAAAATTCAAAAATAATTTGGCGTTTAGCTCCTTTGGATGAATTAGAGACCTATCAACTAAATACAGTTACATATGGAATTTCGTCTGCTCCATACTTCGCTATTCGATTTTGGAGTTAGCCCGAATCAAACAATCAACCTTATGCTTCGCATGTCATATCCACTGATGTCTATGTGGACGATCTTGTTTCGGGATGTTCCTCGTTGCAAGATGCTAAACTTACAGAGATTACTGACGTGTTGAAATCAGGAGGTTTTGAATTACGTAAGTGGCCAAGCAATATTCATGCCTTACTTACTTATTTGACAGACAAGTCAGATGCGTCGTCGTTGTCACTGGATAACAAAATTTTGGGACTTTGTTGGCAACCAGATTCAGATTGTTTTTTTCTTTAAAGTAAAATTATTTGATAAACCTTGGTCTAAATGAACTATTTGGTCGGATGTTGCTCGCATCTTTGATCCTCTAGTACTAATCTCGCCATTATCATTTTTTGCTAAAAGGTTGATTCAACATTTATGGACACTTCATCTAGATTGGGATTGACTTCCTCCATCGTATGTAGTAGAAAAGTGGTTAAGCTTTAGATCACAATTGTCGTCAATCGCTTCTTTGCAAATTCCTCGTCATCTCGCCTTGGATAATACATCAAATTATCAGTTACATGGCTTCTGTAACGCTTCAGAAGCAGACTACGCAGCTGTAATTTATTTTCGTGCTTCGTCTGTACATAAAATAGATAATTCATTGTTTGTTCTAAATCAAAGGTAGCTCCTTTAAGACCTCATAGAATCAGCTTTGGAAACTTTCAAGGATATCGTAAAATTTGATCAAATAGTTGCATAGTTGGATTCATTGGTGAAGTTGTCATGGATAAGATGTTAGCCGCACAGGTGGAAGACCTTTGTGAGTAATAGAGTGTCGTATATACAGTACATAGGGCACCGGCCAGTATGTGGCGTCATGTAGCCACTCTTGATAATCCAGCTGATTGTGCATCTCGAGGCTTGGCTCCTGATGAGTTATTCACTAAAGTATTGTAGTGGGCGGGGACAAATTGGCTGTTACAATTAGCAGATTTATGGCCAAATCGTGTGTCGGTCTGTAACACCTTAGATGTACTAACAAAAGAAAAACCTAGCAACAATTCCTACAAGCATATTTGATAATTTATTAAATAACTTTTCGCCGCTTCGCAAGATATAAGAGATAGTTGCTTACATGTTACGCTTTATTAGAAATTCTAAAGGTAAATCTTCGCTACATCCTTCAATGTCACTTGATGAGATTTACATTGCACTTGGGAACTTAGTTAAATATGTACAAGCTACAGTTTTCTCTGAAGAGATTTTGAAACTTAATCAAGGAAAAATATGTAGTAAACTTTTTCGTTTGTTAGCTCCATTTCTAGATAACAGGAGAATTGTGAGGGTGGGCGGCAGACTATACCGTTCTTCTTTGCATTATGATGCAAAACATCCAATGCTTCTACCAAGTAAGCATCGGCTGATAACCCTTATCATTGAACAATATCATAGAGACAATTTTATCCTGGTTGTCAGGCATTGCGTTACTTGTTAGCGCAGCAGTTTTAGATTTTTTCGTGTCGACGTAAAATAAAACGTGTTATAATATTTTAATGTATACGCTGTTTTCGCGTGAAACCTAGGTTTCAAATACCATTTATGGGTAGTTTACCTATTTCTCGTATCTCGCAAGTCGAGCAATTTGTGCGCACTGGAGTAAGCCCGGTGATCACTTTGGGTAAGCATCGTGGAGCAAAGTCCTCAAAGGCGTACACATGTGTGTTTGTATGCTTTGCCACAAAGACTATCCATCTGGAATTGGTCTCTTGGTTGACATCGGACGCATTCTTAGCTTGCTTTCGTCGCATTGTAGCTTGTCGTGGTCGCTGTACTGATTTGTACAGTGATTGTGCAACAAACTTTTTGGGAGCTAATCAGATGCTATTACAAAATTCTGTTGAGAAATTATCCATTAAGTGGCACTTTAATCCATCCAGTGCTCCACATATGGGTGAACATTGGGAGGCAGGGGTAAAATCGGCCTAAACATACTTGACACGAGTCGTTGGTGAGCAGATACTGACGTATGAGGAACTGAACACAGTCCTAATTAGCCGTCACTCGCTTCCTCTTGGGTTGCATGGAGTGTCAAAAGCATCCTCGTTCCCCCTCGCCCGTTTCAGTATTACCTATCCCTAGCCCCAGTCTTACACTCCCCTTGGTATCGACCACAGCACCATTACATCCCCTGCAACCCCTTCCATCCACAAATACCGACCTATTTGGACTTTGGAAAGCCATCTAAAAGTAAAACTCAAAACTAATTCAAAACGAGGTTATCCGAGGTTATCCTCAATTCAAGACCATTGTGCCCAGTTAGCTCTGTACCTATGATTTGTCAGTTTGGACTCCTGGTCATTTTCTTTCTTTGGAAACATTAAGTGCTCCTCCAGAGGAAGATTCTGCGGAGGTTAAACTTTCACGCTTATCCAGATGGCAGCTGTTGTTGCGTGTGAATCAAGATTTTTTGCGTTGTTGGCATACTGAATACTTACAAACGCTGCAACAGCACTCTAAATGGTTTTCACTAAAGGGTGAAGTGTATGAAAATTCATTAGTTCTTATAAAACAGGATAATGCCCCCCGCCCTGAACCTGCATCGCGGAGAAGATGGGATTGCAAGAGTTGCTACTGTGCGGACTCCTTCGGGGTTGTTTCAGAGTCCTATAGTAAAACTTGCAATCTTACCTGTTGATCCATAAAAAATCTTATGGTTTTGGTGGGCGGAATGTTCGAAAATCATTCGTTTATTTGATTTGGTTTTTGATACAATTTGTGTATTTATCTAATTTTCGGGGATTTTAAATTAGTCATTTTGTCATGTCGTAAATTGAATCTTAAGTAAGTAATTAATTTAATTTTCACACCTTATATAGTTAATTTTGTATTATGTTGGCAAACCTTACTATGTCTCTTTGGGATACTTTTAAAAAGGCTTTCTTCTGCACGAGACGTCCTCATATACAGTTGTTGTCGTTGTATCTTAAAATTATGTGTTAAATGAAGAACAATTGCGTGCTTTTCAACCCCTATATTCCGTTCACATCAGTCTGGCTAGGCCGGAGAGAAAAGAGGAAGTTACATTGGTAAGTGTCCCTTTGATTTATTGAGGTTTGCTGTCGTTAAATAAATGTCATCAAGCGATTTTTGCATTCTTCATTCGCGACTTTAGGAATTTTCAAATCTAGAATTACCATATACGGCAAGGTCCGGATTTGAAATTTCTACACTATTTACGAAGAGTCTATGCTTTCCTTTGAGCTGTCTAGGCTTATTGAAAAATAATTCTACCTAGAGCTTGTACCCCCAATGTGATTTAGAAATCAATGTTTATAATAATACGCTAAATAACCTGATGTAGGCTTTAGTCCGGATATTTTTCTAAATTATCGACAGTACTCTATCTCCTATCTCAATCAATATCAAGAGATAACAACTAAGTTATATCTACCTAGATACCTAGAGTTATATCACTCTTGGAAGTCCAAGAGCTCGCATTGTGATGTTTCTATGGTATTTTGTGTTATATGGTTAGTGGAGAGTGAAGAGATAATAATCGTTTCATAGAAACTAACAACCAAATTTCAAACACAATAAGACAGCTTCTTACAAATGAGCTTATGTTATTTTATGTGAATATCTTCAGCCTTTCCAACAACTAAAGCTTTCCAGTCTATCACATGCCATCAGTATAAGAAAAAATATCGATGCTACTCTTCCATTTTAAATAAAGGATTTCTAATAGCATTAATCTAATATGCCACAGAGAAGAAGAGCTATCATAAAAATAGATGTGACAAAACTCTGCCCGCATGGAAGAGTGCTGTCCCTTTGCTATGAAACCTAGTTGTTGATGGTCTGCTGGAATTATAGAAAATATGACTTTTAACAGTCTAAATAGAAAACATGGCAATTCTCCTAATTTAGAAAATATGGCAACGAAACATATGTCATATGCTCATGACATAATAAATAAAGAATGCACACACAAAGAATTATTGATCAAACGTTTAAATATTTTCATTGTTTAGAAGATAGAGAGCAAAAAGTATTTCGAGACATTCAGCTTTTGAGATAAAGAACTAAAAGGTGTAAAATATTCCTCGATATTAATTGAAATACTCATTTCGTGAAGAAGTTTAATGAAAAAAGCCGAGCTCTTTGGGAAATCAAACAAACTTTGAAAAACGATAGGTACTTCTATGAATCTACACGGATATCGAGCAGCCAATGAAATGGCCATGGAAACCCTTGTAGAAGCCACATTGGGATATATTAGAGGTACCTTTTAAGCAATGAGAAATCCTGAAATGCCGAATGAAAGTATCCCTTAAAATTATATATTTACTAGGAAGCTTCAAGGAGATTTAAAACAAGATACTCTGGAGCAGGAAATAAACGAAATAACATAAGAGTCATCGATAAAAATAGGCCCAGGTCTAGAACTGTACTACAGAAACATGTCCATAAAGAAAAGTACTGGATAGACTAGACAATAAGCACACCAATAAAAAATGGAACTCATAGAATATCAAAGAAGCCTCGAATAAGATCACAAAAATATACACCCATGGCAGAACAACAACAGTAATTGCTAGCGGTTAACTTGCCTTAGCATAAACTCTGAAATATTGCAAAAATTTAGAAGCAATAACTTTAGACAATAAGGAAACTCTATGCTGGGCTGAAGGATTTAACAAGAAGGCCAATAACAGAACAGTAGATGGACTGATAAATAGGTAGGCCAGGTCTTTTTTCGTGAAGAAAGAGGGTAGCTCAACCAGTTTCAAATACTGGTCTTTTTTGTCGCTTGTTCTGTAAGACTTATGGAGTGCTATTGATTTAGATTTTGTCAATGACTTGAAATGACTGGAGCACGACAGGTAATCTTGCCCCGATTAGGAAAACAAGGCTTTCTGTATTCCTATTGGACAATCTAAAATCTAGATACAAAATAAATACATTTTTATTTGTTGTTTGTATAAAATATATGAAGAATATTATTACAAAAAGTATATTACTTATTACATTTTCAAATATATTTTTTGATTAATACATTTGTTTAATTTTTAATTTAATATAAATAAAACACATTCGTTACTTTCAACAAATTACTTCTAATATTTAAACTTTTAAGTGCTTTTATTTTATAAAACATAAAAGTCTGCTTAAATATTCATAATTCATAAAATTAATCAATTCATTTCGTTCGATTTAAAAAAATAACTAAATGCGGTTCGTACAACTTGTAATATGGTTAAAATATATATTTTAAAAATTGAATAACATGATTAAATAGAAGGTGTAGTTTAAGAAATATTATACATTACAAGGTTAGTAAAGGTAGCATAGAGTGAAAGTCAAGAATAACCTTACAAGTATATACAGAGGGTCATTAGCACCTTACAAGAATTTAAATAGCATGGATGTATGTAGCTATAACTCTTCAATATTCGAGTTTCGTGTGAGAGCTAACCACTCCCACCCAAGTGAAACTCGAACTTAACAACTAAGAACACTCACGTACCCATCAGTGATGCATCAACAAAACATGCAATATAATATTTAGCGTACGTTTTTAACAGCACAGTAAACGATCGCCACGTTAAACCATAAATAATTCCCCCCCCAAAGGGCAAAGGTTTCGGCGGTGCGGTACCGATACGGAATCGCCAGGGGTGGAATTAATAATAAACGCGGGGGCAATTAAGAGGAATAGTTATTGTGAGGCTCGTTAAGTGTATTGGGGGTAACCTTTGTTTTCCGCCCTTTGCCATTCGGGGATGAAAATTAGCGAGTATTTTGATTAAATCTGTAAGGTTGATTTTATTCGCTTTGTAGCATTTATGTGATTTTATCAATTCGTACCTGAAACTATGTTTAGAACTGATTCTGAATTTATTGTATAATAAAATTAGGCAGAGAAAATTTATTTACATATTAGTTTAAATTAGTTTATTTATCTATTGTAAATTTAATACAAAAACTTTTTTTATAAAATTTCACATAAAATTTCATAATAAAAAGCAATACATTAATAACTCTGATCTAAAATATTACGGTCATATTTAATCTGCGTTTACTTTTTAATTTTTAATAAAGTACATATTATAAAACGTCGGTAATCTACTTTTCAGTAATCATGTAATAAAGTAATGTATAGAATTAAAATAATTTTTATCGATTTTATTTTCAAATGTGAAAATTATGATTTCACATTTCATGATGCAGAATTATTTATTCATGAGTTTATTACTTTATTTATGCAATCAATAAACTGTAATTATCAATCACACTAAACAGGTGTTTGCACGCAATGAATAAACTAAATATAAAATATTATAATTGTATTGCAATAAAAATATTATTATTTATATTATTATAATTTTTATGTACTTAGACAAATATAAAAAATATAAAGGCTTTATTTAAATGTATTTAAGCAGAATATTGTTACTTAATATCAACCTTACAAAAATAGTAACAAATAACTAATCACTTTGCTGTTAAAAAGGGGAGCTCTCAAAACTACAAACATATAGCACAACGACAGAATATTTCATGTTTTGCTTAAGCTTTCAGCTCTGCACTTCCTCCGCTTGGGGATACTAAATACATGTAATTTGAATGTTCAAGAGGCCATGATACCAAATCACTAAAACATGGATAAATTTTGATGAGAGTATGATTTGCCAATTAGGTTTGATTTTGTTGTTGTTTTTTTTTGGTAATAATATATATAGCGAATGCATGAGCGGCGAGAGCATACACACCGAGAGTAGAGAGTTTGGATATTGAGATACCTTCATACTGACCATCATGCAGTGGATCGATGGTATGTATCATTAATTGTAGGAGGCCGTGCCTGAATTTGGCCCCCGTGTGGTGGCTCGGGGGCTGCGGCGTTTCGGACGCCGTCCTCGACGTGACGCTGCCTCCTGGTTGCGTGCCCACGCTCGTTTCACTCGACGTCGCCACCGTGCCATGCTGGAAAACATAAATTACCCACGTCAATATAAGTCGACATTTTAATGTGAATTGAAATGGTATTACATCACTGGAATTCAATTTTCATAACCGCTATCGATTTATTAAGTATATTAATATGATATACTTACGTAAAGATCAAATTAATAATTATATAAGTTTACTTTTAATGTCTAAACTACTTAAATAATAATAATAACAATGATCTTTATTCGGACAATTACATTTTTTACATTTATATATACATAACAGAGACAATTAATGTGGTGTTAGTCCGTCTGGGCTATAGAACTGTGGTCTTTCTGCCCTGCCTGAATTTAATTTAAAATAACAAAAAAAGTTCTTTGCTAGCTAGCTTAACTGTCAGGGTGATTCGTACAAATGAGTTGATGAATTGTGAGGGGAGGATGTTGATACTTAGAAGGGATATTTGGATTTCTGGGAATACAAAACTTGGTTAGAAGCGATCGATTAGATGGATTATTCGCAAATTTACTGGCAAGACTGGATATACGCTGGGATATTGGTATGATGGACGGAGTTGGGTGAAGAGGATTGATATATGATATGATATGTGTGGCTGTTTTAGTTGATATGCCTTCTTTTTTAAAAGTTAGTGATCGGAAATGCCGGGCCCTGTTTTTAATTTTAGTTTTTAAGGATTGGGAATGGTGTTTGAAGGAAAGTTTTGTGTCGAACAGGATGCCTAAGTATTTGCAGGTATATGTTGGATGAATGGTGATGTGGTTTATTGTGATTGAAGAGGACTGTGGAGTTATTCTATGAAAAGGGATAAATAGTTGGGATTTACTGCGATTTATTTTTATTCTCCACTTGGAACACCAAGCTTGGATGGAGTCAAATGAGGATTGGAGGGATTGTTGAGCAATTGGAAGGGTGGGAGCGTGGGTTATAAGGGCAGTGTCATCGGCGAATAGTAGAGGATATTGAGATGAGTTAAAGTACGTTGTATCTGGATTATATATGTCATGATAATATATATTATACAGGAGGGGAGATAAGGGAGAGCCCTGAGGAACGACTTGTAAGATTGGGAAGGAATGAGAAAGTAATGTCGTATTCTTACTTGGCTGGATCTATTGGAGAGGAAGTTGTGTATTAAGATAATTAGATGACAAAGAATTTTTAACAGGTAACATTTGTATAAGAGACCAATATGTCAAACGGTGTCAAACGCTTTTTGTATGTCCAGAAATAGTATGGCTGATTTTTGACCTTCGAGATGTTTTGTTTGAATATTGAAGGTAAAAATGGAGAGTGAAAGTAGGGTTGAATTTTTAGGAAGGAAACTAAATTGGTAATCTGGGATGGAGTTAATAGATTTATGTAGGAGATTTTGTTTTATGAGGGATTCTTAGAGTTTGCCTATAACGGGAAGAAGTGTAATGGGACGATAGCTTGAAACGAGGGAGGGGTTATTATCTGATTTGGGAATACAAACAATACCTTGTTTCCATTCGGAAGGAAAATATTGGTGGGAGTAGCAAAAGTTGAATATTTTCAAAATGAAGAGGTGAACATCATGGTTAAGTTTTTTAAGGATTAATCTCGGAATTTACCAGAGTGAAATATTGAATAATAGTTTGTCTCGTCTATTGAATCGTCAATTGGAGGAGGTAAAGGTGTTTTGTCAAATGTCATAGACATTATTTTGCGTTGGTTTAAATGTAGCCTAAATGTCCAGCAAGAGCTTCTGCAATCAAAAAATCGTCCGTCAAAATAGAACCGTCAGTTGGGTCTTTAAATGATTTTCATTTAACTCGTATAGTTTATTAGCTATAGGAAAAAAATGTCAAAATGATTAATTTTTAATTTTTTTATGAACTAAAATTTGTTTAGTTTTTCATTTACTTGAACTTTTGTTAACTTATGTCTTATGTTTTACTGTTGTTTTATTGGACGGTGTGTTAGAGAGCACCCACCCACCATACATGTTCATATTGAGTATAATTACTGATCTCCTCGCGGTTTGCAATAACTTTAATAAAAAATTGAATTAAAAATTAAAATATTTGAAAATTATTATTATTGAAAAGAAAACCTTACATTTAGAAGAGGTATTTGGGAATATTGAGGAAATGTAAAGCTAAGAGCTAAACATTTCTAAAAATACATTTTAGATTTTTTTTAATTTCTAAAATTAAAGTATTACAAATAAAAACATTTAGATTTTTTTGTAATTTAGGAGCAAAATTCTGAAAATTTTGGAGAATAAAATGCTAAAGATACTAGAATTTAATTTTTTGTAAAACTACGAAAATAAAAATAAATCCAAAGAGATATTGATGTAATATTGATAAATTCTCGGAAAGAAAAACAACAGAAATACTTATGAACAATTATTAGAAGAAATCTAGAAAAAGGGCTATACTAATCTAATAATCTGGAAAGGAAACGGTTGAAGAAAAATATTACAAGTGAGAAAAAAATCTGATATTACAAAGCTACCATTTTTCATAAAATTATGTGAAAAATTCTAGAAATTTCGAAAAAAAACCTAATCTGATACATTTTATAAACCAGAAAGAGAAACTCTAAGAAAACTCTGAGAATTTGAAATTAAAATTCCATTTAGAATACAACAGAAACGTTAGAATTTCCGAAAAATGTTACAAAAAATCATTTTTTGAAAAATAGGAAAATAGTTTTCGAAAAATCCAGAAGAAAAATTTTTTGGAAGAGTATTACTAAAAAAACTTACAATTTAGAAAAGGTTTTTGGAAATATTCAGAAAATGAAAATTCAATTTAATTTCTAAAATAAAAATGAAAATTTCTAGAAATTTATTGTACTTTAGAAATTTTTACAAAATTCCCAAGGGATTCAAAAATTATGATAAATCATCTAACAAGGAAAGAAAAATTACTTAAAAATTCTAGAAATCCTCAAAAAAATTATTCAATTATTGAACCTCTAAAAAAATTTCAAAGAAAAATTCCACAATATTTTTGAAATTTAAAAGAAAAACAAAAAATCTTCTACAATTTAGGTAATATCGCTTTTCCTTAAAAAATATGTAGAATTTAATAGAAAAATTAGATTTTTTTTTTGAAAAAAGAAAATTGTACGAAACCTAAAAATTTGAAAGAAATTCTCGTATTCTACAAGCCACTGAAATAAAAATCATCAAAATAATTATATTCGATACGTGCCATGAGCCTCAGATATGAGGAGTAAGATGTAAAAATTGCCAATTGGAAGAAAATAAAAGCAACACTGACAATATCAATTCTTTTATAATTCTAGAAAAATGAGGAACAGTTCTTACAAAATTAGAAAAGATTCTTTTAAAATCGGTAGATAAATGCAGGAAAAAATACCAAAAATTAGAGGAAAAATTTTAAAATCTCTGATCAAATATATTAAAAAAAATCCGAAAATTTTTAATGAGATAATTTTCTCGAAAATTCTATAAATCCCAAAGAAAAGTTAAAGATATACAATAGAATAGAATAGAATAGAATGGAATATATTTATTGGTGTTATTAACAAAGTTTAACACACGTCAGTTACAAAGTTGAAATAATAATATTGGAATAAATAATCTAACAGTAACTATAAAAAATCAAATGATAAACACATTAAAAATAAATAATAATAAACTCGTATATCTCAATAGTATCAAGTATATGTGCTTTTATTTTTTTTTTACTAATTTGATTATTGAAATTCGATACATCAAATTTAGATTGTGTTTTTACTCATAAAATCTTCAACAGAGTAAAAAGCATGCAACAAAAGAAACGATTTAACTGTGTCTTTAAATTGTTTAATAGGTAGTTTGGGAAGACAATTTATTAAATAATTTGATACCATGGTATTTAGTGCCAGTTTCTGATTTCTTGAGACGTAACTGTTCGAGGCAAAGATCATTTTTATAGCGTGTCTGGTAACTATAGTGATCGTGACCATTATAATTATATGTATAGATGTTTTTTACCTTACACAAGCATTCAAGAATGAATAAGCACGGAAGAGTTAAAATACGTAGATTTATGAATTGCTCTTTACAGTCAGCAGTGTAGCTAATCCCAGATATTATTCGTACTACTCGTCTTTGTAGCTTGAATACTCGGTGGCTAATTGTGGAATAACCCCAAACTATAATGCCATAACTGCATATGGGTTTCTATTAGTGCAAAATAAGACGTTCGTAATATTGATGACGATACTTGGGATACAAGGTTACGAATGCAGAATATGTTCTTCGAAATAGTTTTACAAGTTGCGTCACCATGAATATTCCACGACAAAGCTGAGTCCAAGTGTACATCCAGAAAACAGGTAGAGACAATCGGGATATTGCTATTTCGAGAAAAGAAAATCTGTTTCGTTTTTGAATTATTCAGATGGAGTTTATTAGAGTAACACCATCTTGTTGCAATATTTAATGATGCTGCTTTTTTTGAATGCTTAATTTTGATGTTTTTCCCGTATTAACAGTAGTAGTATCATCCTCGAATAAGATAATATGAGCGTCATCAAAATACTGAGGTAGGTCATCTATATATATTTATATATATATTAGGAAGAATACAGGTCCTAAAATTGACCCTTGAGGAACATCATGTAATATATTTAGAGGCTCTGAGTAATTCTGATTGACGTTAACTGCCTGTCTTCTGTTTGTCAGATATGATGTAATAAGACCCTGACTAACTTCATCAAAGTTATACAATTTAAACTTCTTTATTAGCAGTTGGTGCGAGACACAGTCAAAAATAAGGTCTAGGAATGATCCCATACAATGTGTTTTGTTTTCAAAGCTTTCATTGATAATTTCACTGAGATTAATCAATGCATCCATTGTTGAATGATTCGAGCGAAAGCCATATTGATTTTGAGAAAATGTATTATTTGATTCAAAATAATTAACTAATTGAGTTTTTAATATAATTTCAACAAGTTTGGAAAAATATGGAAGTATTGATACCGGGCGATAATTATCAGTGTCATTTACCTCTCATTTTTTGTATATGGGAGTCACTTTCGCAAATTTTAAAACATCTGGAAACTGCCCAGATACAATTATATTATTTAGTAACACAGTTACAGGTTTTATTAACATATTTAAAATAGTTTTTATGATTTCGGTATTAAATCCATAAATATCTCTAGAGCTACTATGTTTTATTTTATTTATTGCATCTCGAACTTGAATAAAGGTGACTTCTTTGAAACAAAATTTGAAATTTTAATTTGTCTGAATTTTAATATCCTCTGCAAGACTTAACGGTGGCAAACTACTGTGAAATTTATTTGCTACGCTACCGGTAGGTAAGTGGTAAATACAAACAATATATGAACTTAGTTGGTGAACATAAACAAAAGATAATTCACATGTTTTTTCGACGCTAACTTCATTCTAAACTTTGTCATAGTTGTCTATCTCCATATCTTCATTCACAAAAATTATGGAGCCTCAATGATTACAGGTTTCCCTTGCAAAATAAGATCTTGCATACAAATTATTAATTTTAGATATCCTACATTCTCCTTTGGATAACCAATGTTCTGATATTGCTAATACACTAAGTAGTTTGTCGATAATTAATGCTTCCAATTCACTTATTTTATTTCTGATGGATCTCGTATTAGTTTATTTTAGTTTATTTACTTTACAAGTCCTATAAAAAAAATATATACAAAATAAGATAATAAGATACATTTACAATAACTTGAATTTAGATCGCAGGACTTGAAGGCGGAGTTCACAGGGCAGTGTTCTTCCACTCAAACCATTGTTTCCTGTTTTCGATGACGATCAGGAGGTCATTTTTACCATTGAGGCAATATTTTAGCCATTACTAGTGGCTATTTTTATCCAATTTTCTCGGAGTTATTTTATTATGTGTATGTCAATATTAAAAAATAATAGACTATAGCTCAGATAACCGAATGTATCCCTTAGCGTTGTTCTATCTTGGGTTGTCACATGTTTTTTTACAGTCGTTGATTCTGCTCGAAAAAATGCATTTGGCCCTTCAGGTTTAAAAGAAAAACGTCTGGCCAATAATTTTCAGTCATTAGAATATTAAGATAACTGAAATTGATACCAAGTTTGAAAGATTTATTGACTCCTTTTGTTTCAAGTTGTTCTGTTTTATCTCTATTTTAGAATCATTTTCATGTAGGAACGATTTAATATGGTCATCATTTACAGTTGGTGCGCAGTTGAGAATATAGAGCCAAGCAATCTTTTTCGGAGCACGAAGAGAGTTCCCTGTTATTTTTCTACCGGTAACTGTTTGATTCTTCTTTTTAAAAGGTATTTTCCTGCTATCTGTTTCTGACTGATGTAAACCTATTTTGACAACATCGCTCATGAGCGTGGGTTTAGCTATGTTGGTATTAAATAGAGGCTCTGGGTTAATTAGATTTTTTCGCGTACCAGATATTATTTCACTTGTTGATGCTGATCTGCTCTTCGCGATTCCTGTACGAGAACCGCTATCTCTTGCAGGAATCGGTAATTTTCGGCTGCAGAAACTAAGATGTTTTCAATGGGTTTGAGCACAACTACAGGAACATGAATAGTGTCTTTTACTTTCGAGCAACAGATGCCGCCACAATTTGCTTTGTTTACGTTTTCCAAAATTACAATTTTCTGCTTTAGGAGATTCGTATTTTCCTTAAGAATTTCATTTATATCTTCCATTTCATGAATTATTTTATTTAAAAGTTCTACTTGCCCTTTTAAGTACATGTTCTCCTTGATGCTTATCAAGGATTAACATCGTTAAACTCAACATCATGTGGACAGTCGGTGCAGATCAAACGAGTACTGTCTATGGGTTTGAGGCCCTTCTTTTTTACACAACTCTTGTGAAACGTGTTCCTACAATTGATACATACTAGTATTTTACACTGCGTATCACTACAACACGTTAAAAAATGTACTTCGTAGAATGTACACATCATCGGTTAATGTATGTAATGTATTCTAGGAATTGGAAAAATTTAGAACAGACATTCTGGAAAATTTAGAAAATTTCACAAATGTAAAGCTAAAAAATTATGAAACGATTAGGAAATTTTTTATTTCTTATATTACAGAAACATTGAAAAAACAAATTAGAATAATTTAACAAAATTCTTGCAATTTAAAATAAAAATTCTTATGAAATTCTATAAGCAAAATTAGTGTAGGATTGTTGAATATTTAGAAAGTCTGAAAAAAATTCTAAAAATAAAATGAAAATTAAGAAAAGAAATATTTCAAAATTTCATATAACATAAAAACAAAAAATATTTAAAATATTAATAACATAAAAAAATCTGAAAGTAGGGAAATTTTATAAAATTAAAGAAATATTAATATGCAAAATTCTGAAATCACCGAAAAAAATGTGCTCTTGAAAAATGCAGATGACATAAATCAAGAAATATATAAAAGTCTTGAGAAATTAAAGACAAATAACAGACATTTTTAGAACACATAAAAACAGCTCTAGAAATCTAAAAAAAAAAAATAGTAAAAAGCTTGTGATGAATTTTCATTAAATTAAAGAAAAATTGTTGCAAAATTTTGCATTGTTAAAAATTTTAGATGATATAAAGCAAAAAATATATAAAGTTCTTTACAAATTGCTGAAAAAATAGAAGAAAGTTCTAAAAAATCATAAAGATACATTTCTGGAAAATTCTAGAAATCCTAACTAAATTTGGAGTAAATTCTAAAGTATTTGAGAATCTCTAGAAATTTTTTTTTTGCAATTTAAGAAATACATTCCTGAGAATTGGATAATATAAAGGCTTTACACCAAACCAAGTTGTAGTAGTAGTTGTAGTGTTTGGCTATCGACCACGTGGTCCTTCCGCCAATTGATTTATGTACTTGTGTATCGGGGTTGTCTTAAGGGATCTAAATATATTTCAATAGATGATTCAAATATCTTATTATTCTTTATTCTGTCGCTTAAACATCACACCTATGATGTGAGTAGTTAAACAACCATGCAGTTAGAAATAAATCGGTGAATATAGTAAATAATTTCCTTTATTCGATACAAGGGTGAATTCCATATTGTCATTTATCAACACAATAACGCCGATGGCATTAATTGACGTTGACACCGACGTTGGCGTTGACGCAATTCTCGCTTCATTAACAATCCCAGATATGCGTTTCAAAATCTGTAGTCGGTTAAGAGATATAATACAATTAATTACGTAATCATTTACTGGTAATATACGTAATATGTTTAATGTATTACCTTGTTTAGGCCTTGAACGAGTTAAACGTATCAAATGTAGAAATAATATATTATATTCTAATGTTTAAACCATTATATTTATTGTTTTTTTAGTATTAGTCATTTACTTTTTCAAATATTAATAACTATATATAAATTACAGATAAATTAGAGGCTTCCCAAAGATTTTATAGCACTATTGAAAAAAGGGTAAGGGCATAATGGTTTGCAGTATCCTCCCCCGCAGGGAGTCCGATGTGGTTCAGGTAAAAACCTTTTCAATGACATTGCCAATCGTTAATGGATGAGGTTCGATTGCGCATGAGTCAGAATACAAATCTTCATATTTAGAGTGGTAAATATTTGTTAGCTGGAGTTTTGTTACATCGTTGTAATATTGCGTAATTTAAATTTGAAATAAATATATATATATATATATATATATGGACGGAAACATCTACATACATATAAAATCAACTTGCTTTAAATTATAACTATCTCTCTTTCAGAACGCGGTCTGAATTTTGTTTACAGAATAATTTAAATTACTTCGAAAACACATAAAATATTGTACGTTGCTCGCAACAAACTTTGACTTTTTTCGGTATTCGAGAAACGGGAACGAGTGATGCGAATGCGTTGGTTCGCAAAAGTAGGACGTTGCAGGCTTGAAATCGTTCCAAAGGTCAGACGGATATAAATAAGTGCATAAGTTTAAATATTCCAAAAGGGAATATTAAATATATCACCCGAACTTCGTGGATTTTATAAATTTCAAGTACATCCCCGTTTCCGATATATAATTTATTCGTCGAAATGTTGAAACTTTGGCAAATTAGATAGATTGCAGTGGAAAATTTACGACGTGAATAATTATTATTTTTGGGGGGGTGAGTTTTTGCTAGGCAGTCGGGGATTGGGCCAAAGCTAATATTTATAGTTGAAATATTAAATTTGAGAGGATGGAGCTAAAACTAATATTTATAATTGAAATAAACGGTCGGGAACAGAAAACGTTAATATTTGTTTCTCAAATAGTTTCTCAGCGTATTGCTGAGATTTTTAATTACTGGAAAGACATATTTATATTAACACTAGAGTTTTACTTGTAAAATATATTAAACTTACAATTTACATGTCTATATTTAATAGAGAGCTATATAATAATACCATTATTTAATTTTATAAAATACAATATTTTCCTGCATAAGAATAATATACACATATACCCAGAACTCAATGGAGCAAAAGTAATTTATTGATTAACCACTCTAGCTTGAAGTGTCATGAAATTATTCTACTCATATGCCAGTGTAAGGATAAGGCTAATTCATATTTCATGATTAACATTTTTTGGAGGAGGGAATTGTTATGTTTCTTCAACGACTATATGCATTTTATTTACCACCGTTTCCAAAATTTCTAGAAACATCTTTTCGTAAATAAGTTTTCATTAAGAACAGCAGTCAAACTATCTGGTTTAAAAAAAAGTCCGGTGTTAGCGTTTGTTTGAATAAATATAGATTTTTTTAGGTAAGTATTTGCTTTTTAAAGATCAAGATGTGACTATATAGATTTACTACACTCCATTTAATTGCCTCCGAATTGAAAGCTCAGTGGGTTAAATTCCCTACTTATTCCGCGAACAATTAAAGCTGATTATCCATAACGCAAGTGGTATCACAATTACTATAACAACTATTATAGACAATAAATCGTATTTATTGCCAATATTATGACTAATTCAAGCTAAATGGCCTTCGTGATACTTTTTAGTAGTGTTACATGTAAATGAACAATGTTCTTTACCATGTACATGAATATATTTTACAATATAATAAACTAGATTTTTACAAATGTGTAATAAAAGTTCTTATTCAGTAATAGTGATCGTACACCTTTCTTAGATTCTTCTAGTTTTGATTTGATGTTCTAGGGTTTTTCTACAATTACACCAGCATCAGAAGTGGTCACGCCAATTGGTTTGTCTTTGACATGAATTATCTTGTATGAATGTTTGAATAACAGTTTATCTTAATTTTTAGTTGTTATTTTTTGCCCTTAATAGTTCTCAATTCTAACAACCAGGTTTATGACATATTCTTCCGACTTTTTGGCCATGTGTGATTATAAACTCTGATCTACATTTACATTTGATGCATGTGAATACAGTTGTTTTCTATTCATATAGTCAGGCATATATCTGACAGACTCTGGTTGATCATTTGTATTCATAACACTCGAATTAAATTATAAATATAGTCATTCCTTTGCCGGCCGTCAGTTGTCATTTTTCCGTTCCAATGACAGAGATAACATAATTCCCTACAAATCTTCTATAATGTGTCTAGGTAAATGGATATCAAATTAACAGGAGAAATGTGATTCCACATTTAATCAATAGGTAAAATTAAATTTATGGCCATTTTAGATTTGATGAAAACAAAATTGTGCGTCATCAAGCGGGAACAGTTACAACATATCCTTATCCAGATAAAGTTTCTAGACGCTTTGTCTTTGGCTGGCGTGATTAAAACAAAAGCCTTATTCTCCGTCATGATGGCATTAATTTAATTATTATTATTTCTGCGTGACCTATTTACCCTTATTAGAAATCGTGAACACATTAATTAAATCCTTTCGGATCAAAAATGTATAAACACATAGAAGAACTAGTGGCGTTTTATATTTTAACATTTTAAACATTATTTTTGACAGTCACACCACAGACTATCCTCATATATATAGAAAATCTGTAAATGTTTTTTTTGCCTAGGGAGGCTGAAATAAAAATCCTTTCTCTCTCATTTGTTATAATTTTAGTCAGTTTGGGGTAACCGACTAATTCTAAGGTCGTTAATCCTTGGGCTACTTACCCTTACTTATCCTTATGCATAGTCCTAATAAATTGATTAAACCCTCTCGAGACAACCATGCGCTCACAGTAACAAAACCAGTGGAAGTTTTTTTCTACATTTTCAGTAAATTTTTACAATTTATAATTTTTAGCTGTGTTTTTTCTACATCCTCCTCTAGTTTACCAAAACTTAATTTATAATTAATTTATCGTAAAATAATTTAATCATGTGCCCTTCTTCATTAATTTATTCTCATAAAAGTTTCTTTCTAAATAGATTCTGTCGATTCTTCTCCTAATAATTTCTTAAGCAATTTTCAACTAAAAAAACTGACTTTTTGCACAATACAGTTGTACATTTGTGTGCTTTTCAACCATTATGTTACGATATTAAAATCAAAAACGGACCAGAAATAGACATCTTTGTAGGAAATGAAAGCTTCAATTATCAATTCTGTTCGATATGTAGCTTTGTTAAGAATTTAAAAATCTTGTTGTTAATTTTGTTTTTAATCAATGACAACTTTAGTTGACGAGGCAGCGTTATTTCTTTATAAAAATATTAGCATTTCTAATACGACCTTATGAAGAAGTTATCTCTTTAAAGGTTTGAAATATCTTTACGAAAATACTTTATTTGCAAAGAATACACATTACCACACCACACTCTCTGTATAATTGATCGCGGAATCGAAGTTATCAGTATTAATATTCTAAAAAGGAGAAATATGGTTTTGAATGTACTAAGAGTATAGAAATCCTCTTAACTATAGAATTGATCTCTTAAACAAGAAGGGTGCCTTTGATTTTTTGAAGAGATTAAATTATTAGTATTAGTGTCTCTAAAAGGAAAAGTGCTGTTTTTATACCAAAGTATCTTTCTCCCTTTCCCTTAAACCTCAAGCGAGGTTTTGAGAAGACAAAAAATCTATTAATCATAATGGTAACTCTTGGTCAGTTTATTACAATATAATCAATAAGTTCATTAGAAAAACAACCGTCGAAAATCTTCAGGATTGTAGCAGTTCGATAAATAAATTCAAATTATATTTCATATTTATTTTTGATGTAGGTCTTTATCACAAACGTTTTCCAACAAAGTAAATAAATTGTCTAGCTTAAGAATTTTTGTAATTGTCTTATTAATATTTGAAAGAGTTTGGAAAACAGAACAAAAGTATAAATATAAATGTCGAGGTTTCACCTCTAGGCATTGATTACTTGACTAGTAGCTACCGTCACATGACTGAAATGGCATGGAAATGGAAATCAGTACAAAATAATGTTTTTGTGCTCTTATTGATTTTTTAAACGCACCACAAAAATTATTGCAATGTCCAAACGCGTGTTTCACTATATCACAGTTTGCTAGTAAAGCTTTAAAGATTCCTAAAGTGAAATATTTTCATCAAATCGAATTATCGCCGTTTGTTTTTGTTTTCAATGCGTGCTTAAAAAATATAATTATAGGTAATTTATTTAGTTTATACATAGTTTTATTATAACAATACAAAAATAATTTACAGTGGCATATCCTGTTCCTGAGACGTTACAAAACCCAAAACAATGATATACGATGTATAGCGTTGTATTTTACAGCTGATGGTCTTTATGAAGAGATTACAAACATTACAATTTTGACTTAAATTCAAACCATATAATTAAAATTTTAGCAACAATTGCATTCGAATTTACATTTATAACCCTTAAATTAAATGTTTACAAAGAAAATGAGCACGTTGACTATTCTACGCTTTGTAATTAAAATCAGATTTGGATCAATTGATGATCTGGTTATAAATTTTATTTTAGAACTTGATAAATAACTACCTTAATTAGTCAGCAGCATCGAACCAGCAATATATGGTATTTTTGATAACAAGCCTTTCGATGATGCCCGCCCACTCTACCGATTTTATTGCCTTTGAGAAAGAGAGCTAACTTGCGAAGTATTTCAAAACAATTTGTGTTTTGTTAAAGTTTCGAAAGAGAAAAGTGTTTGATTTACACAGGATACATTTAAATTTGTAGGCTTATTTTCTTAACTTGGGACAAAAAAAATAAATTTTTGAAAGACAATATTATTAGGATCAATGTCTCCAAAAAAGAACAGTTTCCTCTATTAAGGATTTTGTTTTTCGTTTGAATCTCAATCGCAATTTTTGATTGATAAAACCACTCTGAGTCAGTCTGTAATTATGCGTATTAAATAAGTTTTCGGAAGCAATCGTGGAGAATGCGTGGTATATATTATGTGCAAATCTATTATCGCTATATTTCCTGAATAGGTCCATCTTCCTAACTTGGGAGTAAATCTTAAACAGTTTTATATTTTTTTTTTTCAAAGCATCAGTTTATTCAAAATCAAGCAATTTCTACTTTCTTGTTTTTTTTTTTAAAACTCGAGCGGGATTGAAAGAAGGCATGAACCTGTTGATGGTAGTACCAATGTTGGGGCAGTTTACTATGAAGCATATTTAATTGACGACAAACCACTGTATTATAACAATATCTTTATTGGTGCAATAACATAAAATATTGTTTAACACAAGTCAGAAAAATATTGAGTAAATCAAATACGTTTTAAATTCTGTAGCAAGACAAGATTCATTTAAAACTTGTGTAATAGGATTGATAAGCTAACAAACAAAACACATTAAAATACTATGACATACTTAGATTCTAAATTAATATGTAAAAAGATAAAATTGAATAGATTGAATAGACATATAACAACAAACATTTTAATATAACCTAGGAGCATATTCTTACTGAAGTAAAAAGATAAAATTTGGCTAAAGTACAACTTACACAATGTTAAAATTAAAATTCTTAATTTCAGAACAATTTAAAATAATTTTTTAACTATACATTGAACAGATATAATGATAAAATTCTTAATATTATTAAGATATAAAAAAATGAGTACCATATGCAGTATAAAGGACATCAAAGCATTTCTACAGTAGAAGAATGTAAAATATATACATATGACAAAACAGAGGCATATAAGAGTAAACATTTAAAGAATAATTAATATTTAAGACATTTAATAATTATAATAAAGACAATTTTAGTGTTCAGTATTAAAATACTATATTATCACATGCTATGACAAACTCTGCAAACGAATAGAAGGCCTTTTGAGTTAAAAATGATTTACACCATACCTTTAAATCATTTATTGATACATTTTTTATTTTAGAAGGCAGAACATTAAAGAATTTGATACAGTAATATCGCGTGCCCGTTTTTGATTTTGATAATCTGAACGGGTTAACACGTATTTCATCCTTTGATCTAGTGTCATATTTAAGAACTGTTACAATTGTAATTGTAGATATATTCTTTTATATACAAGATGCATTCCATTATATAAATACTTGGAACAGTCATTATTTCAAGCCTTTTGAAGTGTTTCCTGCAATCGCGTCTATAGTTAATTTGTGCTACAACCCGAACAGCTCTTCTTTGGACCCGAAATATATTTGTCATAATAGATGATTGACCCCACAGGATTATACAATACGATAAATGTGAATTAAAGTATGAATAATATACTGTCTTGAGCATATGTGTAGATATTGATCTTGATAAATTTCTTAAAATATATACTTGTTTTGACAATTTTTCTTTAAGTTCTAGCCCATGTTTTGACCATGTTAAATGTGAGTCTATGTATATACCTAAGAATTTTATTGATGTAATTGCTTCATTTCGTTTGAGGAAAAAAATATCTGAAGTGTTTTATTGCTATTTAATTTTGCAATTGCAATCAAACCACGGGTTGATAGTATTCATATGATTTTGAATCTGCCATTCAATATTTTGTACAGTTTTTCCTTTAAAGGAGATTGTGGTGTCATCTGTATATAAGATTGTTGACCCATGTGATGTTTGTGAAGGCAAATCATTTATGTAGACAAAAATAGAAGTGTGCCCAAAATTAAGCCTCGAGGAACACTACGAGTATGTATCATATATTTTTCTTCTGAAATTGAATTGTTAAATGATACTTTTTGCCTCCTATTTGATAATTACGATGTTAGAAGTCTATAACTCATTAGAGTAAAATCATAGAAATACATTTTTTGAAGTAATAATGTATGTGTTACGCAATCTAAAGCTTTGCTTAAATCAAGCAAGCAGCTCGCAACAATTTCTTCGTTTTCAAAACCATCAATCGTAAAATTTATAAATTCTTTAATAGCCATTATTGTCGATCTATTTTTTCTGAAGCCATATTGAGAATCCGCGAGTATATTTTTGTTATCTAAATAAATTGTTATTTGCTCGTATAATATATAAAACAAATATTTTTGAATGTTTTGGAAGAATACATAGTTGGCGGTAATTATATGCCTCAGATTTATCCCCTTTTGTATAAACTGGATTGCTATTTTTAAGCAATCTGGAAAAACCCCTGTTTTTATACTTTTATTGATTAAATGAGTTATCGGACCTACTAAAATGTCTAAATAAATTTTTATTATTTTTAGATTTAATTCATATATATCTTTACTGGATAGTAAATCTATCACCTTGGTGATAGATACTTCTTTAAAATCAAATTGTTGCATGGGTTAAGTTAATGTTAGATCTTAAGATAAAATTTAGTGGATGGTTGTTTTGTTTTGGTATTGATTCTAATATTGATTCAGCAACGTTTGCGAAAAAAACATTAAACTCACTTGCAGTTATATTTACATTTTTGTTTACTCTTTGTTTATTGTCGACTTTTGATTTTATGAGATTGCTTTTGGATGATAGGAAGAAAATCGGATGTATTTATCATTGGATTTCAATGACAATTACGTTAGATGTTTTGTCTTAAATGTAATTAACTCTTTTACCTACAGACGTTTTCAAATATCCAGGTGAAGCATTTATGAAGCATACGGATATATCGAATCGGACCTAGGGAATATATACCCAATTTTCATATGGACGATTTTAGGCTAGTAGAACCAACCAAGGGATAGAAATTAGTTTTGAAGGTGTGACATTGAATTTTCATGTTAAAACCGAATCTATCAAAATTTTAATTTATAGTACACGAAAGTAGGCATAGTATGATACAAAATGCCACAAAAGTCAGTGAAATAACATAATGTTGCATTGTTTCACAACCGATGATCTTTACAAAGTTATTAAAGATATGCCAATTCTAACTTTAATTTAGACGACCAAGAAAGAATTTAGCAACAGGAACTGAATTCGAATTCAAGTGTCCATCAACTGAATGTTTTACAAAAAGCTTAAGTAGAACTACAAGTCCTAGAAGATCAAACATACAAGAAATAAAATGATAACTTTTGTACAATCACAAATCAGAGGTATTAACTTAAACTTAAACTCTGATTTAAAGAGCAAAATAATGTTTAATTTTACATCATAACTTTTTTTTTATATTGTCGATATAGTCATTACTAGAGCCAATAAAATAGGGAATTCTTTTTTAATTTCAACTGCTTTAAGATTGTTAGTTGCTCGTAATATGATATATTTTTGTTTGTGAAAAAAAAACGTAATAATACTTTTTGATATGTTTAATAGTTATGATGTATAAGGTCTTCTCGATATATTGTTTTTATATCTGATAGATAGATAGATAGATAATTAATGTTTTACATAAGTCATAAATAATATAATATTTAAAAAAATTTATACAAAATGTGAAAAATAAATTTACAGGAAAAAAAAACGTAATAATACTTTTTGATATGTTTAATAGTTATGATGTATAAGGTCTTCTCGATATATTGTTTTTATATCTGATAGATAGATAGATAGATAGATAATTAATGTTTTACATAAGTCATAAATAATATAATATTTAAAAAAATTTATACAAAATGTGAAAAATAAATTTACACATAATCCATGTGTGAGGTGAAAGGACAAATATCTTTTAACAAAGGGTGCATGTGGAAAATAAGTAAGCAAATTTTATAATCAAATACGAATTAAAAATAGTGCATAAATAAAAGTTCTAAAATAAAAACTAAAACATATACAATTAATAAACAACAATAGTCAATAAATTAAAAACAATGTTTTCTTTAAATTATCATATAAGAATTTAATACATTAAACATATTTATATAAAACGTTATAACATGTAAATGATTATCTTGAGTTATGTGTCAGTTAAAAACCTTATATTTGCTTTATTATTATAAATGAGTTTATTTTTTGTCAAGTATTTCTCCAAGGAGAAAAATGCATTGTCGATAAGATATTACTTAATATGAGTTTTATACTTATTTAGTGGCGTTATCCTTATATTATTTGGTAGAGCGTTGTAGAATTTTGGTGCCCAATACATTCTGCACTTACAAAAGAGGTTAAATGGATATTTTAATTTTGCCGCGTTTCATAGTTATGTATAAAATTATTTATAGTGAATTTAGTTTAATTTTCAGCAACAAAAATGATACATTCATATATATACAAGAAGGGAAGTGTCAAAATTCCTAATTGTTTAAAAATAGATTCTCTTTGATATCCTGCACCTGTCAGTATTCGGATAGATCTTCGTTGCAGATTGAATATTCTATGTTTACTTGGTGAGTGACCCCAAGCAAGTAGACAATAACTGATAGGTTGCAAAATAGCAAGCAAGTAACACTGGCTATGAAACTGAGTTTGATATGTTCTTCAATAAAAATATATTTCTGCTAAGTTTATTTGCCAATATCTCTTACCTCTTATATCCCATGTCAGTTTTGAATCTAAGTGTTCTCCTAAGAATTTCGTGTGATCGTGTTTTCTTATTGTGAAAATCATATTCATGGTCTTGCTATTATTTAAATGTAGCTTATTTCTAGTAAACCATTCCGTAAATTTTTCCATTACTCTATGATTTTGGCTAGGTCCATGTTTAAGTGAGAGTTTTTAACTGAAGTATCATTAGGGTACAACACAGTTTTATAATCATCAAGGTGAGCTATAAGATCGTTTATATATACTATAAATAAAAGGGGGCCTGTAAGGGAACCTTGAGGTACACCGTATTTAATAGGTGCAACTTCTGACACTTCATTATTTACACACACTAATTACGTTGTGGCTTTCAAATATGAGGCAATAAGTTTCTGAGAGCTTTCATGGAAACCATAACATAACAGTTTTTTTAAAGGTTATTCATGATAGACACAGTCAAAAGCCTTGCGCATATCTACTTTTGTACCATAGAGTATCCGCACAAATGTATTGAAAATTTGTGAAGTAATGAAATTATTGCATCGGTAGTAGATAATCCTTTCTTGAAACCAAATTGATTTAGAGTTAACTGTCGATTATTCTCCAAAAAGTCGGCCGTTTGATCACACAATATTTTCTCCAAAACTTTAGAGAAAGCAAGCAAGATTGATATTGCCCTATAGTTATTAGCATTATTTGTTTCACCTTTTTTTGTGGATGGGTACCACCGAAGCAATTTTCAACGTATCTGGAAATATACTTGAAGATATGTACGTGTTAACCATGTTTGAGAGAGGTTCTAGTATAACTTCTACCAATAATTCATAGAAATCTTTGCTACTACTGTTTTTCAATCTAATAAGTGGCTTTCGTACTTCTAGATTGAACATTTTTCTTGATTTAAAGGTGTTTACACTATTTGGGGAGAGAGAGGTTGTGGTATAACATCTACCGATAATCCATAAAAAACCTTGCTACTACTGTTTTTCAATCTGAAAATCTGAAAAGTACCTTTCGCACTTTTAGATTGAACACTTGCCTAAATTTAAAGGTGTTTGCACTATTTAGGGAGACATTGAAAGGGAATCCAAAATTATCTGGTATTGAGGCGAAAATATTATTTATAGATGATATAAATGCTTTGTTAAAGGTATTTGCAGTTAAATAACAAGAGGAAATTTTTGAATTTAGGCAACTTTTACGAGAAGAGTTTATAACATCCCGCATAGCTTTGTTCTTATTATTTGATTTATAAATGGAAGCATTATTTCAATTTCCTTTGCTATCTTTATTGTTTATATGTATTTTACTTTGTATGTTTTGCATAATTGTTTATTTGCAGGATTTTTCAAATCTACGATTTCCCCCAGAAGGTTTTCTCTCATAGTAGCAAGATCATTTGTAAACCAATAAACGCGATTTAACTTAGAAACTTAGAAGTAGTTGTTTCAAATTAATTTGTTTTGTAGTCTTAGTAAGACTCACTGTTGTAGATGCACGAAATGTTTTCGTATTTTTTAAATTTTTTAGAAACTTTGTGTTTGATAACTTTTTTTAGGGCACTATCGAAATTTTCTAAAATAATCAAATTTGTTGTATTTATCATAAGCATGAGTTGTTTTCATTACATCTCTCCAATTGTGATATAAAGTTTCATATTTGTGTTATGGGTTGTATCGATTTCTTACTATAAACTTCAGGTTTCATTAATAATATTTTTACTTCTAAATTAATGGCTTTGTGATCAGAAATCACATATACTGGTGTAGTTTTGAGAAAGATTGATTCAATATTAGTAAAAATATTATCTAACGTTTTCATATTTCTGGTAGGAATATTTATAATTTTATACAAACCATATGAACTAAAAATATCACAGATTTTAGTTACTTTGTTATCAGGTTTATTAAAATGTACATTGAAGTCTCCTCCAATTATAACATTCATGTTAATCGTATCGCATGAATCTAAAATAGAGGACAGTACATTATAAAAAGGAATTAAATTTCCTTTTGGCGAGCGATATAAACACAATATGACACTATTTTTATCTGCGAATTTAACGACTGCTATCTCACAATGAAATTATTGAGAACGTTTTTCAATATTTTCCAGTTGAATATATTTCACGCGACGTTTAACTAGAATAAGTGCACCTGCGTGACTGTGGTTTATTCTTAAAAAATATGACACTGTCCAAATGTTATTGCATACATAGTTTTCACTTTCACTTAATGTTAAGAGTCTCTCTAGTAAGAAATCGAGCTCATTATATTTATTTCTTACAGATTTCGTGTTGACCATGAGGTATTTACCTTCTCAGCAGTTAAATGTTTTGTTTGTTGGGATAGCAACTACATAATGTAAGAACCTTAATAATCTTAACAATGTCGATCTTTGCGATGTTTAGTTGTGACGCTACAATAATTGATAATATCGTAGTGAAAGGTAAGTACACATTTGATTTTGTGATTAAAATCCAAGTAGTTTCATATAAACTACAATATACCAAAGTTGGGTTATGGTTAAAAATACGTTCGAGCAAAATATAATGAATTAGAGCTAGAGCCATAAATTGTTATAAAGAAAATAAATGTTTATCTATTCAAAATGTGAAACAGCACTAAAAAGACCATCATCATGACCATTAAAAGTTTTGGTGAAGATGTCTTTAACTAAGTCATCTTCTGTCGAAGAGAGTCTGTTTTAGGAAAATTTTTATTTGGGGTAAGATAAAATGACTAAAGTGGTTGCAATTATGGAATCTAAAATTTTTTACTTTATATTTTGATTTCCAATTGTTAGTACAAGAAGTTTTAGAGAAGGTTTTCTTATTGATCATGAATAGACATCCTTTCTTGTAACCTTTAGTTGACTTAAGCCTCGTAAAGTAGAATCCGATTATACATTATACTTATTTATTGTTATAAATACATAAAAGCCTATATTTTTCTAAAATATAATATTATTATTATTACCTGCATTAAAATTTATTTAATTAATTTACCGCATCACAGAATATATCTTATACTAGTTCAGAATTTATACAATTAAAGTTGTCTAAATAATTCTATTATTTCAATACTAATGTAAATTGAGCTAATTAGCATTTATCGAACATCAATTTGAATACACCTGAAATAATTACGATCTCTCACTTATATAAATATTTTAATGAAAAACGTAATTACAGGCTTGTAATACCAGTCGATAAAACCACCCACGTAGAAACGCGAATGCCAATGCAACTAAGCAAAATACAATTTAAATTTAATTTACTGAAACTGACCGAGGCCTAGCTGCCAAGGCCATTAATCTCACAACGGAAAAGAGATAGGGAACCTTAGTTAGTTCTACAACTATATTCTGTACTAAATCACGCAACACAAGCACCGCCAGATCAATAGGCGGTTGGGCATTGTCCAGTAATTCAATAAAAATTCTTCCTACATATTTTCGCAAACTACTCAATTCATTCATTTCTACTTAATTATAATTATTTGCAACTAACGACTTCAACTATGGCTCCACTCTAGTAAATGGTCACAACTATAACACTTCAAAATAATGAATACTAAATAATCATAAATGAAAGGAAGAATACAACCTACAATATATTTGTCTAATTATTAATTTTAGTAGAAACAATAACCTTTTTATTTTTAGTAAATCATTGGAATATTAAATAATGTAAAACAGGTAATTTATACTTAAAAATTAATAATACGTAAACCACGTTTTATTTGTTTTATTGTTTTAATATATAATTATGATATGTTTGTAAGTATCTATATCCTATTTTTATCATTGAGAATGTAATAAGGAAAAAATAAGTTAAGTGTTAATTTTAAACTATAAATAATTATAAAAAATATAAAATGTATTTTTCTACTTAATAAGACAATTATTGAAGTAAATTTATAGAATAATCGCAATTTTGTAAACTCAGTTTAATGAATTAAGCCAAAGAAATTGAATAGTGTAATTAGAGGCAAATTATAATAATAAAAATGTATTTCAAGATATGGTGCATGCGCCGGGCACATATAAAAATATCTAATGTATAAAACGTGTGGTTGGTCCCAGAGTTATGATACATTTGTAAATATTTTAATATAACACATGAAATAAAATCGTAATTCTAAGATATTAGTTTAACATCAATATTTAAAGTAAATCAAATTGACTGTATTTTTATAGCGTATGAATAAAGTAAATGTGTATTTATTTATATTTTATAAAAACAACAAAAAGATATTTACAAGTTTGTGGTTTACCTTAAATGTTTATAAAAATTTCATTTTTTATTATTTATAAAATATGTGCAATAGAAATAGAAATAAAATGTATCAATCAATTATATCGTGCTCATAGTGTAATTTTGACTTATACAATAGTTGTGACTTAAAATTTGCATATTATCTATGATTACTAACAATTTCAATTTAAAATTTTCATTTAAAGATTAATCACATATAAAATCACAACCATAAACTTATTATTGTGATGTAAGAGCTTAACGTTTAGGATTTTAGCATGTCGATGCAAAATACATTATGCGGCTTACATAAACAAAACCATCAATTAACGTCTGCCCTCATCGCGTTACTCAAGTTATTACTTTGCCCTTCGTGAAGAGAAATTAATAGGCGCAATTCGGCAGGGCGGATAAGTGAAATAAATTGATTATTAGCTCATTTGAAACAAACGCGAGCACATCTTTCCCTTTGTTGTAGGCCGACTGTGGGTTAACGGCTTTTATTGATTAAGATTAATTACGGTGAACTTAATTAGTTTTTATTTCGATCGCTTAATCAAAACCGAAGTAATTTACTGGATTATGTGTCGGGTTTTTTTTTCTCCGCAGATTATTATTGGATTATGTCAGTAAAGGGTGTATAATTAATCATCAGAATGGCCGCAATCTGTAAATATATACAGGTAAGAAAATGTACTATGCGTTAAGTTGCATTAATAATAGTAAGTAGTGGTTACGAATAAAATTTTACTTTTAAAAAAATCATCGATATTTAAGATACAGAACCTTCAAGCAGATGCATACTATGCAGAAATATTTTGATTAATTGTTAAAATTGTTTTGAAAGACTTTAAAATAATCCGATTTTTCTAAATATCACCATTGAATATTTTGATCAAGGCAATACTTATATTCGGTGGTTACCACCGTATAAACTTAATTTTAAATTCATCACTTTTCTCTAAAATTATTTGAAATATGCGAAGAAACGTAGTTGTATACAGTTATTACTAAATTAACTGATCATGCATTTAATTTAAATAAGATGCAACGAATCCTAAGATAGGGCAGGAAATAAATAAAACAGGTGAGAAATCATATTTTTTTTTAAATTAAATTCTAATTACTCTTTTATTTGTTTAATTAAAATGCTTTACGAAACTCGTATCATCCAAAAAATTAAAATAAAATAACATTTAAGGCAGAGATGGCTGTGTTAAAATTGTACATAAAACCTGCAGATCTTAATTGAAGTAGATACTAACTAAAAAAGTTAAAAGAAGTATTAAATATATATAGAACAGTTAGAATATTGATACAACTTAATTTTGTAATTGAAAATTGTAATAAACTTGTAGATTCAAAAATAGCTTGTAAATCTTTAGAATATTTTTAACGAGGTGGTGATCTCTTTTTACCAAAAATTATCATTTAGGGTCAGAAATATCTGTTGGTATAGTAAACTTTTCCTGGGAATATTATTGTGAGTAGAAAATTCAAATCAAATGAAGGCAGCATTAAAAAAATCGCAATTTAGTTTAAGTGTTAAAGAATATTTTGCCCGTTTGTGAATTTTGTAAGACAAATATTTGTTATTATTTATATTATTATTTATTAAATAGGTTTATACAACAGAATCTGGAATATCTACATGAAATAGGTCATCGTTTCATATCTCAAGACAAGTTATCTAAAGTAAAAAACATTAGTAGGACTGAAATCTTATAAAGTGAGTAAATACTTTATGAAATTTAACACAAATTTCAATAAAAAAGTAGGTAGGTGATTGTAAGAAATTTTAATATTATAAACTATAGAACTTTAATATCAGGCTGCCAAAGCCTAAAGATGTTTCTACAGCTGTCAACTTCTTAAGGAAATGCACATAATTCACTAAGAAAACTGTTTTTTATTATGTTACAAATATTCACAAAACAAGTAAATTTAATAGCAGTATTTGATAAATATTTTAGGATGAATTAATTTCTCACTTAACTTTCTGTATGATTAGATTGATTATTAATAAGTTTTAATAAAAAGATGAGCATATCTAAATCTTAGATTTTAACGATGATGTTAAGCAAAATAATGCTAGAAAAAAGTCTGAAACTGTGTATTTTTGACAAAATAATTTATAACGAATGAAAACCTACATAAGAAAATAGAAGGCACTTTATGATTATATTTATTTTTAAAATAAGGCAAACTATATTTCTGAAATAAGCTGTTAAGGTGCTACAACAAAACAAGAAAAATACACTGAAAATGGAAGAAGAACCAAATAACTGGCCAAGAAATTTAAAAGTTCAACATTATTCTTTTTTAGCAGAGAGGAAGTGGAAACACAAAGAAACTTATTAAAACATTATTTTTAGTATTTTAAATTTTTACACATAAACATACAATCGCTTAAAAATAAAGTGGAAGGGTTTAAGGCATTTCTAGAAATTTAGAAAATCTTTCTGCAATTTGCATTAGTGAGCATGGGTTTGAAGACATGGAAATTTCTCGCATTTCCATACATGCTATATCATTTTGTAGACCCCGATTCAAACATGGGGGTGTCGCAATATTTGTAAAAAATGCCTACTCAACTATTAATTTACCTTCAGCAGAGAATCACTGCGAAATTGTTGCTGTAGATTTAATTAATTACAAAACTGTTTTAATTTGTTTATATGGCCCACCTTCGGGCAACTTTGACGTTTCTAAATGTGTTGAATAAGATCCTAACAAAATATCAAAAAAAAGAAGTATATATTGCAGGAGATATTAAGAATTAATTTGGCAGGGACTACCAGTACGATAAGTTGTTTGCTGAAACCATTCAATCATATGGAATTAAAATAAATATTACTGATGCCAATTGTAATCAAAATGTACTCAATAGTATAATTTTTAATTGTTATAGACCGTGCCATAACTGCCAGATTTGTGAAAAAATCAATATAACTGAGAATTCCACCATAATAATTAGACCAACTGACTATGGCTTAAATATATTTTGAAATATGGCGCAAAATGTTGATTGTAGTTTTAGTAGGAATAAAACTGCGATGAAAATATTTTAAAACCTATCAAATGGTTTTAAAATATTTTGTGTAACATTTGTAATTTAAGTTTTCCAAAAAAAAACAGTGCATAATAAGACCAATAATTCTAGGGATATGTGGTTTAAAGATAATATCAAACATATTTGAGATCAAATCAAACTATTGTACGCTAACCCAAATGAAAATACAAAACATCAAATTAAAGCTAAGAGAAAATTGCTAAAACACGAAGTTAAAACAGGAAAATGGAATTACAATAATTCGTTAATACAGGAAGCCTCAAATATAATAATAGTTACTTGGAATATAATTAATAATAGTATATGAAAAATAACTAGGAAACCGGAAGGCAATGAATGATGTGGATCAGTTTAACAAATATTTAATTACAGTTTCTTTGTAGTTAATTAAAGGTGTCTCAAATCTAATAGATATACCCTTAACCTTCCCCAATGTACAAATAAAAGCAATCACATTTGAACACGTTTCATGTAATGAGATTCGCGATACTATTAACACTTTGAAAAGTTCCAATCTGTGGGATAAATATTGTTATGATTCGGCCAATAAAAAATATCAGAATAGAACCTCTAACACATATATTTAACTCATGTATAAAACAAAAAATATATCCTGCGGCACTAGAACTAACAAACGTCCTACCAATTTTTAAAAAAGAAGATACTGCCAAATTAGATAATTACCGCCCCATCTCAATTATACCAATATGTTCTAAAATTTTGGAATGCACGCTTAAGATCAGATTAATTAAACATATGAATAACAATAATATTTTTAACCACAACCAATATGGCTTTAGACAGCGCAGAAATTCAGTTCAGAAACTAATAACGAAGTAAAAAAGAATGAATTAATCGTTGGAACTAGCATTATAGGAAATGATGAAGTCTATCAACATGTACGAAAAGTTTGGTTTCATGTAGGTAAATTTAAAAATGATTTTACGACTGACAAATTGAAAAACATTCTCCAAGAAAATTTCGACAATATAACATTCTCAATAGACGCAATTGAGAAAGAAGATTCATTCTCAAAAGAAAAGTTTATGTGTTTTAAAATCGGAGCTCCGGCAGATTATAAGGAAACTATAATGAATCCCAACAAATGGCCAGCCGGAATAAGTGTGAGACCCTTTCATTTTTTTCGGAAGACCCGAAACTGGATATGGAGAAATAAAAGTATTGCACCAAAACATTAGAAGTGCAATAAATAAATTAAATGAATTAGAAGTAGCTTTAGAGGATATACGCCCCGATATTATAGCACTTACAGAAACTTGGAGTAAAGCAGAAAACGTCGCATTCATTAATTTGCCTGGCTATAATAGAATTTCGAGTTTCTCAAGAAAAATTAAAGACGGCGGAGGAACATCAATTTTAGTGAAATCGGAATATGAATGTGAAGAGATAAATCGCATAAAAAGGTATAATATCGAGTCTGAAATTGAATGTTCCTGCTGTTCTGTAAAATTTAATAATAATAAAATTGCAATATTGGCAGTATACCGCCCACCAACTGGCAATACAAATATATTTTTCGAGAAAGTCAATAATATATTAAATAGCCTATATTTGTCTCACAAAAATATAATAATCTGCGGTGACCTAAACATCGATTTTTTATCAGATTCCAGTGAAAGAACAAACCTGCAAGACTTATTTACATCCTATAATTTGATCAATAAATTACAAAAGGCAACTAGAATTAATTCTAGTCATGCAGGAAATACAGGTACCCAAATTGACTACATCGTACCTAATTTTTTAGAGTATAATTTTTCATGTAATAACTTAAACTTATCGGATCACCTGGGACAATTAATTTCATTTAACCTATGTCATAAGAAACAAACTAATAACTGTTACAAAAAGTCGAAGAATATTAGAACAACAGGAATACACAATTTAAATGAGTTTAAATTTTATTTAGAACATACAAATTGGGATTTTATTCAAGGAAATGATATAAATATATCATACAATCTTTTTATAGATGAGTTCTTACATCATTTAAATACTGCCTGTCCAATGAGAATAGCAAAGAGGAATAAATTAAAAAACTGGGTTAATTCAGAAATAAAAAAATCGAGTCAACATCTTAAAAACTTATTCACGCTAAAGACAACTTTTAAAGAACTAAACGACATGTATAAGGAAGAAAAGAAAAAGCATAAACGTTTATATGAGAATGTAAAAAAATCATTCTGGCACCAGGAAATCTCAAATGCCCCAAACTCACAACGGAAAGTATGGAATTTAGTAAATACTGAATTGGGAAAAAAATCACATACACGGAGAAATATAGTAATTCGAGAAAATGATAAAATAATTGAGCAACCTTCTGAAGTGGCTGATATTTTCGGGAAATATTTTTCAACAATAACTGATGAAAAACTTAATAATGCATTATTAACGTTGTACCAAACGTTAATAATCAACCACATAGAAAACATCCAATCACATAGAAAACTCGTTATTTGTAAAACCAGTATCTCCTCACGAAATAATCAAATTAATAGACTCACTCAAAAACACGCCAAGCACAGGATATGATGAAATTCCTATCAAGGTAATTAAATGGGTTAAAAAAGAAATAAGTGAACCGCTTTCTAAACTAGTGAACATAGCTCTAGAAACAGGAATATATCCAAGTGTTTTAAAAATAGCCAAAGTTGTGCCTATTCACAAAAAGGGTCCAGAGGAAGAAAAAGATAACTACAGACCAGTTTCCGTGCTAAACATATTTTCCAAAATTTTTGAAAAAGTTATAGTCACTAGGTTGTGGGATTTCTTGAATACATTTAAATTAGTGTCGGACAGTCAACATGGATTCCGTCAACATAGATCCACTGAGACTGCAACTGTAAGCCTAATGGAAAATGTCACCAAACAACTGGACTCAGGTTATTGTGTTGCCGCACTATTTTTGACCTATCCCGCGCGTTCGACACGGTTGATGAGGAATTAGTGAAATTTAAACTATGTGCTCTTGTTGTCCGCGGAAAAATGTTTGACTTAATAGTGTCTTTTCTCACGGACCGAAAAATGTACGTTTGTGTGAATCAAGCAAATTCAAAAACTTATCTGATGAAAAAAGGCGTGGCGCAAGGTTCAACCCTTGGCCCATTACTGTTTGTGCTGTTTATTAACGACCTTATACATCATATCAAAGAAAGTTTTGTAATTAACTATGCGGACGATACCACCATTGTAGTTTCCTCAAAATCACAAAAAGAACTAAGTGAAAAAAATTCATACAGCAAAGATAGAATTTACAGCTTGGTGCAATAAAAATAAGTTATTGCTGAATCTTGATAAAACAGTTTCAGTACGATGTTACAACAGAAAACGACCTGAAATACCAAACAGTGTAGTAACTACTAAATTCCTAGGAACGTATGTTGATGAAAGGCTCACATGGAAAGAGCATATTAAGCAAATATCATCCAAATTAAGCAGTGCATATTTTGCCATATTAAAATTAAGAAGCTGCATGTCCCGTGAGACATTACTAAACATTTATTATGCATTAGCGTATTCACACATATCATATAATATCCTTGTCTGGGGAAGAGCAGACACTGGGAGAGTTTTTGTATATCAGAAACGTATTATTAGGTTAATATTTAATATAAACGATCGTCAAACATGTAAATATATCTTTAGAGATCACAAGATTCTGACCCTGGCAGGTATTTATATCTATAAATGTGTTTTGTATGTATTTAACAATAAAAACATGTTTTCTAAGAACGGAAATTCACATTCTCATAATACTAGGCACTCCGGCACTCCGAAGATCTGAGAATTTGTTCACATAATACTACACTATATGAAAGATCTGCAATGTATTCATGCATCCTAATATTTAATAAACTGCCCAGTTGGCAAAATTTAAAAAACAGGTTCGTCTCTTTCTTAGCTTACGAATCGGGAACAGTAGATATTTTACAAGAATAATTACTTAGGTAAAAAACTCAATTCTATGATCGTTCCTCAGGGATCGATCCTAGGCCCAATGATATTTTTTCATTACATCCCTCTGGTAAATGCGATATTTTATGCGGATGTTTCTACATTGATATGTACTGAAAACACATGGAATCAATCAGTGGCGCATATAATAGAGCAGCAAAGTGTTATGCTTCTAACAGTATTTCTTTAAACAGAGAAAAATAAGTCATAATGTCATTTTCAACTAAAAATATATCAGCACAAAATCCAGAAAAGGTAAAATTGTAAAAGTGATCATTGATCCAAAATTAAATTTTAGTGCATATTTTGACTACTTAGCCTAACAAGAAACACTACACATAGTTTTGCACTTGAAGGAAGCAATATTAACCCTTAGCTGCACCACTTCAAGGTTGTAACATAACTACACATGGGGTCTTCCAGGACCATAAGTTGAAAAATTGCTTAAAAATATCTTCTATCCTCTATATAGGACTACAGAACTCTACAAAGTGTTAATTTGTACATTATGGACTAGAAAAATCAGCCACACTAAAGAGTTAACTCTTTTCCCTCGAGAATTGAGAAAATAAGTTAAGAAAATTCTTATAATGTATTTTTCCCTTAAAATTCGTAAAACTCTTATTTAGTTATACAGGGTGAGTTTTTTTCGATGTTCTCTATGGGGATCTTGGAAACTATAAGAGATAGAGAAACGGTTAAATGGAGAAAGAAGTGTTGATTTACGAGACGAATAAAATTCCACTTTCAAAGTTTTCAAAAAAGTCAAGGGTAACTAGATATTTTGAAAAAAGTAAAAAGTGTCAATTTTTTCAAATCAATATATCTCGGTTATTATAACAGATAGAAAAAAACTTTAGAGGACAAAGTTTTAGATAATTTTATGCAGATTAATAAAAAATAATCAGAAATTTTTTTTCGCCATTATTTTCCGAGATATGACGCAAACTTACATTTTTTTTTAATGGAAACCATAGTTGGCTGTGACCTCATTCAAAAGGTAATTTTTTTCTCTTTAATTCAATATGGCATATGACATAGTTATTTTTAAAAATGAGTGAGTTATAGTCATTTTAAATTTTATAATAAATAAAAAATGGATAGCATTAAACAAAACTCACCCTGTATAAAGACTTGAAATTGTAGGTAATGAAGTATTTTATACTATATTTCAAAAAAAATAAATACAGTACAAGGGCTTCTTTCAAAAAATATTCTTGCAAAAAACTACAGTCAAATATATAAAAAGATGCATATTTTTTAATAAAAAAATTAAATGGCACAGCAATGAAGACATAAATAGACATAAATAATTAAAAAGTACTTTTAAAAAAGGATGGGGTCCCTCAGGACCCCCAGGTGCAGCTAATAGTTAAGTTCTAATTTATTTATTTTGCTTCAATTATATGTTTTCACCAAATAATTTTGAAGAGTAACACTGTCACCAACATTCCTTACTACCCTCAATATTTTTACATCGTTTGCAAATATTAGTATATGATATGAATATCTAATGTTATGTCATCGATAAACAAGAGAAATATAATGGTCCAAGATTAGACCCTTGGGGAATCCGGCTAGAAGGATAAAATATCCTGGATTTATGATTGATGTCATGATAATTAGTTCTCTCAGATATGTAATTGTTAAATATGCCAACAAGACAATCAGTGAAACCCCAATCCCTAACTTGAAATCTTTGGTCTAGGTGTCGAGCTACATGTTCAGTAAAGTACTTTTAATACTGGTGTTATACGAGTTATTTTCAAGTGATATGGAAATTAGGACGTCTTCATTATTAGGTTATAAATGTGCCACAATGGTGTACTTAGAGCATGAATACAGTCCCCTACAATGAATGATGGAATATTATCGCCACCTGACGTAAAATTTATACTGATTTTTTTGTAGCTAGTAGTATGTCACAATTCGATATATAATCAATCTTTACTATATGGTTAAGTTTCATATTGGTGTTTCCCGCTTGAGTACTAACATCTCTGGTAGAATATACAGAGGAGAAATAATCACTGAAGCTATTAGCTATGTATGTTTTGGTGTTACATCATTTTTTATACATTATATTATATATTATATACAATAAATGTGAACTTGATCTATGGTTCACTCACCAATGTATATTAGCTATGTGTTGAGGATTGCTGATTGAGTCACCATGGAAGGTTATAGTTCCAAGAATTCGGGATTGGGATCGTTTTGAAGCCACATAGTTTCAAACTTGTTTCGGGTCGTTGGTTATAAATCGTTCTTCCTCTGCGATGTATACATCATGGTCTGATTTAATACTATTCCTAACATATTTTCGTAATTGGTATTTTTTGTTTGTTATATATTACAACTTTATGACTCCTATATAACCTACGATAATGATTCTAATCAGACGAATAGAGTTATGGCATAACCAAATAGGGCATTTGCTTATGTTAGACGTACACATTTTCAATGGTATCCAATTTTTGAAGATATGGTCGAAAGTACAATATAATTATTTACAGGACTCAGTTATATCGGTACTGCAAATAATATTCTTTCAGCTACACTTAAATAATTCTGCATAGAGTTGTGGAAAGTTGTCTTTATGAAAGTTTTTTTGGTTACTGCTCTATTGGTAATATTAATGTCTGTATCAATAATAGTATCAAAGGATAAAGGAAGGGGAGAGTGGTGAATTTCTATCCTAATTATAGAAATATCTTCATTAAATAAACATAAAATATTATTGGTAGTTACTACTAAATCCAGTATTATATTATTTGTGTTGACTGTTCTGTTGTACTAAGTTATTGAAAACCAAGAAATTATTAAGCACAGTAAGTTTTGAATCTCTTGGTACTGAATTCCAAGGTTTTTTATAATTCTCTAGGTTAAAGTCGCTATAAATAATTACTGACTTATATTGATTAACAATTTGATCTAATTTAATAAATAATAATATATAGGTATCAACAGAACCAGCCGGAGGGATATATAAACATACTAAACAATGTACCGTTTTTCTAACATTAAGTCGAACAATAAACATTTCAACATCAATATAAATTAGAATACATTCAGTGTAAGAAACAATAGCATTTCTAACTACATTAATAACTCCTCCGCCTCTTCTATCACTTCTATCATACCTAAAAACGTTATAAGAATTAGGAAACACTTCTGAATTAAGTACTCTTTCATGAAGACATTACCTTATAACAAGTACAAATCTGAATTAAAAAGGTGATCATTGGAAAAAACGTACTATTCAATTTTGGAGTATTTAAATGATACAATAAATGAATCTGCCTTCTCAGTGCATCTTTTTAAATTCGGATTAAGTTGTATATTGTATACCTTATATGTTGTGATATTTTGTTCAAATGTCTAATGTATTAATCTATTTTATCTATCTAATAAGATTACGATTTAATATGGTCTTAAAGTATTTTTTATTAAGTTAATGCCGGCAGTAAAAAAAAGTATTATTTTAGAAATTTAAATAGGAAATTTTAAGATAATAAATATTTATATTTGACTTGTAAAAACTCTTATGTTGTGATTATCACCAATAAATTCTATTAAATGCTATTCTATGAACGACGTAAAATGTAATGTAATATGTCTTAAATAAAGGGTTAGAATTTTAAATAAATGAGACAATAAATGTCTAATATACTGGCCGCCATAAGTAAAATAACACCAAAAGATCGTCGCTCAATTTTTATTTGTATTTTCAGATAATACGTAAATAATCTATACTATTAGTTATGAAATCAGTATGTAGACAAGTATATTTTATGTTGGTTCTTATTGAAATTTCATTTTAAAAAACAACAAAAGTAATTTGTAATCGTGTCTCCCTGTTAATATTAGCTACAGTTTTATTCATATGAAGTAGATGTACATAGTCAAATATATCCTATATTATTATAAAACCTAAAGTGTTAATTAAGATAAGTGCATTGTTAAAAATTACATATATTTCCACTAATTTTCTTAAAAGACATTTAAAAGTGACTATTCCACTCCTATTGCATGTAGCCAATGAAAATGAGGCATGTGATATTTTTTAGCCAATCACGTCAATTTATAAGTGAATAAACACCAAGTTGCTATTTATTCACCTGAATAACCTGAAGTTAGCTATTTCCCGACAAATGAATTGAATTAGCCTTGATAAAAAAGCGAAAAACGTTGTTTCCACGTATGTCAGTTGCAAGTAGGTTATAAAATCAAAAGGTTTGGTAACACTTCATCATCCATAATAAATGCGACGATGACAAGTTCTGCACCAAAAAATCAAACTTAAACGAGATCGTGTGTTTGGAAACGATTTGAAGAAATCTGCGCCGATAAAAACTACCAGTTGTTAGCAAAACTTTAATGGAAACTCTTGCCGCGATTATGATGACTGGGCGTATAATATAAAGAAGGTAAATGCAAATGATTATAAGGGAGGTGTTATTAAATCAATGTCGAATTTTTCGACCAAAATACTGCAGGAGATATATCATAAAAATTTTAATATAAACATTGAACCATTCACCGATATTCGTTTCAAGTCGTCGAATAGTCTTTCCAAATACCATTCGTGATGACAATTAAATCGGAATAAATTTTGTTTTTAGCGCATTCAAGTTTGTTGCTTAATCGCGATTTTTATTCGAGCAACTGATAGAAAAAAAAAATTCGTGAGAGTTGCTCTCATTAAAATCGCTAAGCAACAAACTTTCATGCAAAAACAAAATTTATTCGAGTAAATTGCCATCACTTATGGTATTACTTGTGATTAGAAAGAAACCCTAATGAAATAACAAGTCTAATTCCAAGTGCAACTGGAAGTACACTGTTTTACATCTTTAGATATTATTAATATAAGTTATATATTTTTTACTTAAATAATTAAACTACTAAATAAAGATAAAGCTTTGTAATGAATATTTTATGCAACCAAAATAAATGAAGATGACATTAGGGAGGTAGAGATTTTACGGTTTGTTTAGAGCGTTTTCGCATGAAAACTTAACAAGTCTGGGTTGTTTAGACCCAAATCCGTGTGCGTAAAGTTTACTATACGTATGCGTCTAAATATATCATCCATTGTTTATTATAATGTTTTATTCAGCTATGGTAAACTAGGATTTACAACACTAACTTTAACTCCCGGGCGGTTTACTTTTTGATCCTAAATATCCAATACTTTTACTCTTGGCGATGAAATAATGTTACTAAAATATATATAAACCATTAGTAATTATGTGGATGCATCTTTAAAAACTATATTATAGTTGATAGTGGAAGCCATTACTTTGTGATACATCTTGAAATAAATAACTTTAAGAGTGCAGTTTCTTTTATTATTATTTAGAAAAAATATATTGTAAGAAATCAAAACATAAATGTGTATTCAATTATTAATTCTACGCGATCTATTTAAATTCTAGAACGTATATACAATTTTCATATAAAATTTTACAAGTTTTACACTAATATGGTGTATAAGTAGTACTGCCGCTTATATAAGGAGATACTTTTTAAGGATTAATGACGCATGTTCTTTGATGATTTATTAAGATAATTATTAGGTAGAGTATACAAGGAGATTCCCTGCTACTACAAAATTGTAATAAGAGGTGTGTTTAAAGTGTACTGACTTAGTAAGGGTAGACATATTGATTCATAGAATTAAATATTTAATACTTAAATTTTTGAAAGAAATTGACTTGTATGGAAATTCACTTTTTTACCATGTGATCATTATGTTACTTTATTAAAGAATTTGTTGTGTGATTAGTTTAGTTTATACACTGTACAAGATTATTAAAAAAAACATAAAATACATACATAAATGTATCAAAACACTTTAAAATTTGGAGCATAGATCTTTAAGGCGGAGTTCACGACTTCTGGTGTTCTTCCACTCGACCTATTATACCTTTTAGCTAGTAATAATAAAAAGTTTAGAATTTAATCATAATATTTTTATTGATAATATTGTAAATTATTAAAGCATGAATATTTAGTATATTTACTTTGAATGACTTCTCTGCACAACTACAATAAATAATAATAACCAACCGGCATAAGCTCCCCACTATCTTAATTGCATGTATTTACTACCTAAACTTCGTTAAACTTAGTTCGTTGTTATTAATTTGAAGGTGTTGTTAAAACTTGCATATAGAAACTAATACTGCGGCTAATTATTACGGATAATAATTTAAGTCGAATATGTAGTAAGACTTTTATGAACTTTTCAACTGTAATAAAAACTCTTTCCTTAATTTTAACTAAAAAGTTATTGTTCATTCGTGTTTATTCAGGTTTTCGAATATTCTAAATAATTACAAAAAAATAATTAATAATAATTTTATATTATTTTATGGTAAGCATACTTATAAGATTATCTATTATAAATGAACTTATATCAACTTAACAAATGTAAATATTTAAGGCGATATATTGTTCTGCAGCTTATATTCCCAGCGTTCTACCAGGGTTTAATTTATTTAATCGCCATAAAACTATTCATTCCAGCCATTACTGGGGATTACTAAACACACACTGCGGATTATGTATTACATAGTTTTGGTGAATAAACATTTCAAATACAATTTACTAAATAAAAACGATATTCAAGTACAATATTTTCACTGATTATTCATTACATTCAATTTGAATCATAATTATCATGTTTTACTTACTTTTCTGTTTAGTACCAGAAATTACTTGCATACTGCTGCATATTTTTACCAAGCGTATGGCAATTAAATAATTATCTAATTAATTATTTCACTAATGTATAAGAAGTTATCCATGTTTTTTATAATAACCCGGAGCCTCCACCAGATATACATTTTACAAGATTTCCCTTGCGAATTATATGAATAAGTGCCGATATTTAATAATATATGAAAATAGAGAAGCTTTAAAACCTATATTTTTTAAAACATTCGGTAGATATAATGATCGCGACCGTTACTACGTAGTTATTGATTGAATTGAAAATGTTTTAACCACAAATAATTATTGTAAAATATTATATAACGTGTAAAAATTATATAAATCTAAACAATTATCACTTGATAATGACGATAAAACATCAAAAGTCGAGTCGTGCTGTCTTGTTTAGATTTATATAATTGTGCTTACACGTTGTATAATATTTTTACAATAATTATTAATGATTATAACATAGTAAATTTTTCAATTCAGTGTAAAACATTAAGTGTTAAATGTATTAATTGGTTTTACAATTTGCCAAATGCAGCGAATTGGAACAAAACAAGTTTAATATTCGCTAATGTATCTTCAGATCCTCTCCCTTTTGCCGCTAATCAGGGACATCAGTATAATACAATCGGGGACCTAGTTTTGCGGGGAGCCGAGGCCTTAGCGTTACGACACAAAGGGCACGCGCGGATGGGCAGACTGCCAAAAGTGGAGGATGATATTCTCATCCCTTACTCCCATCCCCACAACCCGGCCCCATTGCTACTACTATAGCGTACCGAGTGTCCCGCTGAAATGAAACAATATACGCGTGCAAAAACTGGATTATTTATGGCGACGATGAATCAATAAATTCTCGGCATTACTTGACTTTCAATAACCGGTATTGTTATAAACTATCTGATAAGGATGTTTATATTGATGATATTCACAAGATTTTGTTAATATAATTTCAATCTCAATCAAGTATATATATAATAGTGATGAAAATAATTTTTCTGCACATATATGTCAAACATTCAAGTATATTGTTAGTTCCCTTTGTAAGTAACAATTTTTGCTCAAAAGATGAAAATATATTGTAAAAATTAGAAAACTACGAAAATATTTCGTAAATCTACAACTACTTACTAAGACCACATAACAAATAACTTATAAAAACAACTACTTCCCCGTCTAATATATTTATTACTAGAGGTATTTTTTTTATCATACTACCAAAAAGAGAGCGATTGAAAAAGTAAATCCCACTATGTGCCGTAATATTGAGATTTCTAACTAGAAACGACCTGGTTTACAGGTACAACACAAAAGATCAGGAGCAGCAGCAAACTCCGCTTCCCATAATATTCTATCCGATAAATCCGAAGAAAGGTATCATTTTCTTTTACAAAAAGTAATGGTTTGGAGGAATGATAACCAGATAAATTGTTTTTCTTAAAACATTCTTCTAACATATATGGTTAAAATATTTAACGACCTAATTCCATCTACTATTTGATGGATGTATTTCATGCTATGTAATGCCAAATCCATCAAATATAATGTAGATATTTCAAAATATTCTAAGCTTAAAAACTTTTTAAAGAAAAAATATCCGGAGTTCTAAAGGAAAAAGGAAAAAGTATCATGTATTCATGATGCATTTAACGATAAATTCTTCAGGATCGATTTGTAAATGAAAGACTTGTTTTGTTCCATAATTAATTAATTTATTAAATTTTTTTGCGAAGGTGAACTTCGAACCCGACGGTGTTTTGTCCGCTTGAAACAAATACTACAATGTTTATTTTTCTTCCGAATTACCAAAAATGGAAGATGGACGAAACAAGTAATAGGAAACAATAAATTTGGAAAATTAGCAAGATGTAATTCTATTTAATTTGGCTAATCCTCAATTGTATACGAGACATTCATGAAGAAGATTGTTTATCACTGTTCTTACCGATACTGTAGCTAATATTATGGAAATTAAACAATATGGTGGGTCGAAGTATAGTGACAGAACAATATATTGAAGACTCGATAAATATTAAAGTAAAATAAGGAAACAAAGTATTCTAATCTTAAGAAGATATTAATGGCGCTAGAAATATAGTTGAAAGTTTAAGTCATGGCCAAAGATTTCACCATACAAGCACATCATCGACTTTACCCATAGCAATAGCCTTAAGGATTGAAGATTGCCTTACCCACTACAACATCGGAAAATTCAATCGTAGTGTTATATTGTAAAAAAATATAGCATTTTCTACTCGACATAAAAACGTTTTGTTCGTTCGTTATATTGATTTTCTACTTACAATAAATGGCACTTTCATCTTCTGTTCAAAAATAATTACTAAATCAGTAACTCTAGCTTTTAAAGGGTTATACTTTTCTGCACACTTAAATATATTATAACTTTTTATGTGAAATGGAGCCATATAACTTATTAGGGTTTTACGACTATGCCAAAACCATAAAATAATATTAACTTATTTTTGGTTGACTTGTTTTCTGTATGTATGTATTACCTTTAGGAAATAAATGTATATTATTATTATTATTATTATTATTATTAACGTACTTTTTTAATGCTAATTCAATGAAAACAAATTTGATTTTTTCTTTTTTAATATTAATGTTTTTCTCGGTGTATTTATATTTAGAAGTGTTAATTTTTTTTAATGTACAATTTTTAAGTAGAAATTAGAGTAGATAAATAATTTATTTAAAAATCTAAAAACACATTAAGGTGTTATATATATTTTATTTACTAACGTTTTTGTGCATTTTATGAAGAACTTTTTGATTGAATTTTGAGCTTCGAGGTGCTTTCAAGTAAATATTTTTTTTAAACTTTGGAATCGTGTTTACAGTATCAAAGTAAACTTAGATTAAAAAAATAACTATATAACAGTGCAAAAAAACTTTGCGCAATTTAATAACAAGGCTTATTGTACACCACACTATATTTTTGGAATTATGGAAATTATTAAAGGACTTAAAAACAAAAAGAGTGCTAGACAAGATTATATTCCAGTAAATGTACTTAAGACGATAGCACAAGAAATAGCTGCACCTTTATCGTACTTAATTAATTCGGAATTCAAAACAAATTAAAATTATCCAAAATAATAATAAAACAAACTAAAATGGAAACAAAATCGGCCTATCTCCGTCTTATATTAAATTATTATTAAATATTCAAAATTAATTGAAAATATTCTTGTGAAAGGGTTCTAAAGTTACATCAAGAAATATGATAAAATTACGAAACATCAACATGGTTTCAGAAAAAAAAAAACTTAACTCAAACTGCCACGATCGAAGTCCTGAACTAATATACAACTTCTCGTGTGCCTTTGATACCATAGATCTGAAATTTGTGCGTAAAAAAACTAACCATTGGCATTCTTGGAAATCTGTCTCAGTTAATTGTATCCTTCCTTTCGGAGCTACAATTATACGACCGTGTGAGTAGCACATCATCACACATATACAGCCTCTCCAAAGGCATAGGATCAACATTAGGACCACTGCTATTTATTTATAAATGACATGCAATAGTTTATTAACCAACGGCACCTAATCAACTTTTCGGATGACTCGTCAACTATTTCATCAGCGTCAACCTAACCTGAATTGGAATATAAAATTAGGAAAACTAATAATGAAATGGCAAGCTGATGCTTTAAAAGCAAATGAAAGAAAGGGCGAAAGGGCAGTTCTAAAACAAAAAAATCACAAATAAACAGAAAAATAACATCTCAGTTAACACCAAAAAAATCTAAAACTACCTATTGTTGGTAGTAGATTGTCATGGGCTACACAAATTACACAAATTGACAATGTATGTAGCAAATTAAACAAAGGTGATGTTTTTTATTCTACATTATATATATATATATATATATATATATATATATATATATATATATATATATATATATATATATACAGGGTTATATGGGGATCTCGGAAACTATAAGAGATAGAGAAACGGTTAAATAGGGAAAGAAGTGTAGATTTACGAGACGAATTAAATTCCACTTTCAAAGTTTTCAAAAAGGCAAGGGTAACTAGATATTTTGAAAAAAGTAAATAGTGTCAATTTTTTTCAAATCAATATATCTCGGTTATTATAACAGACAGAAAAAAACTGTAAAGGACAAAGTTTTAGATAATTTTATGCAGATTAATAAAAAATAATCAGAAAATTTTTATCGCCATTATTTTCCGAGATATGACGCAAACTTACATTTTTTTAAATGGAAACCATAGTTGGCTGTGACCTCATTGAAAAGGTAATTTTTTTTTTTTCTCTTTAATCCAATATGGCATACGACACAGTTATTTCTAAAATTGAGTGAGTTATAGTCATTTTAAATTTTATTATAAATAAAAAATGGGTAGCCATGAAAAAGGTGAAAGTAAAACAATTGCAGTTGTTTATAATATTAGCAATATTGTAATTATTAGTTTTACAGATATAAACCAAAATAAAACAACTGCATAAAGTAATTCTGTAATTATCAATATATCAATGAGAGAGAAATTTTAATATTAAAAAAATATGGTCAAAGAGTACACTATTAATACTATTGTGACATAAATTATATCTTCTTAAAATTGAATTTATGGCTTTTTGACTATTCTCATGTAAATTGAATTAAATACACGCCGGTGGTGGCGCATCGGTTACGGCCCCGAACTGACGTGCAGCAACGTTGATTCGGGTCAGTAGTCGGATGGGTGACCGGTACCATTCACCATTGGGATACAATTAATGGTGCTTTAGAGTGACGGGGGCGATCCTTTAAAGTAACAAGCTCATTTACACACACACAAATACACAAATGACACATGGCGGAAGGACCACGTGGTCGATAGCCTAACACTACTACTACTACTACTTGAATTAAATATTTCAATAGCAACTAGATTATGATCCTCCACAGATTGATATGATTTTTCATATACTTTGTTTTTTACATAACCCCACAGAAAAAATTCTAAAACGGGCAGATCGGGAGATCTAGGTGGCCCTGGGATTGGTTTATTTCTTCCCACTTATGAGTTAGGAAAAGCATAATTTAAATAATTTGTAAAACCAATATGTTATGAGGTGGAGCACCGTCATATTGAAACCATTTTAATCTTGCTTGTAATGATAAATTGAAACAATCGAGCGTATCTTTAAATGTTTTCTGAAGAAAATGAAAGTAATCATTTCCACTTGGTAAGCTTTCAAAAACATATGGACCGAAAATTCTTAATCGAAACACACCATAGATTAAACTAAAATTTAATTTGTAGTTTCTGTGAAACTTCTCGCGGATTCTCTAGAGTTCGTCTATATTCATTGTGGCGATTAAAAATACAACAATTAGTGAATTGCGATTCATCTGTTCATAATATTTTTGTAAGAAACGTATTATCCTCTTGACAAATGGGTTTATACCACATACAGAAGGCCATTTGATAATTACAAAATTATTATTCTTATGCTGGTTTTTCATTTTTATTTAACTTTGTAGAACTAATAATTACAATATTGCTATTATTATAAACAACTGCAATTGTTTTACTTTCATCGTTTTCATGGCTACCCATTTTTTTATTTATAATAAAATTTAAAATAACTTACTTGTTTTTAGAAATAACTATGTCGTATGTCATATTGGATTAAAGAGAGAAAAAATACCTTTTGAATGAGGCCATAGCCAACTATGGTTTCCATTTAAAAAAATATAAGTTTGCATCATATCTCGGAAAATAATGGTGTTAAAAATTTTCTGATTATTTTTTATTAATCTACATAAAACTATCTAAAACTTTGTCCTTTACAGTTTTTGTCTATCTGTTATAATAACTGAGATATATTGATTTGAAAAAGTTGACACTTTTTACTTTTTTCAAAATATCTAGTTACCCTTGACTTTTTTGAAAACTTTAAAAGTGGAATTTTATTCGTCTTGCAAATCTACACTTCTTTCCCCATTTAACCGTTTCTCTATTTCTTATAGTTTCCGAGATCCCCATAGAGAACATCGAAAAAAAACTCACCCTGTATATATATATATATATATATATATATATATATATATATATATATATATATATATATATATATATATATATATACAAGTTGTTATCGTGTGAAATTCCCGCAATTATGGTGTTAATATGGATTAGTTCCTGTTGATTATTTAGTAGAAAATCTCCTCTTTCAATAGTCCGTTTGATCTCTAATCCTTCCAGGTAATTTAGCTTGGTTCCCTATTAGGATTAAGCTAACAGATCAAGCTAAGAGCATATTGGTTAGACCATAGACTTCAAAATATGTTGATTTAACCCAACCTATCTATATCTTAAAGTTTACAGTTAAGGCGGAATTTGTCTTCAAAGTTCCAAAACATTTGTTTCTTTTGTTTATAATAATTGAACGTTTTATTCGATTTGAATGAAATTTATTATTAATAAAAACCATAATATAATACATCCATTTTGTTATTATGGTCATTAGTGATTGACAGGTATACCTGTAGTACTACCACTTAAAAACTAAAATATTTGTTTATTGTCTCTTAATAATATTTGGTATCTTGTAAGGTTTTCGCACAATGTATTAAATCATCATATTTTGGTCCCAGAAATCTGTTGTCCAGCCACCCCCCCACATTAATGAGGCACCCTGTATATTTATTTATAAGTTAGTCGCCATTTTGACAACCACACACAGATACCAAATATCACATTTCCCATAACATTGAGTCGTCACACTTCTCTTTAGTCATTACAGTGTTAGTATTTTGAAATTAGTCGGCTTTGAAGAACATAATATATATATTTGCTCCAGATAAATACTTTTAAAGTCAGTTAAGGTGACTTATAAACTTAAATTTAAAAAAAAGCATCATAAAGTGGAAACTTTATCTGTCAATGTATTGTTTTGAAACTATATTTATTTTGGAGGAGTAATCCTTGTCTAACTTTACATTTTTTATAAAACATTATTTATTCCGGTCGAAGTATTCAGTTTTATAAATATTTGTCTTCTAATTTCAGGTATATAAAAATTTGATTGAGAAACAGTTGTATAGAGAAATTGTACTTTTATAGCGGTTGGTTTATTAATAGTTTGAATGCCAATTGCCACTAGCATTTTATATCATTACGCAAGGGTATTTCTTAAGAAAACATCTTGTCTGAAAAGTCTATAAGAGACTTGGAATTATTATAGTCTATAATTCAGATACATCATACATTGATTCCTTTACGTTGTACTACTGAATCATTGTTGTTATATTTTTTATTATGTGGGTAGTATTTTATGCTTATAATTCAATTTTAAAATGATAGTATCCCAATTTAATTCTTTTGCATAATATTCTCTTTTCTTTAGTACTTTTGAAACCACTGGTTTTGAATTATAATTTCTGTTGTTTTGTAAAATCCTAACAATATGCGAATTGTTATTTTCAATGTACAAAAGTTATTGGTAAAAATATGCAAGATACTTCTAGAAAACTATTGCGTTATGTCCTTTGAGAGAATTAATAGTGAATATATGAATTACAAAAGAAAACACTTAGTTACTTTGTATAACACTGCTTATTTCTTCTTGTCTATTGTTTCAGCAAATAATCTTGTTATTTTCAAAAGTTAAAGTCATTTTAAACTATATTTTATGTAGTTTAAAATTACTTCAAATTTTTTAATCGAAACTATAACTAAGAAGAATTGTTGTTGTTGTTCACATTGTTTTACATAAAAAGTAATTAAGTGTTTTATTTTGTATTTCAAAATGTATAATGAAGTAGAAGCCTCAAGATTAAACCTTTTAAACTGAACAAGTTTTTTTATTATCTGATGTGAAATATATTCAATTGTTTTCCAATTTTGTCATAAGTTACATAATAACTTCTATTTTCTGGCTGCATATTTAACCCAATCTATCTGAAAATAATAAGAGACGCTGTACCTTATGCTGGTTTGTGTTTTACAGGGCTTTAAATCTAGGACTTTAATATAGATAAAAGCTTATTCCTGTTGAGCATACCTCTTTGTTTTGGTGGCGATTACCCGCGAAAGATATTTAGACAGGAATAAAGAAATAAACTCTTTAAGAGATTTCTTTGTGTTCGTCTCTAATAAAAAATATTTTATTTCTATCGTACATATTCATTGATTATCATCTTCATATTGATATGACATATCGGTCTATTTTCACAACTTTCTTGTTGTAGTCCATGTTGAAGATTCTAAATTCAAATATGTGATATTGCATATTCACATGGGTTTCAATAAGTTTGCATATTTTTTAATCAGAATAATTTCACGTGGCCTGAGCCTGAAATTATATCTGATGCAATGCAAGGGGAAAAAATTGCAAGTTACGTCTAATAAAAATGAAAAAAATATAACCATATCATGGGGTATATGTTGTAATATTTCTGAAGGACACACTTACAGATTATAAATTACAGAACTACCCATGTTTAAAGAAAATTAATCTCACATCATTAAATAAGTGAAAGTATATATTTTTATTTAATTGAAATGTATCACGAAGTAAGTGCCTTCAACTTCAATCAGTTCACTGATCATGCATTTAACTCTAAAATTAATTATCTTTATACATTTGCTTATTTCTATTAAGAAATTGTTTTATAATTTTAGAAACGTGTTCCTTTGTTTTTTTAACACTGTTTAACTTAATTTTACTTGTTAAAAACCACTGACATAAGAGTGCTTCAGTAGTATTACATGAATTATTTTCTCATTTACCTCTTTTTGAAACATTCTGGAATAATAGGTAATTAAATTAGTTCGCACATAGAATTGTATATATTGATTCGACTAGTTTCAGCATTTTCAAGAGTAATTATTAGAAGAAAACCGGTGATATTTATATATTCAGGTAATAAGTGATTCAAGTATTGGGAGAGACCAAATCTATTCGTTGTTGTTAACGATGTGTTTTTCCCCTTTTATCGCCCTATTAATTTCAAGGCTCTCTCTCAGATTTGAATTAAATCCCTTATTACCTAAGTATAAAATCTTTAAATTTATATTAATTATTATTATTGATACAATGTTTTGAAATACCAGATTTCTTATGTTCCAAAAGTCTTGTATTAAAAGTTCTTCCTGTCTGTCCTATGTATATTGCGTCACTTTAAGCACACTTAACCTCGCGAACACCACACTTGTTGGTTTTATTTACTGCCGATTTGTTTTTCACCAAAAATTTACCAAGACTTAATTGATTCGTTCAAATGATTCCTTTCTTTAATTTTAGTGATAATTTTATTTGACAAGTCTTCAACATAATTGATTTTTTTAAATATATTTTTATAATTTTGTTCCATATTTTATTATTACTTACTTGAATATAAAAATGTTTTTTCAAATGTTTTTTCAAATGTTTTTCTCGTTTTTTGTTTAATATGTTATCAATAAGTTGGGCGGTGTAGCCATTATTACGGGCAATTGTTTTTATTACATATAATTATTTAGCAAAATCTTGTGGGTTTAAGGGAATGTTTAACAGGCGATGAATATATCCGTTGAAAGTATGTTTAATTTGATTTTCATAATTAGAGCAATTGGGAATTATGGTGTAAGTAAAATTTTCTTTTATATAGATATAAAATTTGAAATTATTGTTGTGTTTTTTGCATGGTTAAATCTAGGAAATTTAGACTATTGTTATCTTCTATTACAGATGTGAATTGGAATTTGGCATTAATAGAATGTAAATATGTTTCTAACAAATTTAGTTGACGATTTGTGTCAATCCATGTGCAAAAAATATCATCGACATATCGTCGCCAGAATAAAATATTATTTTTCATTGTAGAATTACTAATGATTGAGTTTTTAAAATGGGCCATAAATATTTGTGCTAATAGAAGTGACCATAGGTAAATCATGTGTTTGTTTATAAAAGTTATTAATAAATATAAAATATTTTTGGTTTAAGCATTGTGTTATTTAACTAATTTATTTGTGGATATTGTTATTTGACTTATTTACCAGATTTATCATTAGATGTTTTAATTCTGACATTGGTATTGAGGTGAATAGACTTTTTAGGTCGAAAGATGTTAATTTAGCACTGGTTGGAATTTTTAATGATTTCAGTTGTTGAACTACTTCTAAGGAGTTTTTTTATGTCAGTCTGATTTAAAGTTTATTAGGTAGATGCTTACTAAAAAAATTACAAAGTTTGTAAGCTGGTGCATAGATGTATGACACAACAGTTTTTGTTAGGATTGTTTATTTATGCATTTTCGGTATTCGGGCATCATTTAAGTGTATTTTTTTATTTCTGTTTTTTCTGTGTTTTGAAATTTATCAGTTGGATCTTTGTTTAATTTTTTTAAATGTCTGATGTGTAAAGTGAAACAAACCAAGTTTTTTTAAAATTTAATTACCTATTATTGCTTCATTTTTAGTATACTAAAAAGTATCTCTTGATACCTATGTTTGAATACAAATAATAACAAAATAGTCGGGATTTAAAATTATCGCTTTTTTCTTATTTTTGAGCAATATAATGCAAGAAATATTATAATAATTTTGTTGTATTTTTTTATTCGGTGTGCTTTTATAAGTTATAAAGTACAGTCATTCCATATATACAATTGTGTTGTAAATCTATAGGTTTTATAATTAAAATCACTTGGTTTGTTTCACAAATATTTTTTATTTTCGACTAGTTTCGGCTTATTGCCATTATCAAGAATGATGTACAAAAGAATTTTACCGGTATTTAAATACATTAAAGGTGCATCAGGTAATTAGGGCGTTTAATATCGGGGAGTTCCAAATCTCGTCGTTGTCATTAACCACGTTTTTTTCCCGCTTTTACGGCTTTACAAATTTCAAGACCCTCCCGGTAGTTAAGTAATAATCCCTTATTACCTGAATGCAATATTTTACAATCCTCTGAATTGAAGATATGATTAAATGTGATGCAATGTTTTGCAAAACCCGTGGTTTGTTTTTTATTTAAAATGTCGTTGCGGTGTTCTTTTAGTCGGGTTTCAAAGGACCTACCAGTTTGTCCTATATAAATTGCATCACATCCATCACACTTCAACTCGTACACACCGCTCTTTTTATTATTATTGTTAGATTTTATTTTGTTGTTTATTAACAATTTTCCTAAATTAACTGAGTTAGTCAAAATGATGTTATTATTCTTTCTCTGTAGTGACTTTTTTATTTTTTGTGAGAGATGTTTAACGTATTCTAATTTATTCCAACTATTCTTTTCCAATTTTGTCCCATTATAAAAATATTTTTGTAAAGATTTACGTTTTTTCTTTTTTAACATATTATCAATGAGTTGTTCTTGGTACCCATTATTGACAGCTATAATTTTTATTGTATTTAATTCTTTTTGAAAATCTATATTACTAAGAGGAATATTAATTAATCTGTGCAAAAATGAATGAAAAGTACTAAATTTAATTTGATTGTCTGTATTTGAATCGACTGGAATAATTGTATCGGTACAGGTTTCTTTTCTGAATATTTTATATGATAATGTGTTGTTTGTGGTTCTCGAAATATTTAAATCTAAAAAGTTTAGGCTATTGTTTTGTTCTTTTTCAACTGTAAATTGTATGTTGTTGTTTAATGAATTCTAATATTTTGTGAATATATCTAATTGTCTAAATGATCCTGTCCATATGCAAAATATGTCATCTACATATCTTGTCCAAAAATATATATGTTTGCTTTCTGTTTGTTCATGGATGAATTTGAAAACAATTTACTTGAACAAACAGAAAGCAAACATATATATTTTTGGACAAGATATGTAGATGACAATATTTGTGAAACAAACCAAGTGATTTTAATTATAAAACCTATATATTAACATAATGTTTCACCAAGTGATTAATGAGAAACAAGTATATGATATATGTGTTGTAAATCGTTCCATTTCATCATTTTGCAGATTTCGGCAGTTCTCTATTATTTTGGCAGATATTTTCAACTAAGGAATTTGTTGTTCAAAAGGTTTGTTACCACAGAAAAATAACCGGTGGCAATGGTTTTGCTAGAGCCAGTAAAAAAACAACAGATTTAGTCTATGAAATTGATAATAGTCTCATTTTAACCTTTCCTAAGTAGCAAAAATCAGTAAAATTTATCGGGCTTATTCGGAATGTATTGGACAAACTGCTTTCCCTTTTTTTTCGAAAAGCAATTCATCCATTGTGATATTTTTGGCTGGCTTGCAACAGCTTTGACTCTATGAATGCGTTTCATACTCTTGATACTAAAGCAAATTCATCCTTCCTCGACGTTGGCTCCACTCCTTTTTATTATCAAAACGCAAAAATTAGCTTTTATATGAAAGGTCATATAAAGGCTCATAACATTCAAAAAAAAAAAGTACCTAGCTCTTTTATTTCCGAAAAATGATGCAACAATATTTTCTTGTTTATATTCACCATGAATAAATAAAATAACTTCAAGTGACTCTAATTCATCTCGAAATAAACATTATTCTTTTCCTAAAACCCCGGGTGCTTCTAGTTTGGTACATTTTATAATGTATTCCTTAATATTATTATCAAAACTAAATAAAATTCAGTGCCTACTTTGTCCATCATAATATTTCTTTTGGTGTATCCAATTGGAGCAAATACAGCTTTAGAAATGACATGACTGAAATGATGTAGAGTAAAAGGCAACATGACAAAAATTAGCAAATATCAAAGTATCTTCCGTTACAACTGCAATCGGAATTCATAAATCAGATTACAATTGATATGATGCTACAATTTTGATATTTATATGTAAAATGGTTTAAAGTTAGACAATTTTATAAAATCCTTAAGGAGACACCTCATGGTAGAAAAAAATAATTGTGGAGAAATGATCAAACTTGGAGAATACTGAGTTTAAATTTAAAAGGTGCGTTTTGACACCTCTTGATACAAAATAGTATTATTATATACCTTGACTTAATAGAAAATGCTATTTTTTGGCTTCATTAAAAATATAAAAAGTCAATTACTCTTTTATACTTGTATAATTAAATTTTACGCTAATAAGCTTAGATTATCTTTACTGTCCTAACTTTGCAAGGATTCTATTCTGACTTAAATAACCAGAGATAGACAAGCTGTATTCGTTTTATATTCTGTATTACATAAGTTATTTAAAATGATCTAGAAATAGTATACTACACTATATTTCTATTTCAGATATTCAGACTTGACCCTTTAGTTGGTTAGTATGCTTTTACATATAATATTTACAAGAGATTATTTTATTTATCATTATCGTAATAAAAAGCTAAATATATTTAATTATTGGCAATATGTATTTTAGTTGTTGGGTAATATAAGTTTTTCATAAGAAGTCGCAGTAATAGATAGGTTTAAATATAATTATAATTCCAAAAACAAATATATTGAATATAATATAAAAGTTAATTGTACAAATTGACACATTAATGGCTGTAATAATAAATTTTTGGTATATCATGTTTTGGTAGAATACTAGCATTCTAAATAATCAACCCACCCCCTTAAAAAGTTGCCAACAATACCTAACGAAGGCGATATATTGTTAGCTGCACTTGATGTAGCCATTTAACGTGGAACAATTATTTTTCCCTTTCTCCTCATACAACAATCCGAAGGATGTGCACGTTAATTGGGCCATCCTATATACACGCAGGAGAGGAGAAGCGACCCGATTCCGCGAGCAGGAATCGATAACCCAGTACTCTTGGCAGCGATTGCAGAACTGCAAAACAGAAGGGCGCGCACACTTCTCCCGGCCAGCACCGACAAAAAGCCCCCTATTTTCTGTCGCTGGCATTTATCCGCACCGATTGCCTTTATTCGGATTGCTTATATTTCGTCTATATCTGCAACTAACAACTAAATAGATATAAAGAGGACGACTGGTGCACACAAAGCCACGATTAAAAAAGTTGCATTCGACACAATTTATGTCATGCACGGTGAAACATGCTGGATCCAGCGAACTTTGTTCCCAACATTATGCACAAGTTTCGAATTGTTGAAGTGTAATATAAGAGCGGGGAACCGCGGCCCGATTTCGTAATAATGTACAAGTTATTACGGTCACCAATGGAATTTATCATAGCGCTGTAATTTATTAATTGACTTGATCTCGATGAATGGAGTCAAAACGGTTACAAAAGAAGAAAAATTAGAGGAACGGTGGAATGCGGGGCGACGATAATTTGCATCCATTAGCGTCTCCTCTATTGCTAACCGCGAAAGTTCAGAAAGCTTCTATACAGAAAGAGAGATCGTACGATCAAAAGGAAGAGATATTTATTCAAATATATGTAATGCATAAACTTACAATCAGTTAAACATTTGTACTATAAAGTTACTATCTATTTATATTTTCCTTTAACTTTGTACCATTATCATTATTTTAAATTGTAACAAAATTACTTACTACAAACCTTTAAATATAATTTTAATATTTAGCAAATAGTTTAAGAAGTAATTGTAAATTATTTATAATAATAAGAAGGATTTATAAATACATTTTTAGCAAATTAAATATTAATATTAATCAGTAGAATATACTCGAAATGAAAAGCCTTTAGAACCGTTTAATCGACCACATCAGTATAACAGTGTTTGTTTGTTTATATTAATATATAAATGGTTTTACTTAATATTAATTGCAATGCATAAATCATAAATCTAGATAAATTCAATTAAAGAATTAAGTGGCGTGTCTACTTTGCAGCTAAACGTTAAAAGATTAAATATACCTTTTAGTTTAATAATTTTATATCGATACGTTTCTGACACATTAAATCTTGCATGTCATTTATATTCGTAATACTTAATTCGAATGTATATGGCGTATTCAGGACTTTAACGGAAATGATGTGACCTTATTTTGCAATAATGTAGTGTTATTTAGGATTAATGCCGACGTACATTGTTGGCAAGGCTTACCACGATGTCGAGATTAGGTGGAAGGAATAGCCAGATAAATTCACATAATCCATTCATAAATGTGAAATTATATACACTCTATACAAATGTGTATGGAATTTATTACGATCATTTAACCTATAATATGGTTTCTCAAACTTATTTTGCTCACCACTTTAAGAATTTTCTAGAGCTTACTTACAATCTGTCCCGAATTTAAAACAGCTATTGCCCCCTAAATGCCCTCTAATTTTCTCTGAATCTTCTACTGCACACCCGATATAAATAAGCATTAAACAGAATAAATAATTAGCTTTATGATGACAGCAATGGAAAATTAATGAAATATTACCAAAATAATTTTGAATTACTTTTAGTATATTTAAAACAAACGTCTTCAAAAATCTACCAAACACATTACTTATTAAATAATTGCAGTACAATATATTGAATAACAAGTTTATTGACAATTAATTAGTGTTACCTATGTTTTATTTTTTTTATTGTTACTACTTTTAATCAAGGTATTTAAAAAAAAAACTTTATTTGAATGCCAGTGGACAATCCCTCCACAATTCTGTTTTATATTTATTTAACATACTCTCGATTCGCACACAAATCCAACCGATACGTGTAAATTCGATAGTGCAATATGAACTCCCGGAAAGCCTCTTTTTATTTCCGAGGATTATCACGCTATTAGCGGAAAGTGTGTCGCCGAACGCCCTCCTCGCCCCACCCCACCGTGCCCACAATGGCGGCCCTTTTAATTAAATCCGAATCAAAAGCGCATTTCCACTTTCCGCGAACAAATATTTACGCCGATCCAGGTGAATTCCAATATCGAGAATGTGCATTTAATTATTCACGGCGGCCTACCCTTTGTGCGGGAAGGGTAGGGTCGAGGATGAGAATGTGCAATAAGCATGATCCATCACAGTAAACGCCGAATGCCCCTACACCGAGACGTTAAATAATAGATTACCACTTGCTTTTTGAAAGGAATGGATCGCTTCCGGTGGAAAATCATTTAACGTCACTGTCGCAACCGCAGGACGTAATTTATATAGTTATAAAGCAGTGGTCACATAAAGGAATGCATGTATAATTAAAATAAAGGTGTAATTACAGGAATTTAGAGCTAATAAGTCCAGATTGATGGTCAAATAATAATTGATGGTCAAATAATTAATATTGTCAGTAATGTTTAAGTAAAAGAAATTATACCTAAAAAATAATAATAGAATCAGTTTCCCCAGAAAATTCTCTCATATCTGACTTCTTAAAAAAAGGAATAAGTATACGTTGTTAGAAAAAAAAAACCGTCGTTTCTCTTATCGTGCGATGATAAATTTCCGACTGCGCAATCATAACTCACGACTAAATGGAGAATGTTTGGATGGACCATCTACATCAACTCCTTTTTTAAAAAAAGCTTTACGATCAGTCTAGCGTCCTCGCCATCAATTCAAAGGCGGTTTTACTTAACAATTGTATATACGGCGAGATTTTATGCCTTATATATATTTTATGCAGTAATTTTTCATTTCGCGAGAAATTCATTGATATAATAGACACGTATCCAACAATATAGGGGGGACGCATAATTTAATATCTTACCATGGTCGTAAAGGCGGGCGGCGCATGAATGACAGAAACATGTCTGATTTATGGCGGTTTTATTGATGTTTACTTTTGGTGGATGCGCCGGGCGTAAATGACGATATGAAATTTATGGTGTTTTCTATGTTTTAATATTCCAATTATATTATTAAATAATGCTATAATTAGAAACGTGTTTTTATTGATCATAATTACGTATACTTTATGTTTACTTTTAATAAGTTAAATTATTATTTCCCGCCATAAACTCATTCGATGTATAATCAGTTTAACGATGCACTTTTTTAGACAATTAAACAAATTACTTTTATTGCACTTTTTCATTAATATATTTTTGTTTAAAACAGTAAGAAACATCAAAATAATTTTTTTATCAATAAATATATTTCTTCATTTATGTACGTGTGTGGAAAAACTCAATCAAGATAAAATTCTCTTACGTCAGAAATATATTCTACATTCTCGTACACATTTATTTTTTATAGCTCGAAGCACTTTATATTTGATAAAGAGTAATATTTATTCCAAAACTAGGACGCTTGAATTTTACCATAGCGAAAGCGTACCGACCAATAAGTCTTACTCTTTTTCTTCTAAAAATTCTGAACGGGCTATACATATAACCGGTATATAAAGGAAACTATAAGAATTCAACATAGTACGTGAGGTCAGCTTATCTGATTTTGTAATTTGGGTGTGTAAGGTAAAATTTTCCGAGTGTATATGTAGGGCACATATGCAGATTTGCGAAAATATATTTAAAACATGTCCATGGATTATGTTATTGTTAAGACCTATTTTATATATTTTTAGAGATGTTATCGGTTTAATTATTGTGTTTTATTAAAACGTTTTTTTGACATTTTAAATGCAAGTCAAACTATGTGATTTTAATCTAATTAATACACAAATGTTTCACAACGTTAAATTATATAATATAGAACTCAGTGTTCAAATTGTTTGTTATTTTTATATTACAAGCAATGGAAATAATATTCCAATTGGAGGTATATTTTCACTTAAGATGCACTTAATTTTCGGATATTATAATACGTTTTAAGTTAAAGTAATATAAGAAAAAATCGATTAAGTCAATTTTGACTTAATAACATACCTCGAATAAAAAAAACTAAAATTTTGATAATGCAAAATTTATGAATTTCGTTAAACTGTATTTATCTTAAAGAAACTTAAATCCTCAGATATAAAACATTATAAAATATTCAGCTTTCTTTACATCAATACACTTATAGAAATAACATTAATTAAAGTCGTATAAAGTCATAACCTAATTATTATGGCTTTATATATAAACTTTTGAAATCTGGATATACATCTGTTAATTGATAGATGGCAAACGACTTATGACATATGGTACATATTATATGCCAAAGAACATTCAAAAGAAGACAGATGGTAAATAACAGTTGCAACTTTATTGCTAAAACTTTTTGACAGATGACTTAGAACAGATAACATATGACATATATTACATGTTATATAATAAATTCAAGAAGATAGATGATAAATTAACAATGTAAATTTATTGTAATAGACCTTATAAAACTGTCTGTATATTCTTTTCTTAAAAAATAACATTTATGTTGTAATTATTTGAGGGTGGTAAAGTAAACCTTTTAATTTTTATACTTTTAAATCCTTCTCTATTTATTAAAGTTACGTATGATATTATGATATTTAGCAAAAATAATTTCCTGGATTGATTATAGATGCCAGATGGCAATTGACATAACAGATCATAGTAGATAGATAAAAGGTATTTTATGGCAGATAACAAATAATGCATGAAAACAAACAAACAAAAGAGAGGATAGATAACAAATAAAAGATAGTATCTCAATGATAATAGATAATAACTAAAAGTTAAAAAATAACAGATTACAGATGACTGATGACAAATAAGAAATGCGAAATGAGAAATGACAGATGATAGATTACAGATGGCAGTCAAAAAGGAATTCAGAAAAATATCAGTGAAGCCAAAACATACCTCAGAAATCATACAAAAAGTCGCAGAAAATTCTAGGAGCTGTATTATATAAAATAGTAGGGAAATATATAAAGTAAACTTTTAGCTGAGGAGAAAAAAATCAAAATTATGAAGATTATTCTGTCATCTGTTTGATATTTATTATTTATGTATATTTTAGGAACTATATTAGATATAATAAATAACTAAAATTTTAAATCAAGTTTAAAAATCTTATTTACTACTATAAATAATACAAATAAATATAATGCTGGAGAAACTAATTAATTTTTAGTGAGTCTTTAAACAAAAACAGTTTAGACTAGATTGACAATTTTTTAAAATTTATCAAAAATAATTATTTCACCGGTGAATTACAATTATTATTTTAGAAAGTGTTAAAATTAGCAGTAATAAGTTATACAAATTTAGATGAAACATAGAAAATAACACGAAATTATTTAGATAAGCCACAAATATAAATAAATCGGAGATCAAACTATTTTTTCTGAAGATTTGCTATTGCTATTTGAGTTTGCGTGTTTTGTAAATGAAAACTTTTGTTTGATATTGATAATATCCACCTTGTGAACGAAATTTACATTTAACGCTTGATAATAAGTAAAGTAAGGAATAAACTGAGTGTTATTTTCATTTAAGGTTTGGTTATAAACTTTTCCCAGAATTTGATTTATTTATATTGCCTACCATAGTTCCTTTAATATGCGTAAGTAAACAATGTGGTTCTACTAGGAGTCTATTTTTTAATATTGCTTTTTTACTGTTCAAACCTATGAGTATATTTAATCATACAACAAGGATTGATTGAATCCCTGAAATAGTGCCTGAAACGTTTTCTAGCAATTAAGTAATTTTTTGTTTCTCTTTTTTTATGTAGTAATTGTAAGATTTTATATTGTATATATCCTGTGGCAATAAATTTTCATCCGTCTCAAATTTGTGGCTATTTCCCAGATGCTGTTAAATTGGCTAAAATAATAGCAATATTTAAGTATGGCGACCAGTGTGAAATAATTATAGACCAATTTCAATCTTGCCAATTCTATCGAATGTAATTGAAAAAATTATGTCAAATACTGAACTGTTTTGAAACAAATGGCCTTTTTTGTAAAAGTCAGTTTGGTTTCAGAACTTTGGATGCTATGCTTGTCCGCAATGAACTGATCATAAACGCTTTTAAAAATAAAAATGTCTCAGTAGTTTCGTTCATTGATCTGACCAAAGTTTTTGATTGTGTCTCGCATGACCTACTTATACAAAAATTAAAAGCATATAACTTCACAGATACTAGTGTTAATCTTATCTAAGTAATCGATGCCAATGTGTTCACTTCAATGAAGTACTATCGAAATCTGTAAAGATAAAATATGGGGAACCACAAGGTTCTATTCTGGGGCCTTTACTGTTTTTAATCTATATAAACGACATTCCTTTACAAGCTAATATTGCGTCTTATACGTTTATAAAAACCCACATAAGTACTCCAATTTAGAACATTTTTATGCTACCCGACATCAATAAAACTTTGAAATAAACAAAATCAGACTTACAAAATCCTGTAGCAGGAGGTGGGCTATTAAATTTTATAACAAATTATCAAATGCTTGGAAAGTCTTACCGTATAAATAGTTCAAGAAAATAGTATTGCAATTGTTAACAGAGAACTGCTTCTATTCTTTTGATGAATTCCGAAAATGTACAATTTCCATTACACAATCATAAGGTAACTTTTAATATGTTGTGTCGTAATTTTGTAATTGTAATTTTATTTTATATATATTAAATAGTTTAATAACCATTTTAACAAATAATATTTTAGAGAAAAATTGTGAAACACCCCTGTGTAATTTAATTTAAACCTTCATTAGTAATTGTTAAAGATTCAATTTGATTGAATGTTTTTATCTATCACAGTTCTTTTATCATGCCTAAATGAAGCAAATAATTTCATATGGAGGTTTCTTTTAAATACTGAAAATAACGAATGAAGAAGGACTTGGAAACCATATAGAGATGAAATATGAAGTATCTTGTGCACATTATGAGAGACGAAACCAATGGAAAGTCTATGGTAAAAGAGGACCAAGAATCAGAAGAATAACATGGCTTAAAAGCTTAAATAATTTACTTGATGCTTGAAGCCATTACTTTGTGATACAATTTTAGTTTGAAAATGACCATGTAATGGTTGAAATCGGTCACTAATAATAAAAACCGTGTGTGATAATAACAAAGTGATTTTCATTTATTGTCTTAACTTAAATATTTGGTTCTCCAAAACTGCCACCTAACTATTCAAAGCAGGCATGAACAAAGTGATCAAATCCAGGATGGTCGCCAATATTCAGAATGAATAAGCACCCGAAGAAGAAGAACGTGCATAAATAATAATAGGAACAAGGCAGAAAGACCTCTGGTCGATAGCCTTTTGACAAATTAATACATTAACACCTCATTCATTATTCATTATTCACTATTCCAATGTAAATATGTACAAAATTTGTCAATAAATATACGTTACTACTAATAATAGGATTTCACAATTATGGTTTAACAAATTTTAAAAATTCATTATCCTAGTAAAATTACAGATTGTTTTATTATTTAACTTAAAGTTTGCTTTAAGACTTCTGCTAATTTGATTAACTTGTGTTTCTATTTATTTATATTGCAAAAGAAAGTGCTTAAAATATAATTAAATAAAACTGAATGAAATATAAAATCTCATTAGGAGGTTGACTTTTAAATTTTGAAAATGATCATACTTATTAAATGACTGTGTTTTGTTACAATCATAGTGACTCATTTTAGAATTTTGAAAATTCGCCATTCTAGTAAAATTAGTGGCTTTCTTCTCACTTTTAGTTTTAAAACATGGGTGTTGTCTATTCGTTTTAATTGTAAACGAAAGTACCTAACATAACAAAATTAAAAAAATAGAATTCCATTGGGGCTTAAACTATTTTTTATTGGATTTTGTATTTAATATAATACTAAGGCTTGATTTTAAAGCTTCACCAAAGTTAAATTTAATATCATATATTGTGTTGTAATTGAAAATTGAATTTTGCCACGGTGTTTTCTTTAAAAAGCTAAACATGTTATCTTACTAACCAAATAGTACTAGGATTGGATTTGTTGAAATTATGTTTATTTATATAATAAATTACATTGCTTATAACGCGACTTAAATTCAAAGCTTAGAATAAATTTGATTTATTGGTATTATCTATTAAAGTTCCCGTTCTTCTCTAAATTTCACCAGATTTATTAAATAATGTATGTTTTAAAATTTCGTTAATTTTTTTTTATTTAGTCAGGGTGTCCCAAATGAAAGTTTCTATTTCTTTAGCTTCCTGCTTACACGCAATGAATCTGAAAGAAGACGCATGAAGAAAATTTAGATTTAGGATCATCAAGAACGACAGAAAACGTGGATTGTTTTATTTGGAATTCTAAAAAAATAGTGTTAGAATAAATGAGTGCCGTGACAGCGAATGTTTTCATTTTGACAATATTGTCAATTCCAAATTGTATAGTTTAATAAATAATAAACACATTTTCCATAGATAACTTACTTTTTTAATTAGTTCGCTATATATAAAGTTTCTTTTGGGATAGTCTGTATTAAAAATTATAGTTTAGAACGAAACCAAATAAATATAAATTTTACTTCTAAGACTTAACTATTGTCTTATTGAATTTTGACAGTTTAATATCCTAATAAAATTCGTATATATATATATATATATATATATATATATATATATATATATATATATATATATATATATATATATGTATATGTTTTAATATGTTGTTTTAATATGTTGTTTTAATATCTTTAACTAAACCGATGTAATAAATTAGAAATTCGGCTAAAAAAACTTTTTAAATCAAGAGATAATTTACTTTTTAAAGTTTTACACTAAAGCCAAATTTTCTTTTTAGAATTTAGAGCAGTAACCTAAATTATTGAAAATAATAAGACGGTTAGTTTTTTTAAAATTATTTTAATGCTATTTGTGAAACTATATTTTCGGAAATTTTATCTTGCTATAATAAGTTTATGAAATACATTTGTACTAGAGAAAACACAAATTGTAAAATAGATTTTTTTCTTACTTTTGAAAAATGCATACGACTCTCATTCATTTAAAAAATACAGTGTGTGTGTTTCAAATTTTCAACAAAAATAGTAAATATAGCCGATAGCCGTTGAGCAGAAAAATTGAACCAATGTCTTATATTTATTTTATCTATTACCTGATTTTTTTCTGTAAATAAAGATGTTTAGTAGTAGTAAATATAGTATATCAATTTCTAAGATGAGAAATATATGGTCGAAAATGGCTGGTGTATATGCTAGATTCTTTATTCTTTATTCTTTATTAGCTTCGCTTCTCCTGCTTACAAAATTAAAAAACTTACAAATACACGGCAACGTAAACTCGATTTTATTATGATAGTTGTCTTCTTACGTTATTTCTTCTTTGTTTTTAGTTTTTGGCTTTATTTAACGAAATAATAATGTTTTTTTCTCCTCTTGTGAGTTATAAATATTTCTTTCTTCTATTTCAGGTTAGTTTATTTCCTTAAATATTTCTATACAATATTAGTAAGTAAACGTTGTTATTGAATTAACTTAAAATAATATTGTTTATAAAATGCAGTCTATAAGATTTTTAAAAACAAAATTTTGGTTGGATCAATGGATAATTGGGTGAACCTTTTAGGCATCTCATTTACCCAAAACGTACCAAATAAGAAAATAATTTTTAAATTTATCATGCAAGTGAAATTCGTAATTACGTTATATAATAAACTAAAATTTAGTTTCTAAAATTTTATTTATTTAAAGTATCTTTCACAGTCTTTGAAATTTATCACAGAAGTAATTTTATTTGTACGTAGTAATATAAACTAATATTTAGCGCCAATCTATTTCTAAAATTCAATTTATTTAAAATGATTTTCATTCTTTCTAGAATATTGGAAAATGGTATTGAACAGCATTGTGGTTTTCTTGTTGAATATTCAAGTTTTATATCTGTAAGTGTTTAGCTTTAATACAACTGTATTTATGTGTTTTATCTATCGTATTTTTTTTAAATAATAATATTTATTTACACACATATGCATACAATACATATTACAAAACGACTCCTATTGTTTATTTTCCCTCTGTCCTCGAATCGGGATTTGCGGACGTGGTGTTCCATCTTTTGCTGTCGGTATTAAGTGATTTTGATTATTGTAATCGTTCTTCTATTTAGTTTCGTCATTGAAGATTTTGTTTTTAATTTTTAGTTTAAACGGAGTATATTTTAGCTCATGTATCTAGTCTTCAAATTCAATGTACTTTTTTGCTGTTGTTCTTAAAATGTATAGAAATTCTATAATTAAATATTTTAATTATTCTAAATAAAATTGATTGGTTTCTATATAATAAATATTTACAACATATATCTATGATAGTTGAGAACTAATAAATTGTTATAAAATTTTATTTATTAATAATACAAAATATTTTTAACTTAATATTTCATAAATTCATAACAACGATCAATGTAGTATGGCCGCTTTATGACAGTTATATGTGAGAGTTTATTACCTCACTCTTTAAGAAATGCCAGGGTAAAATTGAGCTAAAGGCACTTACGGAGTATCCCTTGGAAGGCTGACTGGCTGCTTTATTCTACTTAATAAAATTATGTACAATAGAGAGGGTTTCGCAAAGAACTAAAACCACTCTATTGTTTCTTATCCCCGTTACTTTTTCTCACAGAAAGATTGCTTCCAATGGAACGTTCGAAAAAAGTCGGCGTACGATGTTTAAAATATGTCTTTGATTCACATTATGCTAGGATTTCAAATGAAGTTTTAATAATATCATATATTATATATTTATTACGAAATATTTGATAATAAAACTATTAGTAATTAAATGTATCAGATTACAATCATATTATCAACTAACGTTGTTAATCTGAAGCAATCCCATAATATTTCTTTGTGTTTATGTATATGTTCATACTTCTGGAAAATCGTTCCAATATTTGTCTTTCATCAGTATTATAGTGTTTTATTTTATAGAGAGATAATATGAGGCAACAAAAATGTAAGATATAAACAATGCATTTAAACGTAATTGGGAATTATTGTTTTGCAATCAATCAGTACAGCAATTAATATATTAATTTATTTTTCATGTTTCTTGTCTTATTTTGCTTGAGACTTTTAGGAACTGTATTATAATAATTATAATATACGCGGTATTGCTTTTTCAGATTTCTAAAATTTTCTATCTGTACAAAATTTTCTACCATTTCTTGCTTGAGTGAATTTTGTTTAAAGATTCCATTTTTTTTAAATTTATTTGAAGTTGTAATATTTTTTTGCTTTATTATATGGAAATTTTCCCAGATTGTTTTTCCTCCTCCTTCTTTATTGAAGAATTTGAGAATAAGTGTAGATATAAGTATACGTAAGCCAATAATTTTATCACCATAATGTATACATTGTATAATTCTTCTTTGAGATTAAATTAAGTAATATTATATTTGAGACAGTTTTTTACATTTACATAACACTTTGAAATAAAGAGATATTATTATTATTATTATTACCACTACTATAATTCCTACATTTTATTATTTAACTTTATAATGCTTTCTAAGAAGTGAATGTCTATTCCAAATTATAAGAGTTTCCTTCCAATTTTAGAGAATCAGTTTTTCCCCAAGTTACAAGATTTTTTTGAGAGCCCTATACATTTTCTACAAGAGTCCAATTTTAATTTCTTTTTTAAACAATTTTCACCATTTCTTATTATATTTTATCTTCTAAATTATTAGAATTTAAAAATATTCATTCAAATTGCTACTCAAGGAATATCTCTTCCAAAGGGCAAGTGTTTAAGAATATTTCAGAAATGTTTCTTCTAAATTGAAAAAATGTTTTAGAAGGCCTTAAATATTTTAATTAATTTCTCTTTTATATTTTTTTCAATTCTTTTTTTTTTGGAACAAATTTATAATAATATAGTCACTCACAAATTATTTAACGTACATTAAATCATTTTTAGTTCATTCTACAGAAAGAAATACGTTCAAACTAGTGTTGCTTTGATAGTTGTACTATTTGTAACACGCAAATTAATTTGTATTATTCAATGTCTGTCGAAGTATTAGCTAGAGAAGTAGTTGTTTCAAATTAATTTGTTTTGTAGTCTTAGTAAGACCCATTGTTGTAGATTCACGAAATGTTTTCGTATTTTTAAATTTATTATTTAATTTTCTACAATGAACTAAAGGAATTAAATACATTTTTCTATAACATTTTTAGTAATTTGTGTTTTATATTTCTAGAATTTTCAGTATCTACTTTTGAAATACTGAAGAATTTGTGATCATTTCTTGCTATATATTATAAAACAATAAAAAAAAAACTGTTGCAAATAGCAATTTCAATTGTTGAAGATTTTTTTAGAAATTGCTCTTCAGAGTTAAAATTATTTTCTTCTGAAGTGCTAAACATTCATAATAATTTCTATTTTAAATTTCTAGATTTCTCTAGAATATATTTTATTTTTCGAAAATACTCCACCAGTTTTTGCTTCATTTTATGAAAATTTTTCTGTAGATCTTTTCGAAAGTGCTAGAATTCCCTCTATTTCTTGGTTTATTATATCAAATCTTTTAAGAAATGCCTTTCTCGCAATTCTATAATTTTATTGTTTAAGTGTCTTTCACTAGTGTTTAAAAAGTAATCCATGCTGCAAGACAAGAAACATTTTTAGTAATTTCACATTTATATTTCTAGAATTTTCCAAGATACGTTCTCCTATATTTCATTTTTTTATTATTTCTTGCTTTATTTTAGAACATTCGTATTTTCTTGCTTTAATTTATTAATTTTTTGAAGGAATATTCTTTACAAACTGTAAAAATTCTTTAAAAAATGATTTTTTTTCTAAATATTTTTTAAGTGTTATTCTATTAAGTGTTTCTAAATATTTCCACAATTAATTCTTTTATTTCCTAAGATCTTTTCACCATTTTTTGCTATTCCTTATCGAAAATTTATAAGAAATTATTTTCTAACTTGCCAGAATGGTCCAATTTTCTTGTTTCTTGAGAATGATATATAGTCGAAACTAGTTGAAGTAAAATAAGTTGTTTTAAAAGTGGTTTGTTCTTGTAGTCTTAATAAGACTCATTTGTTGTAGATTTTACGAAATATTTTCGTGTTTTTCTAATTATTAGTTAATTTTCTACAACGTAAAGGACTTATATATTTTATTATAAAATAATAAACAAGTGAAATAATACCAAGTGTTTTTAATTTATTTTTTTTAAATATCTCTTCCAAATTGCAAAGCTTCTTCAAGAGATATTTAGAAACTTCTTCAAAAGTTGCAAAACATTTCTTTAAGTGCTATATTTTCTGTTCCATATTTCTAGTATTCTCCGGCATTAATTTTTTCAGTTCGTAATATTATTTCACTATTTCATACTATATTTTATTTAAAAAATCTATGAAATTGTCTCCCAATTTTCTAGAATGTTAATAATATTTATCAGAAAGTTCTTTTTAAAATTTAAAGGTGCCCAAATATTTTCAATTATTTCTTCTAAATATTTCTAGAAATTGCTAGATCTATTATACTTTTAGAAAAATTCCCACTATTGTCTGCTTGATTTTATTGAAATATTTCTGTATTTCTTTACGAAATTTGCACTATTTCCTCTTAAATTTATGGAACCTTTTAAGAAATACTTTACCTAAACTGCAAGAATCTTCTTCTAGAGTATAAAAACTCTCCAAAAATTTCTCATCAAAGTTGGTAGAAATTTCTATAAGAACTTTAGACATTTAAGTATTTCCAGAATTTTTAAATATCTATTCTAACATTTCTAGAAAATGTTTCACCTTTTTTTGCTTTATTGTATTATAAATTTATAGGAAATTATCTTTTTGCTAGAATTTTCACCTCTTCTTAATTGCAAAAATTCTTCATTCATTTTCCAGAAATATGTCTTTCAGGTAACAAGAAATTCTTCTTTAGTTCTAAATATTTTTAGTTTTTTTTATATTTACTTTTCCATTTCTCCAGAATTTTTCATTAATATAATAATAATATAATAATAATATTTACTTGGCTTATTTCAAGAAAAAAATGAATCTTACTTATTAACCTTTTATTAACCTAATGTTTCATCAAATATTAACGAATTTAGGATGTTAAATTTTGTTAGAAGTGTGTAAAGAATGGAAAATTAGCATCAAGATGTCTTAAAGGTCAGGATTATAGCTAAATTTTGAAACAAAGTATTCATAACTAATAAAAACGCGGTTAAATTCCTTCCTTTATTATTAATATAATCTTGACATTTCTCAAGAATACATACATTTTATATAAGAGTATTTTCAACATGAATGTTTTTGATTGATTATTTACATTTTTAACATTCTTAAATAACCAGAAAACCATTATTACGAATATGTCGTTCTTATTTAGTAGTAGTAGTAATAGTAATAGTGTTTTTCTATCGACCACATGGTCCTTCCACCGTATTATATGTGTATTTGTGTGTGTAAATGAGCTTCTTACATTAAAGGATCGTTACTGTAAAGCAGAATTAATTGTATATTTTGTTGAGAAATTTCTAAATAGGATTTTTACATTCATAATATACTTAGATATATAACAAATGACTGGATAGTGGAAATATTTTAGCCGGCAAGCACATATTTCATCTTATAAATTTTAATACTAATTATTTCTATTACTAATATTTTTTATGTAGTTAATTAATAAATGTTTAAACACATATTTTTAATATACGTCTGTATACTTAAGAAGTAATTAGCAATATTAATCATAAATAGCTTTAATACTTCAGCATCTAGGGAAATTACTGTTTTTCAGCCACACTTTGATATCATAATACCGGTATTATGTCTACATCAATGTGACGGTCTTTGTAGGAGATAATGATTTTCTTTTGATAAGGAGCGTCTTTGCGAGTCCTCCAATGATTTATAGCTTAGAATGCAGTTTTTATCGCTTAGAACGTCCAGATTGAATTTTTATTACGGAATCGTGCCAAAATTTAATACCCCTTTAAATATTAGATGGACTATAATACTGTTTAAAATATGTTAACAATACTGCGACGATTTTTATATACATTGACTAAATTGTAACGATTTATTATTTACAAATAAAAAACTTTTTTAACTTTGTTTGTATAACACGGACTTTATTTAGTGACTATAGTTTCGACAATTTTAACTTGTCATTATCAAACTAGAACGATTTATTATTTTATTAATGATGAATGAATATACGATTTATCATACATCTACAATATTAGTATTGGTAACAGTGTTATCTTAGTTATTTTTTAGAGATAAAGGAAAGGAATTTATTAATAAATTGTATTTCAGATTTTAAATAAACTTTATTTGACTAATAATGTAATAATGCGAAACAACAATTAGCCTTATTAAAACCACAAAACGATTAGCTTATTAAAACAATTACTTCCTTGCCTTATTTTATTTGACTGAATTACTAAATTTAAAAAAAAATATTTCCTTTATATAGGCAAAATTAAAATATAAAAACAAAATCAATGGGCCAATGTATTAATATATTTTTTGCCCAATCAAAACTCATATATTCTCTAAGATAAGATAATTATTATCACCACCTTAGTTCATTTCCCAATATTTAATAGCTAAAATATTCCACTTAACGATCGTACATTTTATTGAATTTTATTATATTTCTATTTTATTAATACATTCTTTGTTAAATATTATATAACAAAAAATATTTTAAATCTATTCGAATTAATTCCACTTCTATAGTTTATTCTTATGTAACTTCTTATCTAGAATATATTATTACGTTCGAAATTTCCATAATGTGAAAGAAATTTAAAGCAGCTTTACTCAATGCATTAAAACTAGATTCGCTATAATTTATTGAATCGCCCAACTTAAACATCCAAACACGAAACACACATCGATAAAGCATTAAAACTTGCAAAAGTCGCTCGGCGGGCGGTTTTCCAGTGGAAATATTGACAAATCCACCTCGGGCGACTGAAAATTCCTCGCCGACGAAAATTTCCGCATTCGCGCGACCATTTCGTAAGGAATGCACGAGTCGATCTTAATTCCCACTGAGCTCTGCGAAGGAAGCGGAACAAAAACCTTCGAAAAATGGGTAGGGGCAGGGGGATTCCGTTTTATATCCCGTCCCCTTTTCATAATTACGTATTCATATTGGGGATCTTACGTGCACGTTACTTTACGTGAACTAAAATTTAAATAGAGTCACTATCGCGTTTTATCCGTCACTGTTTCCCCCCACATTTTCGCCGTACCATAAATAACTACGAAAAAATTCCTGTCCCTAATTATACCCGAATTTCCTGCTCGGGTCTATTATTGTAAGTGTTCAATCTGGGGTTGAATAGAAATGAAGCATTATTGTAATTAAATGTTTCATTTAATTACAATAAGGTGCTTGAACTGTTATAGTATGACATAGATATTGAAATAGTGTTTAATTTGGTCTTCAATCAACGAGAATGGTTGATTAAATTTGAAATGTGTCATTATATATGGTATATATAAATATCAACAAAAATATTACTTTTGTATATTAATTATAATGTAAAATAATGTAAAATCTATATATTACCAAATTTGATGAAACATATACACATTTATACTATAGAAGGGCTGAGGATATCGTGATAAATGCCAATTAGAGAGGGTACATCGTATTCAATTATCTTACTATTATTGAAAGTGACGTTGTGGGAGAAATTGGGAGGCGTATATCACGTGAAATTAATTTAATTATACGAGGAAGTAATACTCGTTTGCACCGTGTGGAGCGCTGGTAAATCAGTAACCGACGGATGTGTGCTAACATGTGCAGTTGTATTTCAGCTGTCTGAGCGCAAAGTTACGTCACGCTGGTATTGACTGTGCTATTTATGTGAGTTTTTTAATGTTCAAGAAAATAAAGAACGTTGCCATTTGTGAATTTAGGGCTGTAATTAAATTTCCCTATGCGATATTAATAATCACTTCAAGGATGTGTATAGAGAAACATTGAAATCCGCCCGTGACACCCGTGTCCTAAATTATTTTATTTGTTTATTTTATATTAAATGTATGTATATCATATAATTTTTGTTGTAATTTTGTAAGCAGCAGAAATAAAGACAAAAAAAGAATATACCTATCGGCTGTCAGACAGCGGACGTAGACAGGTAACAGGTAGAGAAAAGGACAATCATATCCACTTTGGGGGCCATACCCTACACTAGTAGATGACCTTCTAAGAAAACTGCCCAAAGAGGATATCCACTGCCTACGGTACGCGGATGACTTAGCCATTGTCACCAGGGGCCGGTTCGCGGGAGTTGTCTCGGAGCGAGCACAAAGAGCCAAACATAGTAGACAATTGGTGCAAACAGGAGCGGCTGACAATCAATCCACTTAAAACACAAATTGTCGTATTCACAAAAGGCGAGCATTGCAAGGCCTAAAGCCACTGAAGCTCGGGGGTACGGAAATCCCCTTTGTAAGGGAGGCAAAGTACCTGGGAGTAACATTTGACGTCAAAATGACGTGGAGACCACACATCACAAAAGCCACCAAAAAAGCAACAATATCATTGGGCAGGTGTCGCAGAATGTGCGGAAAAAATTGGGAACTAAACCCTAAAATGACTCTATGGCTCTACACCAGGGTGATAAGACCCATGCTAGGTTATGGAGCAGTGGTGTGGTGGACTAGACAAAAGGAAGCGATAGGATTCTTGAGCAGTACACAAAGACTAGCATGTCTCAGTACAACAGGAGCCCTAAGCACCACTCCAACAGCAGCCCTAGAAGCCATCTTGAACATACCACCATTACAGATCTTCATTCAAGGAGAAGCCAAGTCCGTATCATACAGACTGATGGAAGGACAGGCGCCCATAATCCGATCACACGGAAAAACACACCAACGGCTAGAAGACGAGCTGAAGGCTAACGCAATCACAGCGATGCTAAGTGATACGTTGGTGAAAAAATACAATTTCGAAAAGGAATATAAGGTACTAATCCAGCAAAGAGAAGACTGTATCGAGGGCCAACCTACCAAAGCAGAATCATGCTGGTTTACGGACGGCTCAAAGACCAACAAAGGGGTAGAGCAGGTATATACGGCACAAAATCCGAGACAAAGATTTCTTCAGTTTCACCAAGGACACCACGGTGTTCCAAGCAGAGGCGATAGTTCTTCACCACTGCACAAGAGAAATAGCAAGACAAGATACCAAAAGTAGGTCAATTGCTATATTCTCCGACAGCCAGGCGCTGCTAAAAGCACTAAGCCCCACCAGGTCTAATCTAAGCTAGTGTGGGACTGTATACGTGCTCTTAATAAACTTGGCTGTCACAAAAAAGTAACAATCACATGGGTCCCAGGACACGGAGGACATCCGGGGAATGACAAAGCGGACGAACTGGCCAAACAAGGCTCGTCAACAGCAGTAATTGACCCAGAACCTTCCTGCGGAATCTCCAAAACCGCAGTCCAACGATCCATAAAAAAATGGGTGGAGACACAGGCCCATACCTGGTGGACAAACTCACCAGGACAGAGACAGGCAAAACAGTTCCTTAAGAAACAATCGCCAAAATTCACGACCGAACTCCTGAACCAAGACAAGAAAATGATCACAACAATCGTAGGCCTGATAACAGGACACTGCAAGCCTAACAAACATATGAGCAAAATAGGCCTGATGGAAGAAGCACCATGCAGATTCTACCTAGAGGAAGAAGAGGACTCGTTCCACATCTTATGCCACTGCGAGGGTCTAGCAAGGATTAAATATCAAAAGCTGGGCACTACAAACCCAAGCGCGGAGACTTATACCCAAGCCCCTCTGGCAAGGCTAATAGGACTAATCAAAGAGGCAAAGCTAGAACTGGTCATCTGAGATAAACAGGGATCCACAATAGACCTGAAAAGATCGCGGTGGAATAGACGCTGGTGCCACCCATATAACATCTATCTATCTAACAGGTAGAGACGGTCATTAAAAATGGCCCCCGAATTAAGATCTAAAAGTGAGGAATCTGTTACGTTATTTCTCAAAAGTTAAGAATTTACAATCATAATTAAAAACATAGTTTAAAAACACACACTACAGTTAGTGAAGGAAGTAGCCCAGTTAAAAAGTGAGATTATATCCATAAAAAATTGCAAGTGTGATCATTCTGGGCCTAAAAGTCTAGATACCATCAAAAATTTTGAAGAAAATGAAAATAACATACAAAGTGAAGTACAAGCACCAACAGAAAAATTAGCTAACAACACAACCACAACAACATCCAAGTATCCAAAGGTATACCCCTTAATAGAAATAGATGATCAAAAAGGAAGTAATGCCAGTAATTCAGTATCAAATGCAGAAATGTATCAAAAGAGTACACCAAACGATGAAAGAAATACATGTAATGATAATGGATAATTATCTAAGAAAATGAGAAAACATCCTATACAAGGGGCCAATAATGAAACACTACTTATAAAAGGAGCAACGAAAACTATCATGCATATAGATTAGAACCAAATTTAACACACAAAGAGTTGGTAACATACTTAAAAAGTAATGGCTACGAAGTCATTAAATGCGAACAGATAAAATCAAAGTACCCACAAGAATACTTGTCATTTAAAATATTAGTACCAATTGATGAAAATAAGAAATTAAAAAACCCAAACTTATGGCCGAAATATGTATGCATTGATCGTTTTTTACACCGACTCAGCGAAAAGAAAAACAAATAACAATAATACTCCAAAGCGTACAATCCATTGGAAATGCAATAAACCAACTAAATATTGAGATGGAACAAAACAAGTGTAATGTATTGTGCACATGAAAACATTGGAAAACCAAAGAACAGCTAGAGAATATTACAATGAACAACTTTAACTTGGCTGATTCCTTCTGCAGGGATTATAACCAATACGGAGGTGTAACGATGTATGTAAGAGATTATTTTAGATTTAAAATAATACATGCAATAGAAATTGAACATAAAACTAATAACATAATAATTGTAAAAATTTACAATATAACGGATGCATAGAAGATTTCTTTTATTCAAATCATACACTCCTATGAACAGATAGAGTTGTTTAATGAACCAACCAGAGAAACAAACACTACAAAATCTTGCATAAAATTCTTACGAATCAACAATTAACTTGTACAGCTAATATAATAAATTTTAATGTATCAAATCACTTGGTCCAAAGAGTCACTTTTATATATAGTATAGATGAGCAACCAGAATATAAAAATAAACGATATTTTAATGATGAAAATATAAAAATTTAACAAATTATTTGAAGGTAACGACTGGAATCAAGTTTATATTCCCCCCATCAAATGCAGTCAATAATCAATGAGACATTTTCATCAACATAAAACTAGTCAAGCATTCGAATGGTGAGGTATAAATTGTTATCATAGAGGAGATAAAAAAGCCAAAAATGGTTTAGATATTCTATATGATAATACTTATATGGAAACATCATAACCCCAGACAGTTATCGTTGCCCTGATTTTTGGGTTTTCTTGGTGAAAATGGCTGCGAAAAGGATCACCCAGCAACTGGGCCGCCCTTGCCGAAAGGGTGCTCGAGCATCAGAAGAATCTCTTCACCGCCTTCAAGGCCCAATCCGATCAGTACCTCAGGGTTGTAATAGCCCATCCCGAGAAGCCCCCAGTGATCGACTAGGTTTTCTATAAGAACAAGGTGCCAGTCGCTGGAATGGTCTACGATTTCCAAAAGCAGTACTCGGCCCTTGCTATCCTCTACCCACCATGTATCCATGCAAAGTTGACTCACTAGAAAAGGATATTAAGAGTGACATTGAATAGTTTAAAACTGAATTTAACAATCGTTTTTCTGAGTACAAGAAGTAATTGGCCCATTTGGCCTCCCTGATTTCATACGACCAAATGACCATGCAAGACTATAGGGACGCTTTCCCAGAAGACGCCGTCGATCCCATCAACAAACCAACATTCTGGCCCCATACTCCAGATGAGCTGATTTCCTACAAGGATAAAGACCAACCTGCCTCCTTCCATTTCAATTGCAATTTAAATAGTGTAATTACACGTAATAGTTAACATACTTACATGTAAAGAAAACTTATAACTCTTTACTCGTAAATCAAAGAGCCACAACATATATAAATAGAATTTCAACGTCAAATAACACAAGAAAATGCACTTGGGAAATTGTAAAGGAAAAATACTAAGAAAAATGAAATAAAAATTAACGGTAACACGAAAGAAACATCAGACCATTTCAGCAATTATTTCAATAATATTATATCTGAACTAGTTGCAAATATTACTCCTATGACATATTTAGATAATAAATATTAAAACTAATAATAAAAGTAACAGCTGTAACAAGAGAAGAATTAAAATTGTAACAAATAATCTAAATAACACTTTTGCATCCGGATACAATAACATTCTAAGTAATATCATTAAGAGATTTATAGAAATACTTAAAATTGCAATAATTAAGCCCATATTAAAAAAAAGCAGTAAAATTGAGAACTATAGACCCATTAGTTTACTACCTATGTTTTAAAAAATATTTGAATATATTATGATAGATTGGCTTGTAAGCTTCTTAAAACACAATAAATTGTTAAATAGTAGTCAACATGGTTACACAAAAGGAAAATCTACAACAACCTCTATTTATGACTTTTTTGAAGCCATAATAAATACATGAGGAGAGAAAGATGGCACTGGAATCTATTCAAAGCATACGATTGCATAAAACACGATCTGATATTATACAAACTTGAAAGAATTGGAATTAGGGAACCGGCTTTAAAATGGTTCAAGTCTTACCTAAATAATAGAACGCGATGGGTAGCAATCGCTCAAAATGGAGATTTAATTCAATCAGAACCAACTAAAATAAATTAAGGATTACCGTAGGGCAGCCTAACAGCACAGACACTTTTTACCATCTTTGTCAACGACCTAATATTAACAATTACAAATTCCTCAGAGAAAATAATGAGCTATGCCGAAGATACTAACCTTCTCATTTCTGGAAAAATATAGAAGACATTACATAAAAATCTTCTGTACTATTTAAAACCCAGTGGTTTTGTAAAAATGAATTACCAATAAATCAGGAAAAAACAAATATAATGTTGTTTCTTAATAGAATGGAAGTAATAACCACTATACACAATAGAGATATTGTATACTCAACTAAATTTCTAGGCATAGAAATCAATATTAAATTATCAGGAGAATGCCATATTGCCAAATTGTAAGGGAAGTTGAGTACCATGATATACATGCGTGAGATTGCTAGATCTACCAAATGCTGTTTCAAAAACTGTCAATCAAATAAATTTTATAAGCATAATGCGATATTTTTCGATCTTCTGGGGTAATTACTCATGCGCTGAACAAATATTTAGATTGTAAAAATTGGCACTACGAATTATACTAAAAATATGGCATCGAGAATCATGCCGAGGAAAATCATCAACTAATCAACTACATACATTGTTTGGTTATTATATTTTTAATTATATAATGTTTTATTTCAATAACACCAAAGGTTCGAGACACACCCAAATTTTTATACAAAGCAGTAATCACTATATGGCTATAAAACTATTTAACTCACTTCCATATGTAATAAAACAAAACAAAAATAAAAACATTCAAGCAACAACTATCGTTAAAACGTATTTTGTAAATAGTACTATTTTGTAAAAAGTTTATCTAATATAATTATTTTTCGTGTGTTAACTGTAGAAGTTCGCATGTTATTATTTTTTCCTCAACTAGCTCGCTCATAACGTTCACTGGTCAATCCTATCAAAAACAGAGATGAGACCTTTTTTCTGATTGACATATTTCCAGAGAAGTTGTGGGGAGGTGCGAGATTATCCTCTATTTGATAATCATAATTTGACTGAACAGAATCTATAATTCTTTTTTGTAAGATCTACGTAACTTTTGATGTATATCTTTATCATAATATGCTCTGGAGCTTAAATTTTTGCGAGCCTTATCTTTCTTTGAAATTTTTATTTGAATAAAGCAGTTAAACCAAGGAGTCTTGTTCTATACTTTAGGCCTTGCTTGAGATCTGGGCACATGCTTATTAAACATATATAATATATACGTATATAATAGGTTACAGACGACATTTACATTTGAACACCTGTATAGATCTTCGGAACAATTTGTAGATATATTCTGTTCGTTGGATCATCCGTCGTACGTCACAAATTATCGCTTCGAGAAACGACGCAAAAACATTCAGTCTGATAAAGTAAACCAAATGCGTTAGAAAAAGAACGCACTGTAAAACTTTCGTCGTTTTTTGAAGCGATAGTTTGTGACGTACGACGGAAGATCCAACGAACAGACTATAGATCCTCATGAAGTCCTATGAAATTAGTTTTTCTAAAATTGTATTTAAATTCTGTATGATTAAAATTAATGTAGTTATCCGTACAGTTAGTACTAATGGTGATGCTGAATGATGATCTTCTTTAACTAATGAAAATGCACAACGTTCTACATGCTCTATTATATTATATGAAGAAATTATCAGATCCAGAATTCTTCCGATGCCATTCAAGATATGATTGTACTGGGTCAGATCATTACAATTCAAAAAAGCATGTAAATTATCCGAGGAATATATGATTTTACCATTGTAATAGTCGGGAATATTAAAGTCTCCCATAGTAAGTAACTGCTGACCACGAAACACATTTTCAATCAAATCCAACACACTACTATATTCAATAACTGGAGCATTATGTTTAATGTAAACACATATTGATATGATGTGTTTAAGTTGTAGCTTAATTTTAACAGCGGTAAGTGAGGAAACTTCAAATTAATTAGCTCTGAGGATAATCTCAAGTGCAAATATTGCACCTCCAACAGTATACAGGGTGAGTTTTTTTCGATGTTCTCTATGGGGATCTCGGAAATTATAAGAGATAGAGAAACGGTTAAATGGGGAAAGAAGTGTAGATTTACGAGACGAATAAAATTCTACTTTCAAAGTTTTCAAAAAAGTCAAGGGTAACTAGATATTTTGAAAAAAGTAAAAAACGTCAATTTTTTCAAATCAATATATCTCGGTTATTATAACAGATACAAAAAAACCGTAAAGGACAAAGTTTCAGATAATTTTATGCAGATTAATAAAAAATAATCAGAAATTTTTTATCGCCATAACTTTCCGAGATATGACGCAAACTTACATTTTTTTTAATGGAAACCATAGTTGGCTATGGTCTCATTCAAAAGGTAATTTTTTTCTCTTTAATCCAATATGACATACAACATAGTTATTTCTAAAAATAAGTGAGATATAGTCATTTTAAATTTTATTATAAATAAAAAAATGGGTAGCCATGAAAAAGGTGAAATTAAAACAATTGCAGTTGTTTATAATAATAGAAATATTGTAATGATTAGTTTTACAGAGATAAATCAAAATGAAACAACATCATAAAGTAATTCTGTAATTATCAATATATCAATGGGAGACAAATTTTAATATTAAAAAAATATGGTTAAAGAGTCTACTATTAATATTATTATGGCATAAATCTTTTTAAAATGAAATTTATGGCTTTTTTGACTATTCTCATGTAAATTGAATTAAATGTTTCAATAACAGCTAGTTTATGATCCTCCACGGATTGATATGATTTTTCATATACTTTGTTTTTTACATAACCCCACAGAAAAAAATTCTAAAATGCGCAGATCGGGAGATCTAGGTGGCCCTGGGATTGGTTTATTTCTTCCCACTTATGAGTTAGAAAAAGCATCATTTAAATAATTTGTAAAACCAACATGTTATGAGGTGGAGCACGGTCATATTGGAACCATTTCAATATTGCTTGTAATGATAAATTTAAACAATCGAGCGGATCTTCAAATGTTTTCTGAAGAAAATTAAAATAATCGTTTTCACTTAGTGAGCTTTCAAAAATATATGGACCGAGAATTATTAATCCAAACACACCATGGATTAAACCCAAATTTAATTTGTAGTTTTCTCTATGAAACTTCTCGTGGATTCTCTTGAGTTCATCTATGTTCATTGTGGCGATTAAAAATACCACAATTAGTGAATCGCGATTCATCTGTTCATAATATTTTTGTAAGAAACGTATTATTATCTTGACAAATTTGTTTAAACCACATACAGAAGGCCATTTGATAAATACAAAATTATTATTCTTATGCTGGTTTTTCATTTTTGTTTAACTTTGTAAAACTAATAATTACAATATTGCTATTATTATAAACAGCTGCAATTGTTTTACTTTCATATTTTTCATGGCTACCCATTTTTATTTATAATAAAACTTAAAATAACTATAAATCACTTATTTTAAGAAATAACTATGACGTATGTCATATTGGATTAAAGAGAAACAAATTACCTTTTGAATGAGGCCATAGCCAACTATGGTTTCCATTTAAAAAAATGTAAGTTTGCGTCATATCTCGGAAAGTAATGGCGATAAAAAATTTATTTTTATTAATCTGCATAAAATTATCTAAAACTTTGTCCTTCACAGTTTTTTTGTATCTGTTATAATAACCGAGATATATTGATTTAAAAAAATTGACACTTTTTACTTTTTTCAAAATAACTAGTTACCTTTGACTTTTTTGAAAACTTTGAAAGAGGAATTTTATTCGTCTCGTAAATCTACACTTCTTTCCCCATTTAACCGTTTCTCTATCTCTTATAGTTTCCGAGATCCCCATAGAGAGCATCGAAAAAAACTCACCCTGTATATACATCGGTCATGACGATAAATATCAAATAACTGAGGAAATATTTTTTGTAACTCTCATCACCAATTTGTAGTCAGTCAGAAAGTATGTAAATTGTTGTATTTAGTCCCCGTATATTCTGATAAAGGACATGTAGGCAATTAGACTGTTGGGGCTAATTTAGTTTTTTCCTTGAATTATTTTATTGAAAATCTTTTGAGTATTGTTGACATATTTAATCAACAATTTCTATCCACAAGATTCCCGGCGTTTATGTAAGTAAGTAAGTAAGTAAGTAAGAAAATTTTATTGTCACGTTTGCTACAAATTAAATTATAATTTCTGTAGATGTGCGCGTCAATAAAATACTAAATAAAATAAAATAAAATAAACAAACAAATAAACACATACACATACAATTTAAAAAGCCAATTGAGTGTATAAAAACAGTTAAAAAACTAAACAGCATAGCTGCATTAAGACTACTCCCACCGCAATACTAATGATATACTATTTTAAATGTTAGATCCGGTGATGTACTCTTTATATTTATAGAAGCACTTTTTACTAGGAATTCTTTTAAGTTTATTTTATATTTAGCTAATATAGTACAATTCTTGATGTATTTAGGAAGTTTATTAAAGTACATCGCAGATCTTTCATATTTTGCGGTATTGTGTAGTGTGATTCTTATGAAGGACCCATGACGTGTTACATAATTATGTTTGCTGTTATTTTTTTCAAATTTTTTACGGTTATTGAATACATATACAGCACACTTGTAGATATACAAACTGATTACTGTTAGTATTTTGTTATTAATAAACGTATGGCGGCATTTTTCTGTTTGTTTTAGATCGAATATAAGTCTTAATATTCTTTTCTGTGCAACGAATATTCTGGTGATATCACTTTTACCCCATATTAAAACATTATATGACAGGTGTGTATAAGCAAGTGCGTAGTACATATCAATTAAAGACTTAGTTGCAAAGTTTGTTTTTAATTTTAAAATATCAAAATATGCGCTATTCAATTTACCGGTTACATGATCAATGTGTTTGTTCCATTTAATTTTTTCGTCAATATAACTCCCTAAATACTTAACTGTACTTGATTTATTTGTAATAGGACTTTCAGGAGACTTTCTGTTATAGATTTGAACAGTGACTGTTTTGTCGGCATTCAGTATAAGATTGTTCTTTGTGCACAAATCAGATATTTTTTTATTGACAATATTAATTTTTTGTTTTATTTCTTCTTGGTTACTGGCCGTCAAGACGATTGCGGTGTCATCGGCAAAATTGATCGTGTAACCCTCACTAACATATTCTCTTAAGTCATTAATAAAGAGAAGAAACAAAATTGGACCTAAGGTTGACCCTTGCACAATCCCTCTATTTAAATATTTGATGGTAGAGGCGTTTACTTCGTGGTACATCTTGAATGATTTGTAAATGAGACACAATAACTTTGTTTTACCACTATATTTTAAACAATTACAGTGACTATAGTTTCGAATATAAGCTATTCACTATCAAACTTAAAGTAAAATTAATTTAAAATATAGTGGTAAAACAAAGTTATTGTGTCTCATGTACAAACCCTCTATTTAAGTTGTTTGACATAGTTTGGTTAATTTCGACATATAATTCCCGATTGCTTAAAAATGACCTAATGAGTGATAGTGTGTTGCCTCGGATACCTAGCGCAAGCAACTTGTCGCACACAAATTTCACTTCTATCGTGTCAAACGTCCGAGAAAAGTCATAAAATAGAGTTACAACACATTTACCTGCATCAATATGCTTCGTCACTTCTTCTATTAAATCAATACTTGCTGTTTCAGTTGAAATTTTTTTCCTGAATCCGTGTTGGGCGCTGTTTATTATGTCGAAGCTATTGAGGTAATTTTGTATCCTTTGGACCAGATTTTTCTCGAATACTTTTGAGAAAACACTTAATATGGCTATAGGTCGAAAATTATCTTTGTTTTCTTTGGAACCCTTTTTAAAAATTGGTACGATTTTTGATATTTTTAGTTTGCTTGGAAACACACCTGTACTAAAAGCGAGATTCGCCAGATATTGTAACGGTTCTAATAATTCATTAGCTGTATATTTTAATATTTTAGGTGGTATTTAATCCTAGCCAGGGCTTGCACTATTTCGCAAATTTATTAGGATGTTATAAATATCTGTCTCTGTAACTGGTCGTAGATACATTGATTTATTCATATTATCGGATGTTGTGCAATTTTGAGATATATTGTTGCCTAAGTGAGCTTTTAATTTTATGTCTGTTACAGTCGAAAAGTATTTCACGAATATGTTGGCAATTTCTTTTGTATCAGTAGTTATTAATCCGATATCGTTGGTGATTCTTATGGATTCATTTTTCTTTTCTCCATCCAATTCATCCTGTACTAGATTCCATATTTGTTTTTGTTTATTTGGAGCCTTGTATAATTTTTCATCAAAGTAATTTTTCTTTGCTTCTTCTACTAACCGCTTGTGTATTTTCTTATCATGTCTGTATTTTTATCTCATAGTGTCCGTTTTACATTCGATCATCAGTCTATATGTCATTTTTAGATTTTTACTAGATGTTTTTATGTTATTATTTATCCAATTGTTATAATTATTATTACTATAAATGATTTTTGTGGGACATGATACATTGAATTGGTGGATAAATTCATCAAAAAATAAATCAAAAGCCGTGTCAATATTTCCTGTTTTAATGAATTTCCAGTCAGTTCTGCGCAGATAGTACTTAAGTTCTTCCATATTAGTATTGTTGATTACTCTTATATTTCTTTTCTTAGATGACTTTTTGATGAATGGAATGTGCTCCAGCTTTATCGCCATTATCTGGGCATAGTGGTCCGACAAATGCAGATTAGTATTAGAGCATGTCCATTGACTTTCTGGAATATCTGTAACCATGTAGTCAATTTGCGTTTCTGTACGTATATAATCTGTTATATCAATTCTCGTAGGCTCGTCTAATTTATTTGTTAATTTAAATGATTTAAATATATCACACAGTATCCTTTTAGGTGTCGTATTTTCTTTAAAATTAATATTTAGATCGCCACACAAAACGATATATTTATGAGATTGCTTCAATTTTGTCATAAGGTCCGATAATTTCTCAAGAAAAATAATCACGTTGCCCGATGGTGGACGATATACACAAATTATAGCTATTTTATACTCTTGAGTTTTAAAGGAGCATCCTGCATATTCAAATTCCATTTCTACGCAAAACTGAGTTATATTTAATGGTTTTACAAACTCAAATATATTATTGTCTACAAATATCATGCACCCACCATTGTCTCGATTTTTGCGAGTGTAAGTAGCAATTTGTGAGTAACCATTTATTTGGACATATTTTTCATTTAAATGATTGCACCAAGTTTCTGTTAGATAACTTAAATTTATATTTTGATCGGTTATTTCGGATAAAAGTTCATTCGTTTTATTTATAACACTTCTTATATTCTGATGCATGCTTGGTTATTGTTTATTATATTTCCGTTTGACTGTTGGTCGGAATGTTGTTGTCCGAAAAAACTTATACTTGCTTACCGTGACTCCCTCTGGCCACATATGTGGGTTTGTAAGTACATCGCCTGATTCTTCGGGAACACCTATCTTGAAACACTTAGCTTCCGCTGTTTCATGATGTTAAACCAATTTTAAATTCATCCCGTTACATCATGTTTTATTCTGATATTACTGGAAAGTTTCCTTTTATTCCTTATTATGGTTGATACCATGTCAAGGATGATTTTAATTGGTCGTGGTCTGTCAGTAATTTTTCCCAATCTGAAGTGTTAAGAAATTTTAATAATGATAATATTTTTTTAGTTTCATTCTGGTTGTCATTTGATGTTTTTTAGGGCAAATTATATACAATGATACTATTTTCGTTCCGCTTCCGCTCATCAATCTGACATATGATATTTAAGTTTTCCTTTGGGATATTTATTGTTTGTTCTGATTGGTTTATTCTGTTTTTAAGAGAAATAACATCATCTTCAAAATTCTGATTCTCAATTTTCAATTTTGTATTATCAAATTAGAAAGCAGCAAGCTGTTCTCAGTTAACTTATCACATTTACTTGATAAATGATTAACGGTTTTTTCTAATTCTTTGACTGCATTTAACAAGTATTGGTATTGTACCCACTAGAACAAGTTAATAAATTAAACATTCAACTGACTTCAGTAGTGCGTGCTGCACCCGTAATGGGATGATAATTTATATCCAAGTAGAAGACAAAAGCTAATCATCGTTGGTACTGCAGGTACTAGCTGTTGTATTATGTTTATTGCGGTAAATTACTTCGTCTATATTAGTACGTATCAAATAACATTAAAGCACAGCTGGGATGAAAAACATAGTTGCACTTAGTACATTTCACAAACTCCTTAAAGACTTTCTTGCACTTTTTTTGTAGCTATCAGCTAAAATGTATTGATTAAGCTTATCAGATAGCAGAAAAGGTGTGACGAATATCAACAATGATGATGTGGCAGTGTAAATATATTGACCAAGTTTCTCCGATTCTACAATTTTTTTCTGAGCAGTTTAACAAATTTTAGTGTAACATTTAATCGAATAAAGGATATATACATTAAGAGTTTATTGGTATCTTAACAATCAGTAAAGATAATAAAATGTATTAAAGTCCCTAGGTCGTTATAGAAAACTAACTTATACCTAAAAAATACGAAATTCGTAATTCTACAACAATTAATCTTACTAAGACTACAAAATAATTCACTTATTGAAACAACTACTTTTCTAGATAAAACCTCGACAGATATTGAATTATACAAAATTAATTTTCACGTTACGAGTTCTAAGAATCTTAAGGATATTTTCTGGAAAATTTTAAAAACTCGCTGAAAAGTTATATTATTACTTTTCCTAAACGAAGAAGTGCCAATTTAACAATCTATAGTTTTTGTATGTTTGCTAATGGGTATAATATCTCAAAAATCTATAGAGATTTTTAAATTAAATTCTAAACTTCTAAGATTATATTCTCTTTTAGAAGTTATAAAAAGCTGTAATTTCATTTAACGGAAATAAGTGCTTACTCGAGTCCTTTTCTGTTCTTCGGATTTTTATTTACAAATATTTAAAAAATTAAACATATTTAAAATAAATTGTATACACTTTATTATCGAGAAAGAATAAAAATTATTTGTTTGTATTTCATTTATGAACTTCGTTCCTTAAAAAATATATGAGAAATTTGTAAGAAATAATCGTTTGTGTAAAATGCTAGTTTTTTTTTTTTTTAGAAAAATGCGCATAAAATTAAATCGTTTCGAAAATCGATTTTGGCGCTATTTTAAACGGCAGTCCTATAATAATAATTTAGATATATGTATTTATGTTTGTATGTAAGACATATTTATGTAAAATTGATGGTGGAAGCCATTACTTTGTTGTATATCTTGAAATCAGGAACTTTAAAGCTTTGATAAGCTGCACTTTATTAATTAAACAGTTACATATATTTATGCATTTTATTGAAAATTCTATGTATGTTATTGTAATATCTATTGAGAATACATGTTTATTATTACTATAAAATAAATTTCAATGTGAATTCGCTCATCAAATACGTGAAATTTACGTTGATTGATTGCCAATAACATAATTTTCCAACCAAGCAATGCGGTTAGTACAATCTCCATTTATCCGTGGAATCCGTGCCTCCCTATGATTTATCGATTATTTTTCTGGTAGGATATTGATTTGTGTTAATTAACAATGGATGGTATATATCGCTTATAGTGTCGCTCTATTGTTCACCGGCGTAATTGGACGATCCTTGCTAATTGCATTATTGACAAACGATACAGGTTCAGGGAAATTACAGCAAATCGTCCCGACAATTAGAAAATTTATCATAATTGTATGCTTGATCAGATTGTATCGGCAATAAGAAGGATCGTAGGTATTTTATTTATTTATTACTTTTCTAATTCGAGAATAATATGCGTTTGAAAATCATTATTAAGTAAACAATAAATAATATCGTGATTTAATAATTATATGATTTTTTATATATTTTGTTTGTTTGTTTTAGTTTGTAATTATATGTAGTTTATTGACAATTGTAATACATTGAATTATGTCTTATTACAAATAAAGTTATACTTACTAATTTATATACAATAATAATTCTATAGGCAAATTTCAATGTTATTTAAACTTTTAAACAATTAATATTGTGTTGTAAATATCTCACTATTTCCCTTTATTTATATAATATAATTGAAACCAGTTAAAACGTGCTACTCTCAATTATTTTTTTTAGATTTTTTATGAGTGTTTGTTTTCTTCAACAAAATATTATTTGCCATTATATGTTAATATACTAATCTTACATCTTCTTGGGTATATTTAATAAAGAGAATGGTTGCGACTGAAGTTGCGGTTAAAACATAGTAAATTCTTCAATTCATTGTATACTTAATATTTGATTTTTTGAATAGTCATTTAATCAATTCAAACTTGTTATGTTTAAAATTAGTAAATAATAATAAATGTAAACATATAAGTCTTGGATATTATTTTATAAATTTCTTAATTTTCTTAACAATATTCAAAAAGTTCCATTTTTATTTGTTTTATAGTAAAATATTTGTAACTATTTTATAATTTAATTATATTTTTTGTTGTATACAATAAACATGTAGGGGTATTTTTAAATATTTTCTTAACTTAATTTAATAGAATTTTAGAGTTTTAAATATTTTTTTCTCCGGGTACGTTTATTAACATTTTTTATAAATAAATTTAACAATCTAAAGATGAGCAAAACAAGTAAAATGTGTTTATTAAAATTTAATAAAGAAACAATTGAAAAATTAACGAATTCATTAAAAACATAACGAAGTATTTTAGATCTCTTGATGTTTACATAATAGAAATGGGAAAGTAAAATTAAAATACAAGAAATATCAATGCGTTTTATTTGCAGATTTCTGTTTTGTATCTGTGCAAATGTGTTATTTGCCCTATTAAATTAATACTCATATTATTCATAGTTCACCTTTATCCCAATAAAAATATCTATTTATGAACTTTAGTCTTTAACCTTCAGCGAACACTCAGATGCATTATAACGTAGTAACTAAAAATTTAAATATTTAAATTGTTGATTAATAAAAACATACTCTTAAATGTAACTTTTATATTGTTTAAATCACAAATATATCTATTACTAACTAGAATTATATAAATTGTATTAACTTGAAAAGAGAAATTTGAAACTATTGTATTATTGTGTATGAAGACAAGATGCGATCTAAAACTGAAGTTGTATTGCAATGAATTCTAAAAAGCATACTTTTATATTAAATTTCGTCAAAATGTAGTTATACCAGGCATCAGAAAACCCATACTGTAGTAGGGAAAGTGATGCATAACTTTACCAGTAAAAAATATATTGGCTGGAATTATAGCGACCTCAATAGTCTTTTTTATTGTGGAAATACTTAACTTAATTAATTTTTTCTTAACTTAAATGGTGACTACTCACATATATTAGTAAACTCAGTATAATTTTAACAGATCAAAACATTCTATTTTGTATTTCTTGAATAGTTTTCTTACTCAGCTTTTAGTGAAACATTATGAAATATTAGGTAGAGAATTAATAAACACTTGATTAATTTATTATTATATTTTGTGTTTGTTTTGATCTTTTAATTCTAAAAATGCAGTTTTGATTATTGACAGGCTAACCGGTAGACATATGTTTAATGATAATTTTATGTAAACTAAGTAGTTATCAAACGCAATTACAAAATTTAAAGAATTGTGCATTTAACTGAGAAGCAACGATTAAAAATTTTGATGTGGTGACAAGACTCAAAAACAAACTAGAGTTTGCGAATTTTTCAAAAATAAGTTCTTAAAGGGGTCTATTACATAATTGGGCGTTGTCAGTAAGAAACAAATATAATACCAGCTATCTATATAAAATTGTTTATCGTTCGATTACAAGAAAATCTTTACAATTAAATTCAATAAGTAGCTAGAGAACAGTATTTTTTTCGAAAATATTTATACAAAATCAAACGACGCTCATATAAGATACAGCTGGAAGGTCGCCTGATTAAAGGTGATCTCCAACACAAATTAGAATTTTGCAAAATAATGAAAGATAAATGCATTTTTTGAGGTACATTTTTACTATAAGGCAATATTTTATTTGAAAGGTTTACTATTAAAACGAATTTTTCCATTTTAAGCACCAGAAAAACCGAACCAAATCTAAAATTATAGGTATTGTAGATCTAGTTGGTCGTCCTTTTTGTAATTAGTAAACAATGAACCTGGATTTATGGAGCTGACTCGCATAATTCACGAACAGGACATTACCTCCACAATATTTATCAGAACAGGTGGATATAATTAAATAAACCGTAAAATATTGAATAATTGACGAATTTATGAGAATTTGAAGATAGACTTGTCAATTTTTGTTAATAGTCAACAATTTTAACTTAATAAAATACTGACACAGTATTTTATTATTTGATATGAAGTTGCAACAAGTAGAAACCTCTTCAATCCAACAATTTTAACATTTCAATTGATTTCTTCTTTGTTTTTAATTCTTTCTCATTAAAGAATGAGAAACTGAACAAATTTTGTTAAAATATATTTTTCATAAAATTTTTAACTTTCGAGAAAAAATAAAACTTAAATTAAATATTAAAATTTGTAGTGCAGTTATTAATGATGAAAATTAATAAAAAGACAAATATGATGTCCATGAGCGTTTCTGCACTGTGTTTTACACGTGTCTGCAGATAGTCATTGCATAACACTTTTCGAGAAGCGGTTAAAAAATGATAACACCACAAAATTGTTACATCGTGCTGAATATCAGTTCAGACATGTAACGACAGTTAACAGTTATATCATTCAATGCCTGGCGGTGCTGTAGTACGGGGAGTAGTTGTTTTAACTGTTAACTGGAGTTTTTACATTTATTGTAAAACACAGTGCAGAAACGCTCATGGACATCATATTTGTCTTTTTATTAATTTTCATTATAAAAATTTAAATTTTTGACATTTTTTGCCAATTGCTAATAAACTATTGAAGCAACATGAAAGTTATATAACAAATAATTGTAGAGAATTCAAAATTGAATAAATTATTAAGAATAACCTTTTTGCATAAACCGCATAGTTTTCGAGTAAAATATAGGGAAAGTACTATGATGGCCACATCACAATTTTTTTATAATACCTTAAAACTTTATTTGCAATGACTAGTTTCGACTACACTAGTACTTGGTTTGATAATTCATAATTGATAATTTACCATGTAGTTTGATAAACTAAGTACTTAGTTTGATAATAATTACCGTGTAGTCAAAACTAGTCACTACAAATAAAGTTTAAAGTGGTTTTTTTATTCTTACAATTGAATATATTTATTAGATTTATTATAAAATACAAAAAATTACGTCAGAAAATGAAATATTTTACAGTAATGGCAGCAAACTCATTAAAAATGCAATAATAGCATTTAGTTAAAGTTTTAAATTATAGACGAGGGAAAACGCTTGTTATATTTCATGTTAAGTTTTCAGTTTTCTGAAAAGTATTTCGAATTTCATAGCTCATTTTCTATGGTAATACCTATATTATATTGGAACAAATCATCATTGTTATACTAAAAAAGTAATAGAAAAAATTCAATTTTAACTTTAAAAGCAGCACAATCATTTTAGAAAAATGAATTTCTTTCTGAAGGTAAATAACAATATAGCGACAATTTTGCAAGATTATTTTCTCTCAATTGCATTCTTGACACTGAAATTTACCTAAGGTTTAGTATTATTTTAAGAGAATTTTAATAAATTAAATTAAAATATTAGTATAAAAATAAACTAAAACCATGCTCCTCTTTGTATTATAAGGATTTACAAATCTGAATGTAGAACGGATATTAAAAAGGAATTAATGGTGCAGTAGCTAACCAATCATTTTCAAAATTATGTTTTCCTGTCAACAATAATCTTGGACAGGTAAAATAATAATTTAATGTTCTCGCATTGTTATCGAAATTTCTAAATACATTAGATTGCTTCTTATCATGTTTTTGTTGTTATGGATTAGCAATAAGGTATCTGTGGATGAAAATTACAAATTTCGATCAATTACAATAATAATGAATTAATAACATCATGGCGCCGATAGTAAAATTATGCGATAAAATTTCGTGTAAAGTATGTTGCGTGGTAGTTAAGAATTGACTGTGACAAGTCTTACAACTTAAATTGTTTAATTAATATTAATAATCCAGACCAATGAAAATATAGAACTCATAAATATTTTTGTAAAGCATGAGGTAGGTTACTTAAAAAGCGCGACAACTCTTAAAAATGTAATAATTACCGAATTAAGAGATAAAATTATAATTCAAAAAAAACAGTATAAAATTATTGGAATGCCCCGGATCAAATTAGGACATCCCCACGCCATTTATTGAAGGCCTTGTTATGGTGTAGCATTTTAGGGTTATCTATTTCTCAGTAAAAAAGTTGTGAGGACAACTAGCGAACTACAAATCATATAGAGAAATATTTAGGAAGTTAAGAATTCTCATTTTCTCATTTTGGAAATATGTACATATATGCATTTAAATAAAGAAAATTAAAGAATGGACACATACCCACCTATAACACAAGGAATAAGTATTAATTCAGGCTTCAAATCGTTAACAGCAATCCCCAATTAGCATGGGAATAAAATTATTACCAATTATAATCATCAACTTTGCAACAAATATTATATTTCAATTAAAACAAAAAATTATTGAAATGTAAAAACTACTATACACTCAAAGAATATATTTATGATATGCCTACTACCAGATAACGTAATTTTGATTTATTTTGGGTTATTTCTGTTCAATTAATTGTACCTTCTCTGTCTGTACTTTTATATCTTTATATTTTATATTTTTAATATATATGTACCCTAACGATTGATATACGGTAGGAGTACAATATATTATCAGACAGAATTACAAAAATAATTTCTCACTTAACCCGCGGTGAAATAATTTTTTATTAATTAAATTAAATAACGGTGCAAATTTGTAAATTTTATACATATCTCCTTGAGAATGACATATTTCGATATTATTTTGAGAAAAATAAAAATAGATCAAAATAAACCATGTGTTTTAATCAACAATTCATTTACAAATTCACTTATTTTTCAAACTTTTGACCTTGTGAGAGCCAAGTAGACATAATATTTATATACGAAAATAATCGAATGATTTTGTAAACTATTAAATCTTTTTATAAAAACTATTGAACTGGATCGATTATTAACTTTTTCCAAAATATTTATTGAATCAAGCTGATGCCATGCATGCCTTTTAAAAGAACGTTAGCTGATATTTGTAAAGGATATGAACGATTTTTTCGTTTAAAACACAAAAATTCTACATTCACATATCATTTATGAGAGAAAAATCATATTTTCGACGGGTAACACATCACTCACTTCTAACGAAGAAGAACAATTGTTTTTTTTAGAAATTCCACTTAATTTATCAACATACTCTCCTCCAAGAGTAATACATTTATTCAAACACTCTTCCGATGCCCTTTATGTAAAACGATTTGTCTTTGCTCTCAAAATAAGCCTCAGCTTTGGCAATCACTTCTTTATTTAAGCCAAATTTCTTACCCTGGAGCATCTTTTTCATGATTGCAAAAAGCCAGTAGTCGCTAGGAGCTAAATCTAAAGAGTACTGTGGGTGGAGAAGCAATTGAAAGCGTAAATCACCCCATTTAACTATTGTTTTCGACTTGTCCTGGTGAAACAGCACTTTTTTCTATTGCATGTGGGTCCGTTTTCTTGATTTATACACTAAATTTATCCAATAATATTATGTAATATTCACTATTGATAGTTTTCCCTTTCTCAATATAGTTGTTGAACAAAATTCTATTCACATGCCAAAAATGCGGGTGCCATAATCATGCCAGCTGACTTTTGAGTATTTGATAGCTTTGGACGACTTTTACCGGCAGTTGTCCACTCAGTTGACGATCTATTTGATTCAAGCATATAGTGGTGGGTCCATGTTTCATCAATTGTCATATACCAACGCAAAAAATATTTTTGGTTCCCTTGAACAGCGCTCTGAACTGTGCGCGACACCCACTTCGAATGCAATTTTCCCGTGCCCAAATTTTTATGTAAAATTGTAAAGTTACTACCTTCTGATATCTTTAAGGTGTTGACATTTTTTATGTTTGACGAAACAACTGCCGATTTTGGGCGACCAGAGCGTTCAGCATCATTGGTGCTTGTTAAAAGTAATTAATTTTCCTGGTGCAGAGTCCCATAATGCTTATCAAGTCACTGTTTGACTCCAACAGTATTTTTCCCCATAGAAAAACAGTGTTTAATCAACACAAGAAATTCCTTTCAACCCATTGTCTTGAAAACTACAAAACCAAAATAACTAAAACGACTATAACTTTTAAACTAACGCGTAACGGTCAGAATCCCATGAAATTTTGACACGTATTGTTGGACCACCATTAATTGTATTCCAATGGTGAATGGTACCAGTCACCCATCCAACTGCTGATCCGAACCGAATGCGCCACCACCGGCGTGTGCAAAATAGTATTTATTATCGTTTTCTATTTTATTTAATATTCAAATAGTCGATGTTGTGATAAATGAAACCGCATGAGTCTTTAAATTTGTACCAAGTAAAATAACACTTTTAGTATCTAATAAAAAATAATGGGTATAACGTATATGCACAAAAATCCATCTAAATGGTGGACTGATCGCACGATGGTAAACCGTAGTTTAAATGTATATAAAAAGTACGCCCACGTCACGCGAAAGTATTCTTAGCATTATCGTTACCTTAAATGCACCAAATATAGATTATCTATGGAATAACGGAATTTTATTATTTATTTGTAAACGCCCATCGATTAAGCCATTAAGGGAAACGATATATGTATATTATATACAGACCTCAAGTTCAATAGAGTATGTTACCTTGAGAGTGCAATATCGACTTTTCTTTATTTTTATATAATACTTTAGTTAGGAAGAAGAGAACCTAAGATTTTATTTTTAAGTGTATTCTACTCAATGATATTTTTTGGATTGTTAATAGATCTTTTTTTTACAATAAAAGGAAGGATTTTGGATGGAATTGCAGGTTAGGGTGGTGAATAATAAGTGGATATTGGTGTAAGCCAACATAGTCGTCGCGCTAATCGGCGATTTTTAATAGTTCTAGTTAGAATTTTTAATTATCTAAATCAAATATTCTTGAAAATAATAAACACATTACAAAATATAATAAAGTATACATATTACTTAATTTTTAGTAATAAAATCAATGTGTACACTTTACCGAGTGGTAACGTTTTTATTATCAAATTCTATGGCTTTGAAAATATTTTTTATATTATTGTTTTCTACTTTATACATTTTTAAAATTATTTTTACCTAACAGGTTTGAAAAAATGTTACTAAATTAATAAATATTTGATTATAATATAATTAAAAAAGGAACCTCAAATATAGAAAAAAAGTGGTTGAGTTTCAAATTTATTTATATGTAAGTAACTACAATTGTTTCACCAAACTATGCCTTCTTCAGTTGAATTAATAGGATATATCCAACTGGCCTCTTAAAAGAATTCCTCACGCCCATCCCTCTCACACCAACAAAAGCCACCATAGTATTGAACTGAAGAAGCTTCAGTGTGACAAAACAGTTGTATTGACTTAAATAAAAAAATTCAAAATCAATCACTTTTATTAATTAGATATAATATGGATTTTCAACTAAGTGCCTCGTCAATCGGTCCCTAAATTGTAAATTAAAATATTTTTGACTAATGAAAATAATAAATTTTAAATTAGAAAGGAATTATCAACACTAACCAATGTTGATTTTATTGTATTCATTTAAATATAAACCACTAACATATTATATGTAAATAAGTTGAAAATACTTGATATATGGTAGATATTATGATACATGAAGATATTTGCATGAACATAAAGCAACATGTGTTACCAATTAGTATTCCGGGGCCAAGTTACGGTCTCACCTTGATACAATTGGGAGTCAAGGACGTAACTATCGCCTGGCTGTTAAAATGATTTACTGGTTTGCTCCAGGTTGCAGAGAAAGAAAACAATATTAAATGTATATTGCTTAAGAAAGATTCCTTTTATATTCTTCCTTTTGTCCTATACATTACTGAATTATTAGGAGCTGCATTTGATGTTTTTTTTATATATATTTTTATAACATGTTCTTGCTTATAAGCATGAAAATAAATCTACAAAAGTTTTCAAGAGATTTTTGTTGGGCCTAAATTAAATGTAACAACTTTAATTACTTCTTAACAATTAAAATTCACTTGAATAGGTGAGCACTTTCCTTTTCTTCTTTAACAATTATTTTAGGAAAGTACTTAATTATATTTAAAAAGTTAATATAATAATAAATACTTTGCATAATAAATTTAAAAGTGATTTATTATGCTAAGTTTTTATTATTATATTTTTTCTTTGATAGAAGCAAGTAATTTCCTAAAATATTTACCAGCGAAGAGAATATTTGTATTTATTTTTATGTCAAAATATATTAAAGATCTGATTACATATTATATATTTAAAACACGATTTTTATCAAAAAAATATTTGCATTTCTGTGATTGGCCATATAAATTTATAGCCTAAAATGTATTTGTTTCTGTGTATCTAATTGGCAAGCAAATTATTGTCTTTATATTTTTCTTATTTTTTGGTTGAAGCTAGAATTAATTTTCAACTACAGGGTTCTGAATAGTTAATATAAATGTTGGAAGTATAAGATTTCTAGTAGAAGTAACATAAAAAAGGATTAGTGTCCTCTAATTTCCTATTATGTCAACATCTAAGGACTTATTTGGAACTCTCATTACTATAGTATTTTATTTTTTGTTAATGAGAGTAGAAGAAATCCACCAAGGCCATTATCGTAGCGTTCCGACTAAAATGTTCTCACAGAGGTCGCTTAGAGGACTAAGTGGGTTTGGCGAATTAAAACGTTTTGGTGCCTTAAATGTTCGCCATATGTAAAACATTTTGGAAATTTTATTCCGTATAAGATGGTACATTCAGTACTTACAGTGTCTATTATAAAAGTACTCTGCTGGGTAAAACGGGTAGGAAAATATGGGGAAGGGTCTACCCTTCTAATACAGCCGGTTGCCAGTTTGCTTCAAGCAGTCTGAGTGGAAAGAAGTGCCTCCGCATGATGTGTATTTTTTGAGCGTTCGCTTCAACATCGATACACAATCAAGTGCGGCTTGGAAAGAATGCAACCGAAACATTCCAGATGTTTCAAGAGGCTCAAAAATAAAAAATTATATACTGATACCAAAACACATATAACAAGGCCAATCACAGAGGTAGGTAAATATAAATTGCTTCATGCTTGCGACTTTACATTTTTTGATGAAACAAATACCGAAAAAATTAACTTTACTTTGTTCATTATAATTTTATACCATAACACGCTTACATGTTGCCGTAAAAAACAGTAAAATATAAAAATACTAACAAAATAATATGTTTAATAACTCTTTAAAAGAAATGCAAGCTACTCTTGCACTATTAAAAGAGGCTAGCACTCGATTACCAGATGTTCGACTTATTTATTTAAATTATGAACAAAATTGCAAGGTTGCTCTAAAAACACAAGAGTAAATGCTAATAAAAGCTTTATAAATAGGTCCAAATACAGTACAAAAGCACTATGGTCACTAATTAGAAGTAATTATTCTAATAACACAAATAACACCACCTGGGATATCTCGGCAAACGAATTTAATATTTTTTTGATCCATTGCTAATAATGTATTAGTTGAATTACCTGCATGTAGCAATGATACCATACATTTGTACATCTTAACTACATCTACAAATAATAATATTGGAAAGTATCTTAAAATATCTGAGGGTAGTCAGGCGGAGGTAAAAAGTGAAATAAGATCCTTGAAGAGATCGCCGTCCCTTTATATCTATGGTTTGTCAACTAACATATTAAAACACATCGACGTAATTATTTTGCGTCTCACTAAATTAATTAATATATGCATACGTTCTGGCATATTCCCCAGTTGCCTAAAATTTGATGTGTTATCCCAATTCTAAAAAAAAAGCAATGAGCTTGACGTAAACAATTACAGGCTTATCTCACTGCTACTAATAGCGGCAAAGGTTATAGAAAAAATCTTATTTAACCAAATAACTCACTTTTGTTAGATGCTTAATATACTATATCGGGATGAGTTTGGCTTTCGCAAAGGGCTATCAACTACGGACGCAGTTAATGCCATGGACAAAGAGATCCTTGAAGGATTTCATTATAAATCATACATAATAGCTTCATGTTTTCACCTTAGTAAGGCTTTGACTGCTTGCTTCACGATGTTCTGTTGTGAAAGCTCTACTACTATAACTTTTATCCGATGAGATGTCGATTAGTTAGTTCTTTCTTACAAAATAGGCAACACTTGAAGTTATCCTCGAAAGCACATATCGTGCACGAGGTACCTCGATGGTCAACCATCACACCTTTGTTATTCTTACTTTACATTAATGATCTTCCATAACAACTAAACATCGGAAAAATAGTACTGTACGCTGACGATACCACCTGTATTAACAAGTCAATCAACTTGCAATCAGCCATAGCAGAGAGTGAGAGATCGGTATGTGTGTGGTTAATTGCCAATAAACTCACTATGTAAAGTTACTTTCTTACTAAGAAGTCTCAAAACTCCTTTTTTCCTATGGGTCCGTCTTCTTTGCAGATCTCGATGCACTGCAGTCTAGGTGGCTTATTGTACTTATACTCCTATACTATAACTCTTTATAAGCAGCTTATATTTCCTTGTTCCACCCTCACTTAACCTATGGTATTGTAACATAGGGACACTCTCCTATAATATACCGAATATTTACTACTGAAAGGCGAGCCATTCAGGTGCTATATAACCTGGGATATCGTGATAATTGTAGGAAAACTTTTAGAGATCTGAACATTTTGATATTACCGGGCAAATTTATCTTGGAATGCCTTAAGTATGTTCGTAAGCACATTACTTTTTATGAAACGAGCTCAGAAGTACATGGCTATGGGACACGTAACAGCAATTTAATTTATCCGTTATGCACCCGCATTTTGAAGTGCAGAAATAGCATTAATTACTATGGCCCCAAATTATATAACCTACTACCCATAAATATAAAATCAAGTACGGAAAATGTATTAGATACTTTAAACATGTCCATACTAGCGACACATGGAATATTGTCTGACGATCTGCAAATGCGCAAAGTCTGCGCAAAGCTTGTACCGAAAATGTTGACGCTGTCAGTAATTATTGGCTTTGATTAAAATGATCAGAAACAAATCCTGGATATTCGATATACGACCCAGAATTGAAAAGCAGAGCAGCGAGTGACACACAAAATCACCAATCAACTTTTATACTCTTATCAGCAATGATAATGAACAAAGCACAGATTATAGCCTCGTAAAAAAGACATTTATTTTGCAACGAAGCTTCCTGTCTGAAAGAAAACTGAACGTGAGCAATATATTCAAGAAAATCTAGAAAATGAAGAATAGTTATGTTACTTAGATATGAGTCTTTAAGCCAAATTTTTCAGAAAAATGTCCAACGTATGTAACCAGTAAAAGATCATCATGTTCCTTAATGAAGCCAATACTCCAAACTTAATTGAAATATTTTAGGGTTAAACTGCAGTTGTGTCACCTTGAATTAAAAAGTTCTCCGAGATAAACTCAGTAACTCTAGGTAGTTTATAATATGAGAAGATGAGGGCAATGCGAAAACTAAAATAGTAGTCCGAAACTATTTTATAGTCGTACAGAAAAGCGAAAATTATAGTTTATTAACGTTTGTTGACTATTTTGACCAGATAAACTAAAAAGATTATAATTTTATGAAGAAATTATATTTACCTTAATCTAAAAAATCTCGTGTGTATGTCTCTCAGAGTTGCTCAAACAGTGATCATAAATTAGCCATATTTAGTGTAACAATGGTATTGGGACGATATGAAGACTCATATTATACTTATTACTACTAAACTATTAATGAGATAAATAAATGGCACCAGAATAAACTATGTCAATTGATCAAACGGTGACCAGAAATCACCCGCGTTTTGCTTTTAGTGTAACAAATAATGCTATTATGATAATATGAAGACTAATATTATAGATAATGTTACTCATTAAAGCTTTCGTAATATGAAAAAGAAAAAATCTATCTTTGCAAGAGAGGTTTACAAAATTTTGGTGACACTTTTGTCATATATTTTTGGCTTTGCAAATTTTAAACTACTTTAAAGTTTATTTAACTCCTTAAAAGGGACTGCATTGCAAGTCTACTTTTGGCTGCGATTATAAATACGAACCAAACTATTGACACGACATTATAATCTAAGTCAAAATAAATGTTAAGGGTTCTTTGGTTTATTATTGTTAGTAGATGAGTACCTTAACTATTAAAAAAATAAAGACATACTATTACCATGATAATATTGTAATAATTCTATGGAATTATTGAAACACGTTAAAATGTTAATATTTAAATAGAACATTAATTCGACATTTTTTTTCACTAGGTTTTTATTTATTTTCAAATGCAAATTTTGGCCACTTTGTGCAAATAAATCGAGTGAAAAAAGTGCCAACCTTGTGTATTATCCAAATTCTTTAGAATTTGGATATTCGTATTATGAGAAAAGGTTTTCCTAACAACCATTATGTAATTAACAGTTATTGATTTATAAGATTTCATGCCAAAGAATGGATCATATGTGCAATGCCAACTGTGGCATGTGAACTTTTTAATTTTTATCAAAGATTGAGAATAAAAAGAGGTCCAATCTAAGAGGTGATTTTAATAGTAGATATCTGCAAAAATAACTAACTAATACAGGCTTTGTCGACAGCTGTTTCTAAATATACTCTAGATCTAATTATGGGTAGAGGTCAGATATACCTTTTCCTACGTATATTAAAGTCACCATTTTGTAATGTTCTACAGTAACAGCATATCAAACCATTGTAGCTTGGCTTTAATATTATCTTCACTGCAAGCAAATTTAACCAATCCTCATTAGATAGATACCTTTGGTCTTAATTAAAGGTTAGACTTATACCTTAAAAAAAATTTAAAAGATTTTATTTATTTATATTCTCGTCATTATTATTAGGAATTGAAAAGGCTAAATCTTTTTTCATGCTCTTATTAGAATTGATTACAGCCAAAGCATAGATTTTACACTCTCTGAGAAATGAATTATTATTATTTATTTTGAAACCAAGTTTCTTATCTCAAATAAAATTGGACGTGAAATCGAGGAATTTTTTAATATATGAATTTATCAAGCCAAACTCTATCGAAAGATTTTGGGATGTTATGCAAAAAGCCCCCGAAGATGAACTCATCTGGCATAGGCAATTGATGACGAGTAGAGTAGCCAATGCGTAAAAAATGTATATTCAAAATAATTTTATTGTTTTACATCCTGGAGAACGAAAGATATTTTATTTTTAATTTATATTAAGGTAAATCTAAATTATCTCACATGTATGATCATCATGACCGGTCAAAATGTAATTGCTTTACTTTAGCCTTATCAATTAATTAAGTATAAGTCATTGATAATCCTGGTAATAAATGTTTTCGTCTTGCGTCACATTGCTTATAATTATATTTTGCAGATAAGATACATTTATTTCTTCTTCAAAGTCTCTTAACACTTTAAAAGATCTTGGATTAGTCAACACGTTATCTCATTAAATGTTTTATATTTATTTACATTAATCTTTCTTGTAATGTATGTTTGTAAATTACTGTGCAAGGCTGTAAGATAGTTAGGTTAATTGCCTGTTGACAGAATTTATCTCTCTTTTCCCCCTCATTTTATCTGTGCTCTATGATAATATGTTTTTTTTAATAATTAGTTTTTAAAATTATTTATACATAGCACTGCTTCCCCAAGTGACAACCTATTAAGACTAAACTCATCAATAAATTCTTTCAGCATCTGGTTATTTCCAATTACGTAATAAATTTCAATATTGATTCAAAATATGTAAACAGACAGAGTTTACTGCCATGGCTACCGCTAATACGCTTAATATAGTTTTATGAAGCGGATTTTGCATATAGCACGGAGAGCAGAATTGAGCCGATTATACTAATGTTGTAATGAGTTAAAAGGCTTTCTATGCACTTTTATGAAGTGAAGCCAACGAAAAGTGCTCTGGCTAGCAAAAGAGCCGACGGCAAAGTGCCGTAATTACGTTTTAATGATACAGTAAAGTGACTAATCTAATTATAATGTCTTCATTAGGTGCTCGATTTAGGGAATTGTCACGTCGCACAATGGTCGGGGGGGCCGGGTGGTCATCGGCCCTCCGCACATCCCTCAATAAAAAAACACACAGTCCGTCATCCACGGGGGGTGTAAATGTAAATAAAACGTGCCGGATATAAACGCGAATGGCTTTAAATAAATATAAAGCGTTTATCACTGCGACATCTCTGAAAATGTATTGTGCTCGTTGTTTGGGCGATGGATATACATGACATTACTTTGGCACGGACAATTTTTTTGCTAAATTAAGTACGGCCAGTGTGTTAGAGTTGGGTGGACGCTAACAATTAATAGCGCTTGATCTTTTGAAGTAAACGCTCGGTTGACCTTACTCATGGATGTTATAATTGTACGAGCGGAAGAACCTCTTGGCAGATAGCCAGTTTAAATAAGCCTAGTAATTTTATCGATTCGGGCAAGTAGGAATTTACGGTTATTTTCATGTGCATTTTAATATTATCAGTAGATATTCATCTGTAGGAAATACTATTTACACCTACTAATAAATAATACTTACCGATAACTTAATAGCTAGATTTAGCAATTATCATGATGCTCTTTAATAGTTTCATCTAATCATTTTTATTAGAACCACACTGGTCAATAAACCCCACATCCTGTAACTTGAAGAGGGTAGGATAGCCTACTTCTCAATAAATACGCAAATTTTGAGGGCAGATCAACGAACCAATATTACAGAGAATCAAAAGAGCTTTCACCTTTCTGACTATTTTAGGTATAGAAGGAACTTTCTATCCTTTCCAAAGATAGGAGTTGTAAATCTACCTAGGAGAGTTTTCTTTGCCTTAAGCTGTTAAATTTTCAATATTTGCAAGATATTTATAGAGAACTGCTATCAAAATATTAGAAACATTTGTCTCCTTTGCTTGGAAGTTCGGGTCCTTTTATTAGGGAAGCAATATTATGAAAATATTTGTCAAATGGAATTGATATAGTAATAAATTTTATACTGATAATTGTGTAAATCAGGAAAATATCGGAACTGGTACTGGACAAAAATTAAGGCTTATAAGCGACAAACCAGTGTTTCCCAACCTTTTTTTTGTGCCATGCCCTACCTAAGCATTTCTAAAATTCTTATGCCCCCCCTATGAAATATAATATATATAATATTCTTAATATTAAAAAATTTAATTGTTTACTTAAGAAGCTTTAATGATAGGTTTCAGGAAGAAATTAATAGGTAATTGTTAACGAAACACAGTAACTAATTTTTCAAAACATATGATGAAAAACTGAGATTTTATGTTAGGTTCCAATTTGGTTAGCTTCAGTCTCAAGTCTTCCCGTTGTGTTATATCTAGGCAATTTCTGTTTCTACAATTTCTATTTTCTAAATCATTTACAGCACTAAATCCACATTCAGCTAAATATGAAAATAAAAACGGTAATAATAGTTTTCTTGCACATTTGGTTGAATTTGGATTTTTGTTTTTGTTTCCTCAGAAAGCCATGTCATCGCTCTTTAAAAATTAAATAAAGTTTTAACTGACTCATCATTTTTCATTTCTGCGATTTCTTCTTCATAATGCATATTTAATATATCATACAAATCCACTAATGTTGGCTGCATGATCCATGTTGGAAAATCAATTTGTTTTAAATGAGAAAATCTTTCTTTTAAATCAGTCGATAGAATTTTCAGATGATCGACAATATCAAGTATAGCGGTATCATTTACTGTAAATAAATCTCGTCTAGGTTCAACCCCTCTCCTCCCTCAACATGGAAGATATCATCTTCAGAGATGAAGGTGAAACTGAAACTTGCAACTTTCAGAAAAGCCGCCTTTAATCAAAACATAGGAGATCACCCCCTGATCTCCCAGAGCCTTATCGTCTATTTCCACGAAGAACAGAAAAAAAATCAGCTACAAGAAGATAAAATCATTAAAGACTGCGAAAGCGCTTGACAGCTCCGGTATCTAAACCAGAGGAAAAAATAAGTTATGCGTTGATTACCGCCGAATTAATGCCATAAACAAGCTATCCGCTTCAACAAATCAATAATTTTCGCTACTCGATATGAGAAATCGTCACCATCACTGAACCTTCAAACTGAATATCACCAGATAAGCGTGAATGAGACGCACCAACATAAGCCAGCCATCGTCAGTGCCTTCAGATTATACCGGTATAAACAAATGCCTTTCAGACTCCGGAATGCGTTCGCAATATTTCAGAGAATGATGGACCATAAAGAGCCAACCAGACTACTCATATACTTCAACAACTTAATATTGCTTTCTAGCTTAGTAGAAGAACACTTTCAAGACATGGAAAAGCTATTCCGTAACCTAAAAAAGTTCCAACTCAGAATTAATCGGAAAAGTGTAGATTTGGTTACAAGAAGGTAAGTTTTTTAGCCAAATTTCCAAATCCTTGACCAAGTTGACAAGGAGAAATGTCGCGCGAAGCTGAGGACCAATGCAGCAGGTAGCTTTTGAAACGTTACATCAACGTTTCAAAAGCTACCCTGGTCGTCACCCCGATAACTACAGATAGCCGATAAAACTGTTCCATTTGTACTAATAATCGACGCTAGCTCATACGCTCTTGCAACAGCTTTGAGAAACCTAACGGAAGATCCATCAAAACAGAGCTGAGATGAATTACTGTCTTGACAGTAATAATGGACAATCCAGAAGTTTCGTGGTTACTTCGAGGACAACCTCGCCATCAGCCCTATAAACGACCAGCAGCTTAAATAGCTAATGACATTGAGAACACTTTAACTACAGCCCTATAGCATTACCAATACATGGCCGGAAAAGCCAATCACTTTGCCGATTATCTCCCCAGATATCAGCCAGATCCCATAACCACAGTGGACCTGTGAAGTACTTAATAATGTCCGTCAAAAGTCGAAATTATATGTATATTGTAATATATATTTATATATTATAATAAATTATAGTTGTTAAAAACATAGCAAGTGTTTTATTCAGTGTTCAAGTTGTTTTTTAATACCTTCACTCATTTTGTCTATTCTTCTGCTAACAGTATTTTTACTGAGTGGCATCTTTGTCATCTTTTTTAAGAACCGTTTTTAGAAATTGATATTGGCGGTTTTATTAAATTCTCTCCTATAATATTTATTAATAATGAACGTAGATTTAATTCCCCTTTTCATCTTGCACCGGAAACAAAATGACGGCACTCTACCATCTTATTTTTTATAAATAATCGTAAATTAATATGCAGTATTATCCTAAAAATTTTAAGATTTATTAAAAGATAAATTTAACGTTAAAGCCAACGCATTTACACAATTCGTATTAGAATCGAAGTGGCAACACTCTAATAAAATCTTATTATTTTTTTTTTAATTAATAGAACTAAAACTTAATATGATTGTAGTAGAATAATCATCTGCAGGATTATCCTAAAATTTTAAAAATGTATTAAAATTAGACGTAGCTTTAAACATCTACGATTACTTTTTCTTAATTTTGTTTGTAGACAAAATTGTAGCATTCTAAAATATTATTTTTCTTAATTTATACAACGCGTGTTTATTTATTTATTTATTTATCTGTTTTAATTCAGTGCTAACAAAAAAACCTAATACGTACAAAAATAATATAAATAATATTCACAATAATTTAGACTGCACAAGAAGAATGTGGATCTGCTAGATCATCCTGACATTTTTAGAATTTATTAAAATGAACATATTTTTAAATTTCTACTATTGCAATTTCTCAGTTCAAGTTGTAAATAAAGTAGCGGACAAAAATTTTGAAATTTTCTAAATTAATACACCGAAGATTTTAAATGAATGTAGAGAATTAACTATCTAAAAATTTATTCTAAAATTAACAGAAGTTATTATCAGTAATCGTAGGTTTAAGTTCCCACTAACGCACTTTCTCAGTTTGAGTTGAATACAAAATGGCGGTATTCTAAATTTTTTCAATTTTTGAAAATAATGCTAATAACTTGAAATAATTGTAGAAAAATAATTGTCTGCAAGATTAACTTTTAAAATTTTAATTCTCACTATTTATTTAGAAATAACGTAACTTTAAATCTTTACTAATGCATTTTCTCAATTCGTGTTCAAAACAAATCTAAAATCTTAAATTTTTTAAATTAAAACAATGGAGAGTTTATATGATTGTAGAAGAATAACCACCTTCAGAATTGTCAAAAAAATTTAGAATTCAGTGTAGCTTAAATCTTCACTAACGTATTTGCTCAATTCGATCTGGAAACAAAATAACGACATTACAAAATAAATATTAAATTACTACCTACAACAAAATTTTAAAAAGATAGGTCAACGGAAAATATGTACACTTTTTAATAGAATAAAGAACATATAGCATAGAGACAATATTAGCTGGTATAAATGTTGAAAAATTATAATACCTCAGAAACAATGGGATAAGGTAAAGATGTTAAGAGGTAATTTTAGGTAGACTATTTTCTTGCTGAAATCCCCTTTCTCGTATTCTAAACAACACTTTACACATTTGCTGAATTACATTTACTATATATCACCGATTGTGGTAAAATGATATACCTAGCTACATAATCTCACAGGATCAGACAAACACATGCAACTGTCCATTCTTATTTAATCCTGGCATTTAACAAAACCTTAAGTTGCTGAATTGCAATAAATAATGTTTCATTTTTCTGTCTCAGATGGGATTACGTTCTAATGGCTTACCTTTAACTTAAACAATTCCAGATCCAAATTTAAATTGACATTAGTAGGGCTAAATAATTCAAGTACTATAATTCTTATAAAATAAATATTTATAAATAATTGTATAATGATAGCCCTATGCAGAATTATCATAAAAATTTTAAGATTTATTTAAAAAATACTTGTAGGGTTAAATAATTTAAGTACTATAATTTGTGTAAAATAATACTAAAATGTACTTAATCTGTTGCCTATGTTTATTTATTTTTTATTATTAATGCTTAGTATTTTATTTTAGTACTAGTAGTAGCATTTATCTACCTTTTCTGTTGTATTATTTATGTGTGTAGAAATAAGTTTGTTACTTAATGATATTGGAATAACTTACAAACAAATAATACACAGAATAATTATTCAATGCTTATAATGGCAGAATTTATTTTGGGTGTATTCTCTCTAGTGATATGTATATATATATATATATATATATATATATATATATATATATATATATATATATATATATATATATATATATATTAAATATACTTATTGAGAGAAAAGTAAATAATTTATAGATCAGATCAAATCAATAAGATTTATAAAGTTATTTTATTCGTACTAAATATTGCATGTCTTAATATGCATAAATGGTGGACGCGCCGGGTGAATTATATTTATTGTCACATTGTTGAGTAAATGGTAATTTAAACAAATTTATTTGCTTTCGGAAATATAAATCAATCAATGTTACATAATAAGAGGATCAAAGTCTTATTAGGTAAACCCATCATTTATACCGTATGGTTTTATCTATGCACAGCATGTGAATTTTCACAATAGAACAGCTTATAGCTCTTAATGAATGTATTGTATTGTATTGTTTCTAATAAACTCTACTTTTTTGATGATTTAATAATAGTTGAGTAATATTAAAAATTTAACTATAATTTACAACTGTCATAATTAATTATTAATCATTAATAATAATTGTATTATATATTTATAATGTATTACAAAACACACGAATTGTTAAAAAATAACTACTATAAAACGAAATCCCACGTTGAATCTTTATTACCCAAATTAATTGTGAAATAAACTATTATTTTCTATTAAGGCCTCCACAAATAAAAACATAACATTTGAATATAATATTGAAAACTAAATCCGGAAACGTAAAGGTGAATGACTAAATAGAAGTAAATTTCAGTGAAAGTCATTGAGAAGCCATGACACCCAACCAATTCCTGAATTTTATTTGCATGTTTCGTTAAAAATAATCGTTAAAAACATTTTGTGGTATTTTGTAAGTAGAAAAAATGAAAGATACTAAATACTATACTATAATATGTAGTTATCCAATCTCAAAAAGATAATAGTATATAAATAATCTACAATACCTAAGGATTTCAATATTTTAAATTTATGCACTATGTGCTAAGAGCGTACATTTAAAACACTTAAATCTTTACACTGAATACAGACTTGAATGAAATGAATCAAAAAGTAAAAGATGTTCTATAAATATAGCTAATTAAAGCACATTAAGAAAATATTAACATAATTAGCAGCAATACTGATGCTATTAATAATTTATTTTAAAATTATACGGAAATTATTTCGCCTATAAATAAAATTATAAGATAAAAATACTTAATATGTTTCGAAAATGACGTGTCTTGTCAAAACTACAGTCAATGAAGATTTAATATAGTTATACAGATAAACTATTAAGTATTTCTATTGTATACTAAAATGTATAACGATGTAGATGCCTCAGGAATCAACGATAAAATTATAAAAATTGGTCGCAAGGTTAACGATAAAATTCGCCCTATAAAAGAGTTTTTTTTCTAATGAGGAGGCTTATCAAAGAATAATAACATCATTAGCCAAATTTATCTGTACTGATAACACCATAAAAATTAAAACTTGTCTGAGATGCAAAGGAAGCATATTAAAAGTTTATATAATGATTTAAATAATTTTAAGAAAAAATAATGGTGAAAGGTCTAAATTTTTCAATAATAATCCAAATGTAAAATATGAAAATGAGTTGATCAATAACATAAAATCTACACAATCTAAAAATATAATAAACTAACAATTTACCTCCAAAACGACAGTGATAGCGTACCAAAAATAAAAATATATCTTTAAATGTGAACGTATGTTATTACGATATATTTATTCTTACTGAGACTTGGATTAGTAAGGAAATTTCAAATCAAAAGCTAATGTATATAGATTAGATCGGTCGCACTTAAATAGTTCTAAGGAGCGAGGTGGCGGCATTTTCATAGGTGTAAAAAAGGATATCTGTGCTCAAGAAATTAGTATAGATGAATACCGAGTAGAACAATTCTTCATTCTAATAACTATCGGAAGAGAATATTATTATAGGGGTGGTATATACCTTGTGGTTCTAACTCTGATAGTATGTTTATCACTATGGAAGTGTGTAATCTCGAAGCATACACTATGAAAACGCTAAATTTATTATATGTGGAAAATTTAACATTTCTCCCTTGCTGGTTTCGAATAATTCATCCATTCAATTGTCATCGCAGTCAAGTATGAATGAAAATTTAGATATTATAGTTATTATATTATCCTATAGTTTCTTAAATTTTGACCCAAAAATACATTCTTGGAATACTTGAAGAATACTATAGGATTTTGTATTTTCTAATATGGATCAAATACATTTGTCTGAATCTATCGATTTTCATAGATTTACATCTCACAGCGATTTGCTGCTTGGTGAAATTAGGCTGTGAGGAATATTAATACCCATTTTTTCATATAAAGATTTTAGAAGAGCAAATTATAACAAAATTAATAGATATTTAAGTCAGATTAATTGGTGTAAACTTATCGAGGAATACTCGTATAATATTAATGATATCACTGAATCATTCTATGAAGGTATATATTACGTTATAAATATATTTGTTCCTATAAAAATTACACGCAGTAAAAAATATTCCGTTTGGTTTGATTCTACGTTAATTGAATTAACAAAAGACAAAAGATTGGCACATGCACTATTCTCAGTGGCAGTGGCACTCATTGGCACAGATGTGGACAAACAAAAATTCTATAGACTTAGGAACTATTGTAAACAACGAAGTTGCATATTAAAAGATTTATATTATAAAAATATAGAAATTGATATTAGTAAAAAAAACATGAATTTTTGGAGCGATATTAAAAAACTGAAGAATGAAGGATTTCCCAAGATTATGACATTTAAAAAATGCCTTATTTCTAGTGTTCATGCTATTGTTGGCTCTTTTGCGAACAACTTCGTTGGGAACTACAGTGTAACTATGAAAAGCCACATGGGTTCTTCAGAATATAAGCAACTAGGTGGCTATACCCATTATCCATGAACTATCTCTATCTTATAATTATAGTTGCGGTCCTGATGAAATTCCAGGAAATTAAGCAAATGTCTGTATACTCTCATGGGGCCAATATATTTGTTATTTCGTGCATCCTTGGCTCAATGTGAGTTCCCTCATATTTGGAAACAAAGTTTAATAGTACCTATATATAAATCAGGCAAAAAGAGCGAAGTCAAAAATTATAGAAGAGTGGCTCTTCAGTCAGCGCTTTCCAAAATGTTTGATAAACTAATTTCATCGCAATTAATGTGGTTGTCAAGAAACTTAATTATTCCGGAACAGCACGAATTGTACCAAGGACGTTCAACAGTGACGAATCTATTGTCTTATTAATCTTACATATTAGATTCCACGGAAAATGAACAACACTGATTTCTTCAAGGCGTTTGATTGCATATACCATAAAATTTTGCTTAAAATAAATTAAGGAATGTCGATGTCTTAAAGTGGTTCGAATTTTTCTTGAGCAACAGAACTCAGTATGTAAAAATAGGTAATACAACATCAAAATTTATAAATATACAATTAGGGGTTCCACAGGAAACGCATAATGGGCCCATCCTATTTTTACTTATTATAAATGATCTTAGTGATTCATTAAAAAAATTCCGATATCTGTTCTTTGCAGATGATTTAAAAATAATTAAATTTATAGTCAGTTTGATATTCAATCAGATCTCGATAATTTTTAAACTTGATGCGATAAGAATTATTTATAAATTAATGTTAATATGTGTAAACACATCAGATTTACTAAAAAAATAGTGATATTAATGTTTAAAAAAAAAATTTAATGGCTTAGTTTTGCAAAGGGTTCATTGTTTATATAATCTAGGTGTTGTTTTTGACTCTAAATTAAATGTCATAGATCATATTGACTTAATTTTACAAACGGCAATGAGAACTTTCGATTTTATAATTAGAAACGGATCTAAATATAATATATCTACATTCAGATTGCTTTATTGTTCCTTGGTATGCTCTAAGTTAGAGTATGCTAGCATTATATAGGCCTCCGTAGTACACAACTCATATTTTAAGATTATAGAGAGTGCAAAACAAATTTGGCAAGTATATTTCATTTAAGTCTGGTATACCACATTCACATTTTAATGAAAACGTTACATTAAATAGCTTATAGTCCATCCGTTGGATCTTCTGTCCTACGTCACAAAATATCGCTTCGAGAAACGACACAAAAACATTCAGTCTGATAAAGTAAACCAAATGCGTTAAAAAAAGAACGAACTGTAAAACCTTCGTTGTTTTTTGAAGCGACAGTTTGTGACGTAGGACGTAGGACTATAAGTCTTAGCTATTTAAAGTCAAAAAGGACTGAGCTGGTTTTATGTTTCCTTCGTAAACTCATTTCAGGTAATATTGATTGTTCAGTATTACTTGAAATGCTGGGTTTTGTGGCCAATCCATATTTAGTTAAATCGGGAAGTAAACTTGTTTTTCATGTTGGAGTTTCTAAATACAATTATAGTCTTTTTCAAAGAATAATGAGATGTGTAAATAGATTGAATAACTATCCTCAATTTAAAGTTTTTGGAACTAAATTTTATTCTTTTAAACGGAGTTTAAAATATTTAATTTGATGTTATATGTATTTGTATGTAAGTAATGTAGTTTTATATTGGTTTGTAATTTCTTATAGTTTCTATTTTTTATTTTCTTTCTCATGTAATTATAATTATTTTGTATATTTTTTGTAAAATGGGGATTTCCGTAGTAAATATATTAATATTATTATTATTATTTTTATTATGTACCACAAAGTAAAAGCCTCCAAAAATAAACATTAAAAAAATATATATCTAATACAGCCAACAGAATTTAAGCGATTTATAATTGTAGCAATTCATCTCGTTTATCTTCCTATTTAATGACTAGGTTAATCCATTTTATCTCTTCCAAACTGTCAAAATAGGTACACCGATGGCATTTGCAGCATCTGGTGGAATTATTCAAGATGATCCCAGAGCTCCGTATTCCTACCAGTTCTTCTGTCACCGGAACAGACTCCGCTGACGGTGATTTATTAATGCACGCGTCCTTCATACGTCGCGGGGAAGAATACTACGCCGTTGTCGTTTCCTGTTATTTTTCACATACGCCCTATCCTTCGCCTGTCTTAATGTAATTTTTCCCGAGAAATCGGGATGGTTCTTTAAAATTTTCCATGCCTCCTTCACACCGCTGGAAATATTTTATTTACGGGACCGGTCCTCCCCAAAAGGGAATACAATTCCGTTGCATGTTTTATGATAAGAAGGTGAACGCTTAATGTAAATACACTCTGGGGTTGTTTCTTTTTTGTGTTAGTCATGTACCTTTTTTTTCGTAAAGGTTTGCAATTAGTTACGCTTTTTAATGTGTATACTTTTGTTCGTAATGCAGAATTTTATGAAAATTTACAATCATTTTAAAAGGTTTAAGGGAATGTATAAATTAAAAAATTTACATTTATATATATTGCAAAAGTTAGAACAATGGAAATAAAATAAGAATATAAGAGCTATAGAGACAGTGGCATAAATGACCTCTATAAAATAAAAACATAATTATTATAATTTTGAATTAATATATCCATACTAATAGGTGTGTTGTAAAGTGTAGGTAAATAAATCGTACATCCTATTATGGGTGGAATTTATGTGTAGAATATGTTATTTTTGTTTGTTTAATTTGATTTTTTTTTGTCATTCTAAGATTCTTTAGTTTTATGTCCTTTTTATATTTTATATAGTTGTAAGTTATTTGGTTGTTATGATGTATATATAATAATATAATAGGTAGTACGATTTAATAACCTACACTTTATAATTATTATAATTTACAAGTGTAGAATTGTATACAAAATATTATGCAGGTAAAAAAGAATAATTTAAAAAATAAAGAAGGTTGCCAAAGCACTTAATGATGTATAAAAAAGAGGAAAGCGCGAATAAACAATAATTCGCATTTCAAAATTACATGTTTGAGGCCTTAATTTAGTGACCTATATTTTTAAGATGAGTGCTTTATATGGAAGATATGAAGCTCCTTTTAGATATAATTTTATGACATATTTGATGGTATGGTAATATAGATGTTGAAAGTTTTAAGTTTTTTATAGTTATCTATTTATATTAAAAGTATCGTGTTCAATTAGGGATATCTAAAATCATAGACATTTCTCATGTAAAACCTGATGTTTACTTATAAAAAAGCTGCTAGAAACTTCCTCCTCCACTTAAAGTATATACAAAAGTTTCCGGATGTCGATAAGGATTGCTGCCTTCCCAAAATCATGGTACAAGAAGGGTTTTAGTGGAAGAACATAATTTGTCATTTTGATTTTTCGTCCAAAATTTTAAGTATGATTTTGTGTAAAAAATTTGTTTTTATGTGTATTGTTTTAATGAAAGAAAAATGTTTTGAATAAATTAATAATATATTATCGATTGTACAAATTAGTCTGGTCGTTTTTCTTTATGGTAAAAATTCCAGTTAATTTAGAACAAAATAAATGAACAAACTAATCAACGTACTATCTATACCTATTATCAGGTAATTTTAAAATTTCCCTTCGTCTTTAATACAACCTAACTAACTGTTTATCGCTAGCTCTTATATCTTCCTAAATCTTATATAATTGTCTAGTCTCATATTAAACAAATGCCTTGTCTTTTAAGACGATCTGAGTTAGGAGCCAATTTTCTGATTTCTGCAAAAGATGTTTAAGAATGACCTACAAAATTCTCTTACATCTGTTGCAAAAACCAATAATCAGAAGAAGCAATGTCTGAGGCTAATACGTTAGACCGGTAAAATATCTTATTTGAGGGTTTTAAAATGTATGTTGATGATTTTTGCAACACGAGGTTGAGCGTTGAATTGCAGAAAGTCATTTTATGTCATATCTCTGATCCTATTCCGCCATTTTGTAATGACTAAAACTCAAGTAGATAAATTATATCCAACCCTCTACAATGGAATCACTGCTCGCAAATAAAGAGTAGTTCGTAAGACACCTAATTGCATTGCTTTTGAATCATCTCAAAGTATTGCAATCACACAGAAAGTTTTGGTAAAAGATTTACTTTTGATTTTGCAAACTTCTCTTAAATTTGTTTTTGACTTGACCAAGTAGTGCCTCCAAATTGTTGTTTTCCTATTTGTGACTCTCCAGAGCGAGGCTTGCCTTAAATACTGAAATCACTATTCTAGAAACGTCGAAACCACCCCTCATATTATTTATAAGTTTTGTCACCATAAATCACACATGGATGTGATACTCTTTAGCTGCATTTTTCTTTTAATTAAAGCAAAAAAACTAAAATTATTTTAATTATTAACCATCTGTCTGATGAAGCCACTGTGTGATGAAACATATGTCGTAGTTTCGTCATTAAAATCAGTGAAATTACAAACCTAGTGTTTTATTTATCTTATATACAGGGTTATTCACGCTATGCGGCACGGAATATTGTGGCCAAAATACATGATTTGCAAAAAGTTTCACTTTGGGGATATATGGGGGTCTATTAGGGCTACTTTTTAAAATTACTTTCATAATATACAGGGTGTCCCAAAAACCCTAAAAGTATCAAAGTTGTGTTTTTTTAATGAAACACCCTGTATTTTATTGCAATTTTGGATCCTTCGATAAAAATAAGTGTGTGTTTTAATAAGGTTTTTATTACCTAAACCTTGAGGTTTCTGAAATAATTTGAATTTTGTAAAAATGTAACCTAATTTTCATGTTTCAAATACTTAAAAAATAATTAAGTTATGCATACCAAATTTACACTGAAATGTAACAATAGATCATATTTTATTTTCTAAGTATAATAAACTTGACATCTTATGCCGGGTGTAAAAAAATTGGAATTAAACAAATGAGAACTTTAAATGGCAATAACTTCATTTATTTAAATGGAACGCTATATTTATTAATTTATCAACAAATTCACGTTTTAATTACCTATCGAATGGTATTTAAATCTTAAGTGTTAAGTCTTCTTGTTTTTACAGAAAACGCCAAAATATTGTTTATTGCACCGTTTTAGTACTTTTTAAGTAAACATTTTAATGTATCTAGTTTACCATCGTATTTAAAAACGTCAGATAATTAATTTAGTCTGTTACTTTAGTTTAAAAAGGATGTGTTTTGTAATAGTTTTGTTATTTTGCGTTTTTGTGTTAGATCGTTAGTACTCGTTATTGTTTGAACATCGTGGTTGTATTTTTTGGTAAAAAATGAAGATTTACTCAAAAGAAGGGGATATTGGCATTATTTTTATGCTTGGAGAATGTCATCAAAATTGTTTATTGGCTAGTCGAGTTTATACTTAAAGGTTTCCCGAAGGAAATCACCCTAAACCAGCCATTTTTGAGAGACTATTAAACCAGTTTAAAGAAATTGGAAGTGTCAGTTATAAAAACCTCAGTATAAGAAAATCTGTGTAAATTTTATTTTTTTACTATGACATACAACAACCATGTTCAAACAATAACGAGGATGCTTATTATAAATATTTCACTAATTTCAAGTTGTTTTTTTTTTGTAATGTCAATATTTGAAAAAGAGAGAAGTACTAAAAATTTTTAATGAAAGAAATTTATTTTCGATGTTCTTAGTTGGTTGTAGGTTGTAGTTTTAATCAATTGAAAATGAATTTAATATCTCTTATTAAAAAGTAAACATGATAATTATTAAATATTAATATATTTTTGATGACATAGCAATGATAAAACTTTTTCTTTCGACCTTAGGTCTTTTAGCCCTGCTAATTATTACTTTTAAACCTATTTGACATTACAAAATCTATAATTATATTTCTCGAATAGCCGAAAATAATTGGTTTTTTGCCCTCTTTAATCACATAAATAAGTGAAGCATATGTTTATAACTAACCTTTTAGAAAAAATATTTAAATTTCATACTTCCTTGTAAGTTTCGTTGCCCTGAGAAACAATTGAACAATAAAATATTGATTTCTTGATGGTTAGAGGTTGTACATTTTCATTAACTTGCAACTGAACATAATGATTTTGTTTTACAACTATATTTTATATCTTTGATAGAGACCATAGTTTAGACTATCAAACTAATAATAAATAAACAAATTAAATATTAAGAAAAGATCATTTGCTTAAATACGAAAATATTTGAGACCACTACTATATGGTAATTCAACTTACACTGAATTCTTGAAAATTCACTGTGTTTCAATAACATGTTTGTGGTTAAAACATAATGAATAATTTAATTCAATATGATAATATTCCTATTTTACCTCTCTTATTAATAAAATATGAAGTAACGAAATACATTTAGAGATAGTTTAACATCTACATAACATAACATAACATTTGCGACTGAATTTTCTATGAATTTAATGAATTATACGTCTGCATTGTGTTAATTCAGTCCGTTATTTTCTGAAATCTCCCAAGCACATTTAATCCTATCTAAAATTAGCAACGATTTCGTTGCAATTTATGTGAGGGTGTGCTACACAGATAAAGCAAAATAAGTCATAGAGACTGCTTACCAGTCGCAACTTCCGAATGTGGAGATAAATGCAGTTACAACATAAACGCTTAATACTGTAATGCCACTAAAACTTACATTACTACATATGAAGCTGCAACGAAAAGAACTTGACGCATGTTTACTTTTAATAAACAAGGATTCATGTAAATCAACAAAGCTGTTTATACAAACTATCAATAATAATTTACAAAAATAGCACGTATTAAATTTTAAAGAAAAAAACTGTATGCAATGAATCCAAGAAAATAATATAAACTTTAGAGTGACAAGCTCATTTATACACACACAAATTCACAAATCACACGGCGGAAGAACCACGTGGTCGATAACCAAATACTAGTACTACTACTAATATAAACAATATTATTAAAAAGCATATTTATAAATAACAAATAATATGTTTTTTATCTTGTATTTGTTTCTCATTTATTATTATTCTTTTAAGTGGGAGGTAGAAAAATATTTATAATCCTTCTAACTTGGATTTTGAAATCGATCCACAAGGTGTATAGAAATGATACCATAAAGAAGAACATATGCCACAAAGCCAGAATAACGAGGGCGTTGAAGACTGTAAAAACAAAACAACAAAAACTCGCTTAAATTCCTTTCTTCACTCTTTTTATTTAAGCACTAGAAAGTGTGAAGAAAGGAATTTAACCGCGTTTTTTATTGTTAATATAATCTTTACAGAACTCAATAATACATACATATAAAAACAAAACACGTTAACATAGGAGTAATCAACCACAATATATTTAATTAATCGTTTAATCTGTGGTGATATATTTGTAAACGTTCTTGGTTTAAGATTATTTTAGACTTCGAGATCAAAGCTATATTTTTATATTAATACAATCTTTATACTTTATATTATAAATATTAATTAATGACGTAAACAAATGAAATCGTATACTTATTTGAACCAAAATTATTAATTAACTTTTGGCCCTTTCTTAGATACTAAACACAGATAATATCTCTTTTTTGAATTTGCTAATTTTATATGTTGCCAATGATTGAATACTAAAGCAGAGGATAGAAAATCTAACGCAATAAATGATTTCGGCATAATTTTCAGGTCATAAGCAGCCTTTAAGAAAAAAAAAATCTTGTAATATTTACATATGCAATAATGGTCTCAACACTATCAATAATTATGTTACATATCTTTTATGAAAAGAAGCGATAAGAAAATAAGCGATAATATTTAAATGAAGAACAAATTTTTTGTCCTAAAATTTGTTTAGTAGATATTTTATACTTTTTTGTTTGAATCAATACTTCATTGACAAAGAAGCCCAAATAAAAGCATCTGTACTTTAATACTTTATTAAACATCTACAAAAATCAGTCTTTTGTATTAGAGATTTTACCTGATTTACACCCTTTATTTTATGTCGACTTTGAAAATTTCATTTATAGCAAGTACGATTACACCGTACGTAAAAACAGCACCAAAGTTGTACCTTTGATTTTATTTAGTAACTGTGAGTGTGTTTATAAACTTATTAAAAAAAATGTGACCTTTTCCAAAAATTGAACAAAGCTTTTAAAATATATAAACCTAATCGTACGCACCTCAGAGTATACAGGGTCCGGCAGAGAAGTATGATGTTTTTGAACGCGTATAACTCAGCTCAGGAGAAGCCTAACGTTTTCGGAATGATTGATATGTGACCACCCAATCTTGCCATTTTGTTTGGTTTAGTCGTTATGAACCTGTGTGCAACGCGTATTTGTTTACGATACTTACATAGAAACTGCGCGTTCTGTAGTTGCTAAACATTACATATTTCGAACAAAATACAATCTTGGAAGGCACGGTCGTGTTCCTATGGAAACAGCATCCTAAAGTGGGTGCAGAACCGCCGTATCAGAGGATCGTTAAAGAATGAAGTACCTCGAGTTGGAGAAAGAGGTATCAGAACTCCTGAAAATGTTGCTCGATTTGGGGCAGTTCTGAAAGCAAGTCACCATGCTGTGTGATTTTTTCCTTCCAGAGTTGACACGGGGTAATGTTGGTATTAGAAGAGTCTTTTTATAGCAGGATGGGGTAACTTACCACACATCAAGGGAGTCTATGGCATTTTGGAGAGAACAATTTCCAGGATGACTCATTTCGCTACGAGGAGACACCGAGATCCCCACGATCACCTGATCTTACGCCCTGAGATTTTTTTCTGTAAGGATATCTTAAGGCCCGCGCATTTGTTAAGAAATCATGGACCCTTGATCAGCTGCCCAATGCTATCACCCGAAAAAATCAAGCGATTCCGGCCAACATGTTGAAAGGATGCATGAGGATCTCAACTCGACATGAAGAGTGTGTGCAAATGAACGGAGATCACTTAGACAACATGTTTTTTAACTTTTTTTTTGACCTAAATACGAAATCCTCACCTACCTATTAACGAAATAATATTTTGATTTAATTCTCGGAGTAATGACTTTTAAAAAACGTCATACTTCTCTGCCGGACCCTGTATAATATAATATAATTCTCGTGGTTTCAATAGATGTACTCCTAAAAACTCATTTTCTTGACTGCAAAAACATGGAGGACAGGGATGAAGACCAGAAGACCAGCATGAGATTTATACCGCTTCAAAATTAGATTGGAGCATAGATTCCAACATAATAACAAGACCCAAGTTAACCTGGGCCATTCAAACATTCTCACCATTTAAGCCTGCAAGAATGGATTGGGTTTACCCCGCCTTATTTATATGGGGTCTGGAGCCTATCTTCAACACCGGTGGCTCTGTGTACACACCAGGACGCTCAACCGAATCAGCACTCATCTGTATAGTTACCCATATTGAAGACAAAGAAGGAGCTTTTGGCAAAGCCTCTTTCAACAACATAGGACTGTTATCGCCGATCTACCGTGATCGCCGAAACTTTAGATTAATCAGCTAAATTTATGCTGCAACATAACTCGGGCGTATATTATTTTTAAACAACGGTCCCAAAATTTTGAAATTTATTCGCGGTAAAAATGTTTAACATATTTTATTATTGGTCATAAATTTCGTACGTAATCTTTTAATACCAAATGCGTAAAGTTCGTAAACAGATTGTAAAAGTAATTAGGTTGTATAATTTACATTCAATCCTCCCATCGCAATATAATTATCTGCTGGCATAAACACAGAAAATAGACCTTAGGATAATTTATCTTCCGTTAAGTATACTAGGCTTAATCCAAAAGCTTTGTATTTTACAGAATCTATAGTGTATATAAATGAACACATCAATAATTGAGATGGTGAGGATGAACTAAGACTTATACTACAATGTCCAAAATTAAAATACGCATCGATTGATACCACACAAATTCGCGAGTTGAAAAAAATCTATCACGAAAACCTGAAAATTTTCCCATCAGTTTTCTTCGGAAAACACACAGTAAAGTAAATACACACATTGCCACCAACTATGCAGAAAATTGTGTGATGAGAACATCAAAAAAGGCATGGGAAAACCCAAAACATACTCCTTCTTGAATGATCTAGTCGAAGGGTAGTGACAGGCTCATAAAGAGAAGGAGAAGTACGAAAAAAAATGGTCTTCGTTAGTAGTTGATAACAACCATTCTTTGTGGTCAGTTGTAATAGAAGAGTCTTGGTGGTCAGTTGACAACGGTCAGTCTTCGTGGTGAGCTAAAACTGAATCAGTCATTAGTGTTAGAAGTCAATCGCAAACAGTAAGTCCGAAAATGACACTTGCAAATAATCAGCTAGCAATCAATATCAGTCAGAACAAGTAAAAGTAAATATTTACGAGTTGTACTCAGCTTTATAGTTTTTTTGGTAATACCGAGATCTGAGCCTCTATGCAAGAACAATCTCTCAAACAGTATACTGTCAAACATCACTCGAGGATTCTACTATTTATTTTAAATAAAGTTACTTTCACTTTAGAATAGAGAACATAAAGCATCAATTTAAATCTAACTATTGTTTTTAATAATGCAAAAGAAGCACTAGTGTGAATGTATTTATTTCTGTCAAAAAAACAATTTCAAATTACGTTTGGTTAAATTTAGTGTGAAAACAGAAATGGGTTTATAGTGATTTCATTTTAATAAAAGTGGCAAAAAATTTAAATCATCTACAGAAGCATTTTTTATCTATTATTCTCATCCGTACAGTTTTGTTATAAATATAATTGTAGAAACAATTATTAAATAAATATAATAAAAACTACTACTACAATTTAATCAGGCAGGTACGCCAAGTGACACAATAAGAAACTCTTTTGGACAGAGGGTTCGAATTAATACTCGAAATGGATTAGTGACTTTGCTAGAAATAATTAAATAATAGTAGTACATGTAATTTTTTTTAGTATAATTTAATATCGTATGTGATATTAAACATGGAATTCATTTCAGTTTTAATATGACCCATTGTTGCATATTTACGAAACGGTTAGTAATTTTAAATTAAAAGTTAATTTATTACTTCCACGTAAAAGCTTTTATCTACGATCGTACAGAAAGTAGACGCTTTTTGCATCATTTTTCATTGTAAAAGTGGCTTTTTAAAGCACTAGTGCTTTTTTACGTTTTTATTGCACGGTAATGTCAAACTGTTTTTATTGCACAGAAATGTCAAATTTGACAGATGAATATATTATAGCACAAATTTTCGACGAAAAACTTAATTTTTTATTAATTGATACAAATAACTAATAAACCATAAATAAAATATATAATACAAACCAAATGGCAGATTTAAGAAATCTGAAGATTTCATTTAATGCAAGTCGAAGCGATTACAATAAAGCGAACATTTTTTCCATAAATAATAATGGCGGCCGACATTTGTGCAACTTGTTTACTGGTTGCTAAGTAACGCTTTCATTAGTGCACTGCGGGTAAAACATGTTTTCATTAATTGAATTATTGAAATGACATAAAAATATTACTCATAAGAATATATTCTTTGAAATCCTTTACGATCGAAGATAAAATTTTGTAAGGCACACGTGTAAAAAGTTTCTTTATTGCACTCCTGGCTTTAAAAAAACTCGCTCGTTCCTCGCTCGTGTTTTTAAACGCCAGTTCGTGCAATAAAGCATCACTTTTTACACTTGTACCTTAAATAACTATTAATATATATTATAAATGTCAGAATTATTAGAAATACAAATATGTTTATGCCGAATTATTACCACAAATTCTACTTTGATCAATTTTGATTAATTAAATTTCAACGTAAATGATTTGTAAAAAACTAATTAATTTACAACTATCGGAGTACTCGTAAAGGATTTATTTTGCTGAATGTAACAACCCAATTAAATACTGAACGCAGATGACACATTAAATATTTTAATGTAAAAACTGAGATAGCTATGAAGATATTTTATAAAGTAACTTTTATCAAAAAAATTACTGTTTTGTATAAATCGATGACTTAATGAAGAAGCAAAATATTTATTGTAATTATTTTCATTTTTATTTCTATTATAAAATAAATTTATTAATCACCTGATAAATTAGAGCAATAATAAATTTCATAATTAAATTATACCAGTCAAATATTATTATACCTCAGGTATAATGTATATAAAGATTGGGTAGCACTGACTCGTGAGTCCTACCTTGAGCAAACAAAGAGAGACATAATGAATAAGGTTACAATGAATCAAAATTGCTGCTGAATGGTATATTATGTATTAATCATTACACATTAACGCCTATTGTAAACTGACAAAGAAGAGAGAAAATAATACAATTAGCACTGATTTATTATTCGTATCAGTTTCCATTAGACACCTGGCTATTATATTATTAGGGCGTGAAATAACCGAGTAATAAACCATATATTTATTATATTTCATTAGAGATTCAAGAAGATATATATGATTGTTTTATTAATTTAAAAATTAACACGAATCGCGAATTAAATGGAAATTTAAATTACACCCTATTATATGAGGGCGGTTTCGTGTCTCGAGCTTTTCACTTTTACGTCAATACAAGGTAACCACAATAAATCACTCTAGGTTCGCATCATTCCCGTTAAAAATAACAGTTCTCCAAATTGTGCCGGAATTGAAAAATTCAATTAGCCGACGCAGGACAGCGTAAAGGATATTTATTTGTTATTGACAAAAAGGGTATTATGTGTGCCAGTGACGCTGTCACGTTTCAAGAAAATCCCGTATTTTCCGTTCGATGAAAATGTGTCATCGTGTTCGATAAATATTCTACGGTGGAATTGATAACGTTTTGATATCTATTTTTATACCAAATACTATTGAACAAAAATAACAACAATACGAACCTATTCAATAAGTACAGTTTCTATTAATAAATGATACTGATTATTTAATTCTATAAACTTTATTTAGAGGATACTAATGGTGTTGCTAAAAGACATCTAATTGATTGCATATTTTAATAAAATTATAATATTATAATGGTAACTAAGCAATATTGTCCAATTTCTTCTTCTAAAATAATGTGTTAAAAAGTTCTTAATAAGTACTACCAAAAAATTGATTGTTCTGATAAGTACAAATATAACCTTTCAAAGATATTTTATGTACTTGATAAAATACTGACACAGTTTATAGTTTTGAAACCATATACTGTGTCAGTATTTTTTTTAAGTTATATGGAGTTTCAACAAGTAACAGCCTCATCAATTTAGTATTAATTTATAGTTAGGATTTTGGTTATAAGTGTTTGTAAAATTAATATGTAAATAAATGAGTGTCAATAAACATAAATAAACTAACACAAATAAGAGTTACTTATAGTTGTAAATGATTAAGTATATAATTTATTGGTTAAAATAAATTATTGTAACAATTACATACCTAAAGGAATGCACACAAAACGTTTTATATCAATCCTGTCTTAGATAAACCACGATTACAATATATATAGAAGTTACGTGTGTTGATTGTATGAAGGTTGTAGTTGAAGCTTAGGCTTACAAAATTCGCACGAATTAGCCAAAGAGACAGAAACCCATGCCTTCACACTCAGATTAGGATTCCTCTTTCTTCTCCTCCATCTTAAAAGGAGCGGAGGCAGCAGAGGCATTTTCGGCTGTGATCTTTCTGGGATTATTACTGAACTCCTAGATGCTATCGGCTTCTTTAAACTTAACATCAGTAACAGCAGAGATATGCAAAAGATCTATTGGCCATGCTGTGTGGAGCAGATACTGCAGTTGGGTGGTCAATGTTCAAAGAAACGATATTAAGTACGGGTTTTAATGTCCAAAATTTCAGGACCGAAGATGATGTCAGATTTGCAAACCTGTTCGATCAATAACCCGTATGAGAACGGATTCATGTTCAACATGTTGTACAGTGTGATTTCAGAATCATTGATGATCTCAATAGCACCCTCTTAAATTTTGTATCGGTTGGACAAAATTTGGAAGAAAGAGATATTTTCTTTCATATTTATATATTTATGTTGTATAGAAAAGGGTGCTACAAATCACCGCCATAATTTATTTCCCAATTATAACAACACTAATTACCGTAATCAATCCCGACGGCAATAAGTTAACAACTCATTAACTCAAAAAAAATAATTAATAAAGACATCAGAGGCGCGATAAATAATGGACGCCGCGAAGAAACGTAAATTAACCGCGACTTAATGCAATTTCAAAATTCCCCTCGAAAAATCCCCCCCCCGTTACCCCCGAGCGACCGAATATTTCGCCGCCGACTTAATTCGGATAAGTGGCAATGAGCTGCGCTCTAATTATAGCCCATAAATAATATAAATAGGCATTGTTAATTAAACGAGGTTGCTATATATAACCACAATGTGTACACAAAGCGGCTTTATTTAGATATCGATTGCGCCTGTGGATGATACAGGGAGTGGGAATGTAAAATAGTTTGCGTTTAAATAATTTATTTTAATTGGTGTTTCGTAATCTTTTAACGATTTGCTATTTTTTTATCATAAACACAAACAATTAAAAATAATACTAATGTCAAAGCTAATCGTTATATAAATAGTTGATTAATTACAGACTTCTGTGGTTCAGAAATTATAGGTGACTACAGCAGAAGATCAAATCAACATGCAATAATTTGATAGTTGCGGTAACAATGAACTACCTGAATGAGTATTAAACATAAGAGGCAACCTAATAATAGCATCGATATACATTCCTCCAGGATTAAATGAATCTAGTTATATAGAGTATTGTACATCCTTAGATTTTATTTGTAGTTCATATGCCAATTTTAATTACATATTTTGCGGTGATTATAATTTAGCAAGTGCATCGTGGAATATTAATAACATCAATGTGCTAACGTCTAATAATGACTTGTTTAGTTGTTGAAGTAAAACACTTAAATTTTCAAAACACTTTACTATTGCTTTTTTGAAAACGCAACAATTGTTTCGCCACACTGTGGCTTCTTCATGCGAAGACCATTTCTTCGCAACTTCAACAACTAAACAAGTGAATATGAATTTTCAACATATAACAGCCTCATCAGTTAATATATGTCTAATAATGAATCTACTTAATCCCAAATAATAGCCAAAAATTTAGAATATCATAATCTACGCCAACATAGCACTAATCTTGCACTATTTCAAATAGTAGAAAAGTATTTCTAATATTAATAATTTAAATATTAATACTTCCAACGAACAGCTTTTGCCTAGAAGAGTACATCATGGATTATACTGCATTGACAATGAAAATATGTATAATCTTAGTTATAGACCTCTTGAATATGATGACTACATTTTAGATTTTTAAGCTACTGATTATAACACTATTAACACCTGCTTGTCTAGTATTCTTTGGTCCAAATTCTAATGTTAATATCATAGTAGACAAATTTTATTGTACCTGTTTATCCAAAATTAATAAATTCATTCCTCTAAAACACATTAAGTCATCTACGTAACCAAAGTGCTACAATTCAGAATTAATTAAATTAATTAGCGACAAAAGGGCTACCCATCTCTACACATGTCACTACAAAATGAGTGGATGTCCAAAGAATTAAAACACGTTTAAATTTTTAACATCCAAATCCGAAGATAATGCAAGAAATATATATATGCAAGTGGAGGAAAATATTATAACTAATTCCAAACATTTCTGGAATTTTGTTCGCGAGTCGACAAAAACAGAAGAATATACCAGTAATATGTTTGCACATGTAAATGATCGAATTGTGAATGCGGAAATTTATTTGCCGATTATTTTAAGACCGTTGGTAGTGAGAGTGAAGCTTAGTTTTCGTGTGATGCGTTTGACAATTATAGCTCACCTAATATTATATAATTAAATGAATTTATGCTTAAGGTTATTAAAATATTTAATGAATTAAATGCTTTACTGGGCCTGATGGCATTCCTTTCTCAAAAGATGTGTTTATTTCCTTTGTCAGTCGCTAAATATAATTTTGAATATTTCTTTAAATAGTAGTATCTTCCCTCCGTTATGGAAAAAAGCTATATAACACCATTATTCAAAAATGAAGATCGCAAAAACATAAAAAAATACCGTGGCATTTGTACACAGTTCGTAATTCCTAAGATATTTGATAAAATCGTCTCTGACCAACTTATATGGAGTTGTGAACAAATTATTTGTATGAAACAACATGGTTTTTGTAAGGGAACATCAACTGCTACAAATCGTACGGTTTTTCTATCTAATATTTTGGACGCTTTCTCCAAAACGTTTGATCGCGTTTGATTAAAAACTTGAGAAGGTCGGGTTTGGCAAATTGGTTTTAGAGTGGTTGCAAAGTTCGCAAATTGTAAAAATTAATAATTACTTATCCCGTAAGAGTTAATAACATTAATATATACATTAAGAGTAGTAGATTTTTACTTTTTGCAGATAATATTAAATTGTTCAGAATTGTGTCGTTAAATTCTGATCAGTTACTACTGCAAAACGATATCAATAACCTATAATTATGGTGTATAAATAATAATCTTGAATTAAATTTTAGCAAATGCTCAGTTGTAACTTTTGTTGAGGCTAATAATTGTGCATTGAATAATTCACCTTTTTCCCGGATTAGCTCAGTAAATGATCTTAATACTATTTTCGATAAGAAACCTTCTTTTAGAGAACATATATAATATATTGTAAAGCAATGCAATCTCTCGGGTTTGTTAAAATAATTGCAAAACATTTCTCTATAAATACGCAGAAGGTATTATATTTGTCCCTAGTTCCTTCTAAATTGAAATACGCTTCGTGTATTTGGTCACCTAATTTCGCTAATAAAATATTACAACTTTAACGAGTACAGAATAGGTTCCTTCTTAGTATTTGGTATAAGCTGGGCATACCTCGTGAACAATATAGTTGATCTTCATATTCACTTCATCTTCACTTCATATTTAAATTTGAGATCTCTGCAGGAAAGAATAGTTTACTTAGATTTATGTTTTCTCTTTAAATTATTTAACGGTTTGACGTACTGTTGTTGCTCTTTATGTTAAATTTTAGCATTCCAACTACAAATAGATTCCAACAAATCATTCAAACACAGTTTCATTGTTCAAAATATGGAAGAAATAATCCGTTATGTCGAATGCAAAAATTCTTTACAATAGTTTTACTTCATTCATAATAAGCTTATTTGCTGTAAACTGCTCATTGGCCTTACTTAAAGCTTCCACATTGGCCTGGGCGGCACATTGCATATTTGTTGCTAATGATATTAATTTCGTATTATCTGCAAAATGAATAAATTCTGAAGAGTTTATAAAACCAGGAAAATTATTTCTATAGCTTAAGAATGGTAAAGGTCCTAGAATTGATCCCTATGGGACAACAAGGTCTACTGCAGCCTCGGACAGTGGTTCAGAATGCGAAAAACGCGATCGAAAATCAAATTTTCAACTTCTTCGTACAAAGTTAAAATTGTATTAATTTAATCTTGAATAGTTATTCTATTTGATAATATTAATAATATGCATCTTATTTACATAAGTTTTTCTATATTTGCTTTCAAAGTTCAGTAAAATTGGGATGTTGCTGCGTATAGGAATTAGGGTGTAATTAAAAAGACTATACCATAAGAAAATGCTGTTATTTATTGATGTCATTACAATATTGTTATACATTGCTAAGTATATTATTAAGTAACATTACTTATTATTGGATAAAGTTTACCTGGTAGAAGAAAGTTAATTGCTTGTAACAGGTAATCGGATTATAAAAATTTGCCTTAAGTGAAGGATTACGTTATTTCTACATAACCCTACACGGAAATTACCTTATTTATGCTTAAAGTAGCTATTTGCCTTTGTAAATTCAAAAAATTGGCTGCCTATTCAGAACATATAAAAGAAAATCCCGCTTCATACCCGATCAGTTGAAACGCAACTTTGAGTCGAACCTGTATGCAGATTATTCTGGGCGCATTTTCGAAATTTGTAACGTTGTAAAAGATTGTGTGTTTGTTGCAGTAGCTTTTTGAAAATTTGTAACATAATGGCCGCGAAGAAAATATGTCTATTGGTATTACACGAAGTCTCTATGATGAATGATGATAAATCGACTGAAAGTAAGAAACGAGCAATGTATCAGTTTATACTTGACATATACGGGCTTGCCGAAGAAGATAAAACAAGTAAAAATATGTTATATTGGCTTGAACACATGTTTTTTCCAAGATATTTTCAATATTGGGAATCGTCCAATAAAATATCAAGTGTTTTTATGAAAAAGCATAATGTTTGGCTAGAAGAAGAAATTATTTTTCCTTAATCCGTTTACTGCGACCGACCATCAACTTCGGATATTCGAGGTCGTCCTTAAAACCATTTTACTAAAAGTTCTGCTGTTATAAAAAGGGGTAAAACCCAGCAGCTCAGAAAAAGTACTTCCGTGGAAGAACTTATGCATGCTACTGCAATCAAAGTACGAGAATTCGATAATTGAAAGGACTTCAACTACACTAAGTAGAGGCAAACGAATAATGGAAAAATGGAGTCCCGAACAAGAACAAAATGCCATGACACCTGAAGAGGCTTTGTCATTTATTATCTCGGGTGGTTTTACGAAGCAGCAATATATGCTTATTAGAGCAACAGCTTTAAAACATGGTTGCAAATTATATCCAAGTTACCACGTTAGAATAGCAAAATCAAAAAGAAAACATTTTGTATTTTGGACAAAAATGTCTACAATATAATTTGAGGATGTTTTAAATGTTTGTTTTTTTTAATTAATCCAGTACATACTTCTGAACATGTCAAAGTGAATGCATTAAGCAAACTAAACTGTATAATTTGTATAAAAAATGTTTTTCGTACTTGTATTAAGTGATATCAATTTTTCGCATTTAAGGGTTATATTTTTTGGGTAGTATTGACAAATACGAGTTTTTAATGCATAATTTTAGATTCAGCATACCCAAACATAAACTTACATAACTTTTAATGTAAAAGAGTAAACAATTTCGATCGCGTTTTACGCGTTCTGAACCACTGGGCCTCGCCAGAGTATTTACTATTATGTATTACACTTTACTTTCGATGTTTCAATTACGAAAATATTAAATTACTACTATTTTTATCGATGTTATAGCATTTTAGTTTATTTATTAGTATTTCGTGATTAATTAATTCGAAGGCTTGACTCGATCGATAAAAGTTACTAAATCAAAACTCCCCTTTTCTTATGTATCGATAACTATATTTACAAAATCAATAATAGCATCAATAGTAGATCTATTTTCCCGAAAAATGTAATGATAACCTCTAAATAACCTATTATCCTTACAAAATTAAGTATTTAAAGAAAAATAATTCTTTCTATGATTTTGAAATTTATAATTTGCCAATATTTATGTAAGTGATATATTTAAATTCTTGTAGCTTGACTACGTTTTCTATTTATTAAATATTGGATAAGATTGATTAAGAAAACATTACCATTGACAATTCAAATTATTTTAGAGGAATAGAGAAAAACTAAATGTATTATAGGGTTCGAAATGTTTAAAATGCCTTTTTCTTCACCGTTTTTATTTTAATACTAAATGTGCATTTCAAACACGAAGTGTTCATTATCAATTAGTTATTACATACTGATATAAAATATAAATACAAAAATTAAAAAAACATAAAACATAAATATTATTTATTGAATTTTGATCTTAGTCCATTAGAAAACCCATTATTTGAAATTATTACTATTTAAAAAAAATCCCAAACTACCGGGTGTCTCAGCGTGCGCGCCGAGTAGCTTTACGGCTAAACGGTTTATTTTTTTCAAAATCCGTTTTCGCAGGAGTATGTAGGTGTATTGGGACCACATTTTAAAATTAGTTTTAAATATACAGGGTGTCCCATAAAAGCATGGCGTATCATAGTTATGTTTTTTCTTATGGAACACCCCATATTTGATATTTTTTTCAGATTCTACATCAAAAATAAGGGTAACTTTCATTATAAGATCATATGCCTAAACCTAATAATTTCTGAAATATTTAAACAATTTTGGAAAAATTGACGTTTCGAAAAAAAAATATATCTTTCAAATAGGTGAATGAAAACAAATGAAATTTTGTGTCAGTATATTAGACTAATGGGTGAATATTTTAGGCCATTTATAGGAATTTTAAATATTAAGATGTTTTGATAATTTAATGTGTCTACAGAAACACATTCAAGGTCAAATTTCGTGCTTACTTTAAATGGAACACCCTATATCTAATAAACCTATCTTGTAGCAAATTTTATTATCTTTCAAAAAGTATAAAGGTATTCTATACCTGTTACTTATAGTTTTCAAGATATATCCATTTTTGTTAATTTTCGACATAATAATTATTAGTATCAATTATTGTAATAGTCAGTTAACACAACCAATGATTTTCGAGATATTTCCAAATTAACACACTAATTGAATAATTTATTTACACATATGTACATGATTACGTAATATCGTCTTAGAATTTCAAAAAACATAACGAAAAACAACAAATGAAATTAACAAAATAATAACAACATTATTTTTTTATAACAAATTTTCAAAAATACCACCATCGCACTGAATGCATAATTCAATTCTTTTTTGAAACGATAGTTTAACATTTCTTAGCATATTGGGTGTTATTGATCTAAATGCATCCTTAATTCTGTCCTTCATGTCTTCAACAGTTGTGGGAGGAGTGGTGTATACTTGATTTTTAATATACCCCCATAAAAAGAAATCCATGGGGGTTAAATCAGGGGATCTAGGTGGCCAAGCTACGTGACCTCCTCTTCCAATCCATCGCCTATTAAATATTCTATTTAAATATTGACGAACCGCCAATGAAAAATGAGGTGGCGCACCATCGAGCTGTAACCACATGTTTTGGCGAATATTCAGTAGAATATTCTCTAATAATAATGGAAATTCTTCTTGAAGAAATTGTAAAAATATGGGACCATCCAAGTATCCATCGAAAAAATGAGGTCCAATGACGTAATTACCCAAAATGCCTCCGAATACATTAATACTCCAACGATGTTGTCGATCAGTAATTTGAAATTTGTGGCAATTTTCGGTGCTGTAATAATGGCAGTTACGTCGATTAAAAGATCCGTTATTATTAAAAGATGATTCATCCGTAAATAAAATATTATTCAAAAAATCTTCATCATCGCCACTTTTATTTAAAACACATAAACAAAAATCTAACCGCTTCTCGAAATCCGCATTATTCAGATGCTGGTGAATTTCATAGTGATATGGGTGGTATTCATGTTTTTTTAATATCCTTGATATGCTCGCCTTGCTTAACCCAGTCTCACGAGCTACTATACGTGTACTCGTGCTAGGATTATCTATTACAGAAGTAAGTACCTGTAATTGTGTCTCCTCGTCCTTAGTTACAGTGTTGAAGTTCGTTTTTTTCAGATACTTGACACTGCCTGTGGTTTTAAATATATTTAAAACTTCCTCCAATGTCTTCTTATTAGGATGTCTCCTATCAGGGTACCTTTTGCGATATACTCTTTCCGCTAAGAGACAATTTTCATAACATTCCCCTATTATTAGGATCATGTTAATTCTTTCGTTTAAGGAATATTTCATTTTTGCGGTCGTTACAAATGATTCGAATGTGTCAACTGACTTTGTTTATAAACAAAAGCTACACACTAGCTTATTGCAATAATTGATACTAATAATTATTATGTCGAAAATTAACAAAAATGGATATATCTTGAAAACTATTAGTATTAGGTGTAGAATACCTTTATACTTTTTGAAAGATAATAAAATTTGCTACAAGATAGGCCTATTAGATATAGGGTGTGCCATTTAAAGTAAGCAAGAAATTTGACCTTGAATGTGTTTCTGGAGATACATTAAATTACCAAAACATCTTAAAATTTTAAATTACTACAAATAGTCTAAAATATTCCCCCATTAGTCTAATGTACTGATACAAAATTTCATTTGTTTTCATTTACCTATTTGGGAGATATGATTTTTTTTCGAAACGTCAATTTTTCCAAAATTGTTTAAATATTTCAGAAATTATTAGGTTTAGGCATATGATCTTATAATGAAAGTTACCCTTATTTTTGATGTAGAATCTGAAAAAAATATCAAATATGGGGTGTTCCATAAGAAAAAACATAACTATGATACGCCATGCTTTTATGCGACACCCTGTATATTTAAAACTAATTTTAAAATGTGGTCCTAATACATCTACATACTCCTGCGAAAACGGATTTTGAAAAAAATAAACCGTTTAGCCGTAAAGCTACTCGGCGCGCACGCTGAGACACCCGGTATAACCATTAATCCAAAATTTTCATTTATTTAATTTATTTTTTTAACATAATAATTTTTTATTTTTGACTTTTGTATTTATATTTTATGCCAATTTGTAAAAACTATTGATAATGAACACTTCGTGTTTGAAAAGTACATTTGGTATTAAAACAAAGCAGTGAAGAAAAGGACATTTTAAACACTTTTAATAATAACTCCTCACGTACTCAGCATCCCAAAAGAAATATTATAGAGTTATTCATTTATGTTTTAAATTTTTAATTTAGTTGTTCTATTAATCAAACAATAGGGTAACTGTATTATTAACTGTATAGTAATGTTTTCTTATTTACAGAAATTTATAGTTTACGTAAAATGTTTCATAACGAAAATTTAAGTAGCATAAAATGGTTACGAACAGTTTTGCAATATATCTGAATTTTTCCTGCTTATTTATGTGTCAGTTTAGCACCCAAAACTGTTCTTAACCCTTAGAGATTATACTTAAAATTACATCCCTAATAAAAATCTTTAAGCATTTTTCTGTTATTTTCTAATACAGGTTAATTTAACGTATTTCTCTAAGTATAATTTTAAGAAATCTCATTTTTATAACATCTTTTTAATCAAGTTAAGAAGTAATTAAGTAAAATGTAAACAATTAAATCATATGATTTACATATATCCATAGTGAAATTTTTTAAATTGCAAAGTTCTTGAAATGCATTAGCAGCATCAACAGTAATTAATTCATCCAAATTTCCAGAAAGGTATTCTAATGTTACTTCAGCACGTAACTATTAATATTTCATTAGTTAAATAGAAAAATGTTGGTGTATTATGTGAGAAATTAATTTAGATTTGTTCTTATAGCACCAAAATTAATTGTAAAATTTATCAGCTATATGATAGTCTATTGATTCTTTTGCCATAGTTTTTTTATTTGTAGTAACTTTATTTGTATAACTTTGTTTTTCTTGCTTGTAACATATTTACATAGGAATACGTACATAAATGATACACATACAACCAATTTAGACAACAAGAATCACGGTCGAAGTTCACTGGTTTCCAATAATCTTCCACTGAAACTCATATCCATCTACTGTCCAGTAAAACATGCTAACAGCTTCTAAATTCTTCATTTAAAATGTATTTAAGCGCTGATTTTGTGCCTTTTTGGAGGTTTATTTATTTATATAAGAGTGTTTTAATATTAATAGTTAATAGATGTTGAAACTAACTATTGTCTTCTTTATGTATATTCTTCAGAGCAAAAATATTTTACTCAAATTGTTATTTTGCTAAAAAGTTAGAAACTAAAATATTAGAATAATTATAGACCCCATAATATAACAGTCGTTAAAGATTTTGAATTGAAACATTAATCTTAAAGTTTTAAAATTGATGCAATTTTAAATAAAATGTTAGGAAAATGCCAATTTGTATAGTTTTGTCATTAAAATGTTTCATTTCTACGCGGTTTATTGAAATATGTTAATTTAAAAACCGTTAATTGCGTATTATTAAGAAAAAAATTATTTATTATAAAAATAAGCAATTTATATAGATTTATTCATTTATAAATAAACCACGATATTTTTTTTTATTTTCAGGCTTATTTTACCATTTTATTGTTAATTTTAAGGTTATGGAGTTAAAAATGTGACTGTAATTAATTTATTCTTCGAGATATATATAACTGTTTGCCTTTACGTTTAACTAAAGTACTATAATGTTTGTACTTTTTAATCATCTACAAATGAGATAAATTAATATTCTTATGAATTAGTGCTTTAAATAAGACTAATTGTTATAAGTGTGGATTATACATTTGAAGAAAAACACTTGATTCGTTCAATGCAAAAAGTCGCACGCAATTTTTTGCAATAATTAATTTAAATTAACATAAATTAGAATAATTTTTGATGATCTAATGTAATATTTCAATACATTTAATTCATTATAATGTATATTTTTCTATAGTATAATTAAATTTATTTTGAAATGAACTAGAGGCATCAACACTAATAGATCCATCCCCCTTACTGAATCGACACACCAATGTTTCTTGAACAATTTAGAAGAACAATACTTTTGAAAAAGAAGTAATAAATCAAGTCAAATAATTATCGATATTTTACCAGTAAATCTAACGAGCCATTAAAATTTTATTTAGGTTAATATATTAGAAATTTAATTAATCTTTTAGTTATAAATCACTTGTAAACCTTTGTTTTTTTTTTCGAACACTGTTTCGACTATTATGGTCATTATTTGTACGGAACTGTAGCTTTAAAAGATTATGTGCTTTTAAATGCACAACAATTACTGTATTAAGAGATGTCGTACGAACAACTCTGATTATCCTCATGTCTATTACCCATATAGGTACTGCTAAAATTGTAAGCAACCTAGACAGTCTGCCTTATATCACGTAGTTTAGGATACATCAATCACTTCTTTTTCACTTAGAAGATTAAAAACGTAATAGCTTAAATTATAATTTAGATAGTCCACACTCACACTAATATACTCCTCTCAATATGGTTTCTCATAAGTAATTGCCTTAATAACAAATTATCTGTATATTTCTTTATGATGTTACTATTTCGTACCAAAATATATGAATATTATCCGTAAACTCTATAATATATTTTTATAGAGAAGGAAAAGTTGTATAAGCAGAAGTGACAACTTGCACGCTTTAATGCATCTCCGCTTATTTATTTATTCTAACAATTTACAATCACATGACATTACATATTAAAGAAGTCCATTATTAATGATTTAGTTTTACTAGCTTTATTCAATGTGCTAACAAAAATGGTCTAAATATTTATAGACTTACACAATATCTAATGAATTTTAATTGCATATGAAATTGACTGGGTTTACTTATGATGATTTTTTACTCCCAGTGTCTTCTGCATTTGTCCATGACAAACGTTATGCTGATTTTATTTAATTTTGCCACTAATTTTGGTATTTTTATTTCATTTTTTTAAATGTGGTTTCCGTCATACTGGCAGTTAATATAATATTGTTTTATCTTAGATTCGGCATCGTGCCTACATAGACCACTACGTTTTTAACCTCAAATTTCATCTCATTTCCCAGACTGTAGTAAGTGAATAAGGTGGTCGTTCTCCCTAACTCACAGAGAAACTTCTTATTTAGTTCTGAAACTACTACATAAGTTCTATTAATGCATTATAAAAATGGGAATGAGGATTTAGTACCATGTTCTAAAATATCAACTTGAAAAAAAAAATAACCTTAAATATGTAAAAAGAGGTAGGTTTAGTTTTTCTCATATTTCAAGTAGCAACCCATTTCTTATGATAGAATAACCTTTAATTCTATGAAGGACATAAACATTAATATAGACATTCACACCATAAAAAGTATATTTTATGTTCCTATTCTATTGAATTCATAGGCGTAGATATACAGTCCACTATGGGATTAACCTCTTCCCAGGGGCACTGTATATCGATTAAGTGGTTGTTTCTTCTAATCCAGGGAGCAATTAATTTATTCTAAGGCTACGAACTACCATTTTTAGTGGCTAAGCGAGTTTTTACCAGTCTTCTTATTTGTGGCTTAGTAGAATGCTAAAGTCAGAAATTTATTTTTGTTTGTTCATACTACGTTTTTACTTTTGATATAACTCCAAATAAGATAAACTGTTTTTCTTCAAAGAAGATTGCTTCTAAAAAGTGTTTTCATAAAACAGACAATTAAATGGACAAACAAATTTTCGAGCAAGTATGGAATAATTGAATATTTTTAAACTTTTTATAAATTAAATTAAATTTAATATATTATTATTTTGAGTGGATATTTAGTAATTTAAACTGCGGGCAGATGTCATTGTCACTTTTAGCATAAGCTATAAACCAAGAATTATCATGTTTAATGTTAATGCTACCATAAAAGTATCACTAATTCCTCGGAAATTAAGGGTGAGATCACCAGTAAAGGCTAAATACAAGGGTTACTTTTATATTTCTGGAATGGACGATCCAGGTGCTGCCATCTGATTCAGCGTGCCTAAGTTATGTTCGAATTTTTGTGAGTAGAGCAGATTCCCATATGCTAGTTGTGTTATTTACAGTAGCATGAAAAATTGGGGACCAAGACTTTTAGCGACAAAGCACCATTAGAAACTACCGCATGCGGATGACTCAAAGGATTCCTTTGTGGCCGTAGTTCGTTGGTGATGAATTTCCTGAAAGTCATCCTAAATTTGTTGTTCTAGAACACATTGATATTGTGCATGAATATATAGTGCAAGATTGTGATGAGACGTATCGGAATATTGGGGCAAGCTTGATTATTAGTGGCATAAAATATAAAATATTTAACTGTCAAACAAATTGTTGTTGTTGTTGCTACCCACATAATTTAACTATTGCTTAGGCTTGTATGGATCTGTCTTACCTTTCCAATAATCCATGTTACTTTTTTAATATTATGTTTGATCTAAAAAAAAGACGAAAAAATGGTGAACAAACGTGAGTGCGGTACTTCAAAACACGTTTATGATAGAGAAAGAGGTGATAAATTATGAACAAAAAAAAAACACAAATCTGCCATTATTGCTTTAGACCATACGGCCAATGCGAGCTCTCCCACATGGGCTCAAAGAAGAGAGTATTATAGATTTTTTTTCATGAATGATTTTCTCATTTACCTCGTGGTGAAACATTGTGGAATAATAGGTAATTAATTAAACACTTGGTTTGTTTCACTAAATTTAGTTAAACAAACCAGGTGTTTTAATTAATTACCGAGTATTATAGAATTGCAAAAGTCAATTTAATGAGTTTTTCGACATAAATTATGCCTGAGGAAGCTATTTATTTGTAGGAACCTCAAAAAAAATACAAAAAGTGTTTCGAAAATTGTTTAAAGTGCATATTTTGAGAAAAATTGAAATATTTATAATAATTATTTTATTCTTTTTTTATTCCCGAATAATAAAAGACAACCCTCCAACGCAATCCAAAAGTTAAAGATCCAAATGGAAAATGGTTACAGTTTCAAACTGAGAACCTAACAATCACGAAAAATTAGGTAAAATTGATTTAATAATTTACTTAGTATGAGATATGAAAATTTTGAAATAGTATTTTAAATAATGTTGCAGGGCTAATTGAGCTGTAATATGCCACCTCACATAGACGATTTAGCAAAAGCTAGATGACTTTAAACATATACTATTACTAAAAGTCGTAATTTTCTATAAAAGACTTATAAAACTATATGAATTGAATTTTAATCTTACGTAGCAAAACTACGTAGCGATAAGTACCAACTTTGTATCTCTCTAGTGTTTGAACAACATTTTTTCAAATAAATTTATATAATGATTTATATCATTTGGATATAATTCGTTTAAAATATTAAAATAGTACCTGTTATTTTTGTAGTAATGACTAGTTGCCAACCTTGAACTATGTTATTTACGTACTTAAAAGTGTATATATTGTAAATGGTACCGATTACCCATTTAAATGCAGACTCACGCAAATTATGCTTAACTTTCCTAATCTCTAAATACACACCACTTGCGCTTATTCATTTTATTGAGAAACTTTAAACAGAACTGTAATGACAGGAAACACCTTAATAGTTTACATTAATAGGTACTATAAATATAGACCTTAGTGTTGTATAATAATTATGGCTTCAACTTCTGAAAACTATCATAAAACAGTAGTGCGGGTTGTTTATATTTAAATTGACACGTTTAATCAAGTAATTATCCAACCACAAAATCATTATTACAGTGAACAAACCGGCGGGCAATTAAAAGCGCAATTATTTATTTGATTGCGTTTTTGTTTGTTAAATCCTTGGCTGGCACACAAGGTTGTGTGGATTATACATATTTGAGGAGGGCAATCGATTCGGGGCGGATCGCGTGATTGCAATCACGCCGGAAAATAAATTCGAAAAGGGGATTATGCGCGCGGCGCGTCTACTATAGTACTACGCCAAAATGACTGCCAACATAAGGCTGGGAACATAGAAACAACACCTGTTTCCTTAAAAAAAGCATCAGACTACACAGTACGGTGGGTTGTGAATCCGTTGAGCCGGTCTAGATTAAAAAATCAATGTGAATTAAGAGTGTGCGCATCCCCTTACGCCGAAATCCACGGCGTCGACGGTAAGAATCGATTGAAAAAAAAATCCACTAATCATCCAACGTGTTCCGTACAGGAAAACGCGATGAAAACGGAAAACAGTGTGGATTTAATATGTCGGGAAAATGAATATACATTTTTTTACCTGGTAATGTATAATGGATTTATATGCGTTGCTGGAAATGAGGTAAGATTTGTAAATGTGTTTTGGGATTATTGTATCTGCCTACCTGAAAGGTGTAGGAAGCAATAACTCAAATAGCATGTACGAAATATGTATACTAAATTTTATGACAAAGACAAATGTCTGCAAAATTACGGAGGCATATTTACGTTATACCTTTATTCAGTATGATTATAAAGGCTGTTTTAGTATAGTTGTAATTTAAATGTCTCGATTTCAACAATAATATTAGTTGTGTAATTTGAACAAAATTGTAATTTGCATTTAACTATGACTTTGTGAGTGTGTCCGCTACAATGTATTCCTGAGAGACGGGGAAATTACTAC